>NC_069399.1:74771975-74798921 GCF_026875155.1 Cherax quadricarinatus | reverse complement strand
TCCCTCCTTCCTTATCTTTTCCCTTTTTTTTATTCCCTTTCCCCGTAAAATTTTTTTTTCCCCAAGGTGGCCGAGTGTTTGTCACTCCTACCTGTTTCAGCTTCCCTGGGGGTTCCGTGTTATGGTATTCATTATCACTATTTCCCCAGTTATCATGGAAACAGCTTTCCTCTTTTCTGGCCTGTCGGGGAAAATTCAGGTTTGAATCCTGCCGCCTGGATGTTCCTACTGGGATCTGTAAACCAATTCCTCCCTAAACGCCCGTCGTGTAACGGGAAGTTCATCTATCTGTTTTGGCTTCCCAGGTACCTACATTTCTAAACTGTGTCAGTGGTATTCCCTGTTTGCCTACCTTCACGTCAAGGTCTTTCAATCGCTTAGTGCTGCAGAAGACTTCGCTGTAATTGCCGTGGGTTATTGTCTCCACCACCAGGTTAATGTCTTGCGATGCCCACCTAATTTGATCTGCCATCCCCACATCATAGTTTTTTGGGTGGGGCCTGACTTAAAGCCCTCCAACCTCATCTACTTTCTTGTGGCCTTCAACTTTATTTAGCCCTTTCTTTGTTTTCAAGTACTTGTCCCTCTAGTCAAGAATATCTGGTTGTTTGGGCTGTGCCCTTTTCAAAACCTTTTTTGCCATGACTGTAGGTAAGGCAGCACCTCCTGATTCTCACTCGATTAGGGGACTTCACTCCCATTTAATTTCACGTAGCTACCATTTCAGGCTCAGACTCACTTTATCTTACTGAGAAATATCCCTACTATCTTGGGGTTCCCTTAAATTATTGGGACATAGTGCAGTATGGTGCTTACCTTTGCAACAGACTCGACACTCACTGAGTGGGTTTGCCACAGTCTCTCGCAAAGTGTTCCCCACAACACTTGAAGCAGAATCTCAACTCCCTTAGTCTCTGTTGCCTATGATCATGTTATATACTCCGAGCAACTTGTGCTAGCGTGTTCACCTTCGCAGAACACGCATATTCTGGCATGAGTGCCTCTGAGGTTCTGCTTAGAGGTTCTTACCTTAGACATTCTTTACCATAGCACACTCCAAGTTAGTCGTATGAGCTTTAGACTGATCTCTCGAGATCTTTGAGTAACTGTCTGGGTTTTTTATGTGGTGTGGTGGTGACTCTTCTTCACACCTATACTCAATGAGAAACGAGATCCCCCAAAACCCCCTAAAACAATTGTGTGTATCGTGAACCTATTCGTCCGATTTTTTAAAGTGTAACTCATGCACTGTAGTCCCTACCCCAGTTTCCTCGGAATCACCTGGCTAAGAACCCATTCTGAATCATCCTCATCGTGCAAATCTCTGAAACTATTTGTCAAGCTCATAATTTCAATACGGAACTTCTTGGGTTTGACGGTCATGTCGGCAAGCCTCTAGATCCACAACCGATTAAATATAGTACCTTTATCTCTCAGTGTTGCCAAACGTGTACTTTAAATTGATTGGTCTTTGGCATGTTGGTAATTAGTGTCAGTGGTTTGGTAATGCCGGACCATGAGCTGTGAACGAAAATATTGTAATTTGACGGCATCTGACAAATCGTCTTCTTTATCTATCTGGGCTTTAAACTGATCCCCGAAAGCAAGTACTTTGTTAAGGTTCCGTCGAACGTTGGTAAATTCACTGGGCAATCTGGGGAACACATTTAAAAGGCGTGCTGTTGTTCGTGTTCCTTGAAAAATTTGCTGCCCCTGCTGTACCGGTCTGCAAAGTCTTTTTTAACTGCCTGCAGAGTCTCATCTCTGCTTTACACTCTGCCCTTCGTTCGTCATAGTCCGTCCATGCAACTTCGACTGTATATTCAGACTCACCTGTAGCATAGGTCTCTGTCTCATAAAGGATAAATGATTTCTCAAAGGCCTCCAGCCTTTGCTCCAAAGGTTTCAGGCAACTCTCTAGTTCCTCCCAGTCTACATCCTGATCTTGCCTGGCCATACGACACTCCTCACATGCTTTGCTCAGGCGTCCCTTATAGGCTCCCATAGACCGCTTTAATTGACTTAGAGATTGGACAGCTGGTACTTGGTCTTCACCTACCATAGTTGCGGTTTAGTTAAGATCATGGTACTAATTTGTACTTCAATTAGCCCACCCCACAGCACGAACGGTATTAGGCAAGAATGAACAAGTCTCAAGGCTTATCAACAAGCTTGACAACTCCCTTTATATATTGACTCTACTCTGAATCAAAAATGTACACTGTTAGTTCTCAAATCCCAATCGAAATGTGTATCGGTGTGAAAGCTTAACCTAGCAATTTCCTGTACAGTGTCAGCAAATAATTACAGGACTTAACCTAGTCTCAGGTACAATTCACAAATCCCACATTAAAATTAATCAAAGACAATGAAAATCACACAATAAAAATGCAGTATACAGATTAAAATCACTTGGTCCTCACAAATAAATTCAACAATTCAACTTGTGAATCAGTAAATGAATAATGTATGTAAACAGCTTGGCCTAACTGCCCAGCTTACTCAGTCTAGCGTGGATGGTTGGATAAGGTACATCCTAATCTAACTAGTGTGCTATAGCTTAATTAAACCTGGCTTTAGAGCTCCCTGTAAATAATAACTTGGTTAAATCTGTCCTAGCTATTACTGTATAACTGTTGTAAATATTGCACAAGCCTAGCCTAACTGTGGCTACCTTGCAAATCCACTGTAAGTAATTAACACACAAGTCTCCTACTCTGGATTACTTGTAATCACTGTAAATAATTAAATTCACAAGCTTCTCTAGCCTACCTGGCCTGCCTGTAAATTACTGCAAATAACAACTTCTGTGTATAGTCAGCTTGGCTTAGCCTCTGTGTAACTCTGGGCCTAGGTGTGCTAACTTAACCTAACTCTGTTAAACTGGTTCCTAACTGTGGCCTAGCTATGTTAATTTTAACCTAGCTATTCCACATCACGGTTCAAAGGCCACTTTGTGAAAAATTTTGTCTGGAATGCCTCCAAGTGAGTCGCCTACCCTAGCAAGCTCTGTGACACGAGCTCTGAGGTGGGTACCTCAGCCTCACAAGTGGCTTATAGGACAGATTTTCATAAATGTTGATGTTGCAAGAAACTCGCCTGCATGGACGTATAAAGGGGCTAACTTACTTGGTGTTGCAGCATATATCCTGATCTTCAACCTCCCTAAGCTTAGCCCCTTTGGACTTCCCCTCAGAAACCACATGCAACAGGGAGCCTTAATTCCTGCAATATTCAATTGTTATTAGTGACCTGCCTGCACCTCAGAAATTCCTATATCCAAGAGGGTGTGTATCCCCTAGTATAACTATGCAGACACGGACACTAGCTTCTAGACTGACAAGAGATGCTGGTACATACTGGACATGCACTGCCAGCTGCACACAGGCCTACAGATCAACTCACTCACAATTTTCCCCAGACACTGGCCAGAAATCCTACTGAAAAGGTGGATTTCTTGTCTTACTGTATGGGCCTGACGGAGGTCATCTACTGTACATCGAGGTGCCTCTACCAGATTTCCCAAGGTCTCATATGTGAAGACATGTGGGGGGCGCCAACTGCTGATCACGGCACGTCTTGTCCAGGTGATGTCTGGTCATAGAAGAACGAGCTGATCCTTTCCAGACCCGTGCCTCGTCATTCAAACTAGGGCTGCCAGTTCTCCCTAGCTAACTTAACCTAGTGTTTGCCTACATTATCGGCCTATTACTACCTATGTTAAGGTCTTATGTCTACATTATTATTATCTACAGTTGCCTCAATAATCCTAATATTAGTGTACTAACAGTAAACTATCTACTTCTTCCCTGAAGGGTAAATCTATAAATTAATAAGTACTTTCCAACCGCCAACCAATCCCGGAGAGAATGTGTCTTTGTTTTTCGGTGGGTGTAAGGGCCACCCAGCTCAACCGTTCCATTACGGCCATGCTGGGACCCCTTTGTACGCCGTATCTGTCCTGTGGAACTTTAGGGACCAAATAAATTTCCACACCTTAGTTACAAGCCTTGACAAAATTGGCAGAAAGATATTCTGGACACTGTGAGCAATTTTATGAACTTGATTTTACTTCAACATTCATCAACATTCAAAATATCCAACTGTTGTAATTCATCCTGGCCTACATGTTCTCTCGGACCCAGGTCCAGGAATCTTACCATTTTGTTCTGGGTGATTTGCAGTCTTTCTTTCATTTTTTTTTTATGTCAAGACAGAGCACCATGAAGAACATGCGTAGTACATGTGAATTTGTGTAAGGGTTATACATAGGGTCCTGCGAGCCTCAGTAAATAGACACTGTGCTTGTCTGTAAAGGAACTTAAGTCTGGCTTTTGCATTCTTTACTACACTGTTCCCTACCAGTTGTTGGAACTTATTCAGTCTGAGAAGTCCCAACGGGGAAAAACACACCATTCGAGGGTCCTTACACCCACCCAAAACACAAACACACTCACCCGGGTTGGCGAAGGTGACTGGAGGGTACTTCCTAATTGATAGATTTACCTTCAGGGAAGAAGTAGGTAGTTTATACTGTTAGTACACTAATATTAGGATTATTGAGGCAACTGTAGATAATAATAATGTAGACCTAAGATAGGTAGTAATAGGCCGAATGTAGGCAAACACTAGGTTATGTTAGCTAGGGAGAACTGGCAGCCCAACTTTGAACGACGAGGTGCGGGTCTCGAAGACGCCAGAGCTTCCTTCTAAGACTAGACACCATCTGAACAACACGTGCCGTGATCAGCAGGTGGCGCCCACACGTGTCTTCACATATTAAACCTGGGGAAATCTGGTGGAGGCACCTCGATGTACTGTAGATGACCTCCTCTGTCAGGCCCATACAGTAAGACAAGACCTCCACTTTTTCTTAGGATCCTGGCCAGTGTCTGGGGAAAGTTGCGAGTGAGTTGAGCTGTAGGCCTTTGTGCAGCTGGCAGTGCATGCCCAGTACATACCAGTGTCTCTTGTCAGCCTAGAAGCTAGTGTCACTTTCTGCATAGTATTCTAGGGGACTCACCTCCCCCCTTGGAAATAGGAATTTCTGAGGTGCAGGCAAGTCACTAATAACGATTGAATATTGCAGGAATTAAGGCTCCGGTTGTACGTGGTTTCTGAGGGGAGTTGAAGACCAGAATAGATTCTACATCACCAAGTAAGTTAGTCTTTAAATGTGCATGCAGGCGAGATTTCTTGCACATCAGTCATTTATGAAATCGGGTCTATAAGCCACTTGTGAGGCTGAGGTCCCGACCTCAGAGTCGGTGTCAACAGAGCTTGCCAGGGTAGACAACTCCATGGGGGCCCAGTCCAGACAAATTTTCAAAGTGGTCGTTTGAACCGTGATTTGGAATAGCTAGGTTAAAATTAACATAGCTAGCCACAGTTAGGGAATCAGCTTAACAGAGTTAGGCTAAGTTAGCACCCGGGGCCAAGTTTAACAAGAGGCTAGGCCAAGCTGACTATACACAGAAGTTTTTATTTGCAGTAATTTACAGGCAGGCCAGGTAGGCTAGAGAACCTTGTGAATTTAATTATTTACAGTGATTACAAGCAATCCAGAGTAGGAGACTTGTGTGTTAATTACTTACAGTGGATTTGCAAGGTACCCACAGTTAGGCTAGGCTTGTGAAATTTTTACAAAGTTGTAGTAGCTAGGACTGATTTAACCTAGTTATTATGTGTTCTAAAGCCAGGTTTAAGTATAGAACACTAGTTAGGTTAGGATTTCCCTTATCCAACCATCCATGCTAGACTGAGTAAAGCTGGGCCCAGTTAGGCCAAGCTGTTTACATACATTATTCATTTACTGTTTCACAAGTTGAATTTTTTGTTTTTAAATTTGTGCTAACTAATTGTTTTTAAATTTGTATACTGCATTTTTATTGTGTGTTTTTTCATTGTCTTTGATTCATTTAATGTGGGATTTGTGACTTGCACCACAGACTAGGTTAAGCCCTGTAATTTTTGCTGACACTGTACAGGAAATTTCTAGTTAAGCTTTCACATCGATACACATTTCGATTGGGATTTGAAAAGCTAACAGTTTACATTTTTAAGTCAGAGTAGAGTCAATATAACAAAGGGAATCGTTAAACTTGTTGGGGACCCTTTGGGAGATCGTTCTTCTTGCCTAACACCGTGACGTGCTGTGGGGTGGACTGAGTAAAGTACATTTAGTGTCACACTCCTAATTAAACCTCGACAATGGCAGTGGGAGTTAGAAGAGTTGGTTCAGTGTTAGAAAAATTAAAACCGATCAGTGGCGGATACAAAGGGCTCTGAACAGAACGCGCAACAGGTGCAAGGCTACTAGCCAACGCAGTAAAGTAGACTGCGATGATTTGCAAGACTGCTTGAAGCGTTTGGGGTAAAAATGGGAAGCCTACGAACAAGCATTCTCAGCATTGAGTACAGGCTATTGAGGACGGTGAATCCCAGGATAGTTTTCGGCAGGCTCAGGCGAATTCCTAAAGGGTGGGTGTAGATTGTCAACAGGAGATAAATACGTACAAAGATAAGTTAAGCACATTAAAGGCTGGTATTCTAAGCGTGGTGTCGAACACCGCAGGTACCACAAACAGCCACACACCTGTCAATATGTTGCCCAGGTTGTCCCAGTTGAATTTACCGACATTTGACGGAACCCTAACAGAGTACATTGCTTTCTGGGTTCAGTTTAAATCCCAGATATATGACAGGAACGATTTGTTAGATGCAGTCAAATTACAGCATTTGTGATCACAGCCTTAGACTTGGTCCGGCACTACCAGATTACTGACTAATTACCAACATGCCAAAGACCAGTTTGAAGACATGTTTGACAACATTCAAGAGATAAAGTGACAATACTTATCGGTTGTTGGATCTAGAGGCTTGCCCGACATGACCGTCAAAGCCTAGAGAAATTCCGTAATTTAAATTATGAGCTTGACAAAAGTTTCAGAGATTTGCACGATGAGGATGATTCAGAATGGGTTCTTAGCCAGGTGATTCAGAGGAAAACTGGCTAGCATACAGTGCATGAGTTACACTTAAATATCGGACGAATAGGTTCACGATACAACAAATTTTTGATGGGTTGGGAGATCTCGTTTTCCATTTGAGTATAGGTGTGAGAGAAGAGTCACCACCATCACCACATAAAACCCAGACAGTTACTCAAATATCTCGAGAGATCAGTCTAAAGCTCATACGACTAACGTTGGAGTGTACTATGGTTTAAAAAAGTGTCTAAGGGTAAAACCCCTAAGCAGAACCTCAGAGGCAAATCATGCCAGAATATGCGAAGGCAAACACGCTGGACGAGTGCCCAGAGTATAAAACATGAGCAGTAGGCAACAGAGAATAAGGGAGTTGAGACTCTGCTTCAAGTGTTGTGGGGAACACTTTGCGAGAGACTGTGGCACCCAGCTCAGTGATTGTCGAGTCTGTTGCAAAGGTAAGCACCATACTGCCTTTTCTCAATAATTTAAGGGAACCCCAGGCTAATAGGGATATCTCCAGGTAGAGATAGAAAGTGAGTTGAGTCTGAAATGGTAGCCAGCATGATTAGTGGGGCGAAGTCTCTAATCCGAGTGAGAATCACGGAGGTGCTGCCCCACCTACAATCATGGCAAAGGTTGTGAATGGCACAGGCCCGAAGCAACCAGATATTCTTTGATCAGGAGACAAGTATCCTTGTAAACAAAGAAAGTTGGTGGATAAAATTAAAGTACGAGGCAACAAGGAAAGTTTAGTATCGATGTTGGTGAGGGGCTATAAGTCAGGGCCCACCCAAATTCATGATTTGGTGGATGCACAGTCAATTAGGTGGACATCGCAGAGACATGACAGACTGGTGGTAGAGACGTTACCACGGCAATTCAGCGAGAGGTCTTGCTGCAGAGACTAAGCGATTGAAAGGACTAGAACGTGAAGCTGGAAGACGGGAATTCACATGACAGTCAGAAATGTAGGTATCTGGTGGGAGCAATCAGATAGATGACTTCCTGTCTACACGACGGACGTTTTAGGGAAGGAATTGGTTTATACAGATCCCCAGTAGGATTCATCATAGGCGGAGATTCACAGAATGCCTGCCATGCCAGAGAGAGAAGGTCACCATGATAGTGGGGAAGTAGATGTTAATGAGTACGTATACACGATGAACGCAGGAAGACGAAACAGGTAGGGAGTGACGAAACACGGCACACCTTGGGAAAACACTTTTACAGGGTAGTAAAGAGGAAAAGCTCTGGGCATGTGGGGCCACTGGGTAGGGAAAGTAACGGAGCCACTGCCACTAAGTCAAGGCCTAGATGTACCGAAAGATATTTAGTTTAAAGGAAAGGGTGCTAAGACCACTGGAACCAACCAAGTTTACACCCCAGAGGTCCACCAGGGGAACTGGACGGTTGAAGTTAGACTGGAGGTTACTCGACGAGAGTGGCAGACGGCACTCGTGTCAGGGTCCACCATGGGGGATCGTGGAAGGTTGTACTTGATTTAGGACTTAGCGCTACCTTTGCGGCGAGGAGAATGTTGGAACTTATTCGGTCTGAGAGTCCCCAACGTGAATATACATTTGGAGGGCCCCTTACTCACCCAAAACATAAAAAAAAAACAGTCTCCAAGTCGGGCAAAGGTGTGTTGTAGGGTACTTCTTAATTGTAGATTTGCCTTCGGGAAAGAAGTAGGTAGTTTATTTGTAGTTACACTAATATTAGGATTATTGGGCAACTGTAGATAATAATAAGTAGACCTAAGACTTAACATAGGTAGTAATTAGGCAGAATGTAGGCTAGGGAGAAACTGGCAGCCCCAAGTTTGATGACGAGGCATGGGTTAGAAGATGCCAGAGCATCCTTCTAAGACTAGTCACCATCGAATAAATGTGGCGGTGAATCAGCAGGAGCGCCCCACATGTATTCACATATTAGACCTGGGGAAATCTGGTGGAGGCAACTCGATGGACCGTAGACGACTCTTCATCAGGCCCTTACAGTAGACAAGACCTCCAATTTTTCTTAGGATCCTGGACCAGTGTCTGGGGAAAGTGCGAGTGAGTTGGGACTGTAGGCCTTTGTCAAGCTGGCAGTGCATGCCAGTACGTTCCAGAATTCTTCTTGTAGCTAGGAAGTAGTGTCACTTTCTGCATAGTATTCTAGGGGATTCACCCTCCCCCCCTTGAAATAGGAATTTCGAGGTTGCAGGCAGGTCACTATAACGATTTGAATTCTGCAGAATTAAGGCTCCGGTATGCAAGTGGTTCTGAGGGGAAAGTCCAAAGGGACTAAGCTTAGGGAGGTTGGAACCAGAATAGATCTACATCACCAAGTAAGTTAGTCCTTTAAACGTGCATGTGGCGAGATTCTTGCAAACATCAGTATTTTTGAAAATCTGTCCTATAAGCTACTTGTGAGGATGAGGTAACCGACTCAGAGTCGGTTGTCACACGAGCTTGCCTGGGTAGACAATTTAATGGAGGCTGTCAGTCCAAGAAAATTTAACAACAGTTATTACAACCAGGATTCCAATTCGGCCTCGTTATTCCGGGTGTATGGGAGCAAAATAAACACAGTAGAAAAGTTAGAATATATTATACTCGACAATTTAACAACTGCCTATGTAAACATGTACTGTGATAAGTATAGCGCACCACGGTAAGCCAAGGCAGAAATAGAGCCACAAGATAGCAGACGTGCTTCAACCAGCTCTAGAATGGGATTGGACAAGGCAGATAAGGGAGAGGCGGTACCACATACCTCTGCGATTGCCTAAAACCATATTCTTATTTGCTTAGAGAACCTGGTTAATAGTTGAACGGACGGGGCCCCATCATCAAACTTTAGCAAACTGGGTTCGCTGGTTGGGGGAGATGCTGTAAATGAGGGTGGCTGTACATGCCGTATAAAGGTTACGTACTTTTGCATTGCACACCAGTTTGCTGTCATGAACTGGGTCAAAGGGATTCCCAGATATTTTACTGAGAAAATTGAAAGTGATGGGTTCCCATTACAATGAACATTATAATAATTTACCTTCTCAGTTTATGTTTAGTTGCAAAAGATTATGGCTTCCGTTTTTTTCAGAGGTGTAACGATCGTTTTTGCTGTCTACTTACCATTGCTGCATTCTTCAGTCATAGTGTTATTACATTAGCTATGTCTTGTGGGTCTTTACATGGACACTACCAGAGCACTGTCATCCGCATACAATAGGAGTTTGCATTGAGCTCTTGGGCATTTCGTTTAACATAACACAAAATAATAGGACCAGAAATACTACCTTGGGGAATTCTCATACTTGCGGCAGGGGTTCAGATTTTGTTTTGATGATTTTGACAATTTGTTCTATTGTTTAAGATAAGAACTTAAACCAAGTTATGAACCTATGCCTATTGCTTGAGTTCTTACATTATATATAGTGGTTGACAGTATCGAAGGCCTTTTGAGGTCAAAGGTTACCTTTCTATGAGGTTTCTTTCAACATTTCAGTTTCATGAACTCATCAGATTAATTAGGGAGTGTCGGTTGAATAAATCTCATAAAGCCATGATTGTATGTGGAGAATGTTGTTGTCATTAAGGTAATTAACTACGTGACCAGTACCCGCCATCTCTTGAGGATTTTAGAGATTAACTGAGTAAACTAACAGGCTATAGTTGCTGACATCAGACCTACTAGTTTTCTTGTATATAGGAGTATATGGCTCTTAAACCACTCCAGTACGGATTAGTGGTGATGGTCAAAATTTATTATGAGTGCAATGGGGATGCATGCAGAGGCACCACTTGTATGGAACTTTAGGACGGATGTTATCTGGGCCTGGTGCTCTTAGTTGGGCTTAACCTGCTTAGTTCTTTTTGCACGAAGTCATGAGATACCCTTTCTAATTGACAATCTGTTTGGAGTTTACCTCTTTAATAGTATAGTATTGATTGACAAATTTATCAGAGTCTGTGATAAAGGTATTTGATAAACCGGTAGTTACTTATAGTGTGATGCAACAGTTGTTTTGTATTTATAAATTAAAACAATTGCAACTTTAGTTGTTTCGTGGCAATACCTCGTTATCGATATTTAGTACTTGTTTGATTTATTATGGTGTGGCTATACCCAACTGTTTTAGTTGTTGCCAGGCTTTCTAGGGTGTATTATTGTACTCTTCGATTTTTAGCAATAGTGGTGCCTTTGTCTATCTTATACCTTGCAGTCTTTCCTCTCTGTATCGCGGGTTCTAACCTTCGCCCATGGTATGGAGAGTCTTGCATTAAAATGAGTAAGTCAGACATGGATACAATATGAATTATGATCTCACGTCTTCATCGCTTTTGTAATTATTTAGCTCTGCAATATCCCTGTTCTGTTTGTCTTAAATATTTTTAGTAACTGGTCTCTGAATTTCATATTATCTAATATTTCAGTAGTCATCCCGGGTTCTGTTCTCCGTTTAATCCTAACCTCTTTAACTGGTGCAATGTTATCAAGGATGGCAGTGAACATTGTTTTGAATTTTTCCCAGGCATCATTTACGTACGTGCAACTTATAATCACTGTTCAATCACAATTTTGTAGCCTATTTACCAGCATTTCTTTGCTGTAGTTTCTAGCTGACCTCATTTTAATTGTCCTGTGTAGGCCTATCCGTTCCCTAGTGATTTTCCAGGTACAGTAAATGATGAAATGATCACTAAGTCCTGTGGTAATGACACCTGATTAATGTTCTCAGAGTGGTTACAAAGTATGTGGTCATTTAGGGTGGCTGAGAACTGGGTATCCTGGTTGGTGTATTAATTAGTTGACTGTAACTCTTTAAACCTAGAATTTTGCTTATACCTTTTACATAACCCGTTATTCTGCTGTTGAAAACAGATATTGAAGTCTCCCTGTATTACTGTCTCTCAATTATCAAGTCCGGACAAGACTCTCGAAAAGTCCTCTAAGAACTGGTCATGGGTGGGAGGGCGGTACCGGGTTCCTACTAAGATGGGTCTGGTCTTGGAAAGCAACACTTCAAATCATAGAATCTCTAGTTTATTGTCATTTAAATCAAGTCTTGGGTTGTAGGCTAAGTCATTTCTTATGTAGACACATACCCCACCACCTTTTCTATTCCTATCTAAGCGTTTTAAATAGTAACCTTCTATTTTGACCTTGTCGTCAATCACCGTATCATCCAACCAGGATTCAGAGATGGCTATAACTGCCGCCCTAGTGCTGTTAGCTAGAATCCTAATCTCTGCCAATTTTAGAAGAAGTTACCTTGCGTTGACATGAATAAAGTGAAGGCCTATTTTCATAAAGCAATCATAATCATCAATATATGGCAGGGGGTAATCTGTATTAAAATTAGGTAAATCAGTGTCCTCACTGCTGAAAAGTAACTGTACCAAGTGCATTTGTTACAAACAAAATGAAATCTGGTATCATTACCATAATCGAACATACATCCATTATGTACCCACCCCTTACACAATTTACATAAGGTATATATACTGTTCTTCTTTCGTACCTTAGTACATTGTACACATATGTCTGGTGGTATCTGAGATAATAAGAATGGTTCTAATGTTTCACATTGACCTATGTTTGTATTACATATAGAGTTAAGGGTATCATTCCTAGCTGCTTGACGTCATTATCACCGTCACTTATCTGCCTGTATTGCCCCTGTAGCATAGTTTGACGTCTGGATTAGTTTGATATCCCCAAACGTAGTAGCGCCACTATAAGAGATGTGTGCCACTGTTTTTGTTTTGGTATGCGGTGTTGCCATATCTTGCGTTTCTTTTGGGTTTTCAATGTCCAGGGTACTATTACCCCATTTGCCTTTTTCAGTCCCCATGACTGATTTCCTTCTTCAGATAAATGCAGGATAAAAATAAATATAATTATGGCAGCCTGTACCCCTCTAACTGATCGCAGTCAATCACCCAACAATAGCCTAGTTGCTACTCTAGCAATCACCATGATACTTCTTTTTTTTTTATTTTTATTTAAAACCAATACAGTTTAACATAAAAATAAAAAAACAGTATGGATCTCAATAAAATTTAATGAAAACGGATTGCACCTATATGCACGCAAGATTTGCTGCCAAACATACAACAAGAACTTACGGCAAGAACATAACAAAAAAAAAAATACTGTCACGGGGTCATGAATTGACATATATACACATTCATTAATGCAAAACCTGCATATATTTTAACTTGTACATATAACATGACATCTGACAAAGGCTCAATACACTTGAACATAAAATATACAAGAATTTTTTATGTCAGTTAAACCCCATCCTTCGCATTAATCAAAAAAACCAAAACCTAACATCATAATCTTACTAGAACATCTACAATGTATCCTAAAAATACAGCTTTACATATACCAACATACGAAAAAAAAACATAAACCGTTGATATGTCTGTAAAACCATACAGACTAAAATTTAAAACATCAAGAACTTAGCCTTGACACCAAACCGGTATCAGGGTACAGACCATAATTATAAACTTTAAAAGAATCGAGTCATACATATATAAAGTATTACATAACGTCTGACCCATGACAAAGGCTCAGTACAAATAAACAGGGATATATATATATATACACCCCAACCCACACACACACCCCACACACACAACACACAAAAAGTTTCACAAAATCCATTAATCAGATGCACTGTATGCACAAAGCAAAACAGTATCTAAGTATATCTCATCGTGCAAAAACTCAGCACGTAACATACATACAAACTAAAACACACTTCATGTCGCAAATAACTTACTACTCAAGAATCGTGTCATACAAGACTGATACACATCAAATTATACATAAAAAAATCTACTATATTATACCTACATTCTGAAAAGTGTTATATCTAACATAATGAGACCTTGAGCTCTACATCCACACTTGGCGCCAAAAAGTCTCAATGAAAACCAGGAAACCTTTCCAAACCCACATTCACAACACTCTCACGACCCCCCCCCCAAAGGAGGCGAGCCCGTTGTGACCCCCGACTCCCTCCAACTATGAAAACCCTTCATCATCATTATCAATCACAGATTTACGAGAATCCCTAACGTTTAGCATTCTAACCTCTGAGAAAGCCTGATCCCACCTCCTCCCATACAAATCTTTTGTTACGACACATCGTACGATAGAACGTTACCGCAAGAACCTTTCTTCTCTCCTCACTATCCCTTCATTCGCTGCCTGACCACGGCAGAGTGCGGTCGTGCTCTGCACCCCTCTGCTGTTTTCAGGCGAGCTACCTTGTATCAACATGGCGCTGATGTGAGGAGGCCCCGTAAATACCATTGGTATTGAGCTGCTTCGTGGGGCGATTTCACCCTCTTCAGTGCAAGTCTTACTCCCAACAATCATTAGGGAGACCTATGGAACCCAGGATGATGAGGTGTATGGTGTAAGCCCTGAATGGGGCTTGCAAAATCTTCGTCAAACTAAATTCCACGTCCGTGTATGAGTTTTTTGGTGCCCGAGATTCCAAGACGTGAGTCTTGACGCTACTCCAGCGTGAAGGTGCGTTTGATCGACGTATCTCGCCACTTTACGTGGGTTAAGATACGTAATGTCCCATTTGAGGCAGATGAGGCTGACATAAGGAGTGTTTTTGAGACATATGGAACCGTACATCTGGCACAAAAGGGAAAGGGACGGCAGGGCTTACATGGGACGACCGGAGGGTACCTTTTCCTGAAGATGACTCTGAGACATCCCATACCGTCTTACGTCGTGTTGGAGGACTTCAGGACGCAAGTTATGGTATCGTATGCTGGACAGAGACGTACGTGTGAATATGTGGGGGTACGACCATATGGCGGAAAGGGGTGCGTGAAGCTGAGGGCCCAGCGCAAACTGGTGAAGCACCAGTTACCAGCGTGATAGCTGTTGAGAGCCCACGCGAAAGCAAGGGCCCTGGGCGCTTGTGGAGTGAAGAGGGTGGAGGATTCCAAAGAGGAGACTGGCATGTGTGGGGTAAGCTGTGTGTAAAAGGATCTGTTACTACAGAAGTGCAAGTGGAGGGGGGAGGTGCAGGCCCCTAGAGGAAGAGCTTCGGGAAGTGTTAAGGACATTGACGCCGCCTGCAGAGGATGTTGTTCCTAAAGCTGGTGAGAGGCACGGCGTTCCCTGTGGAAGAATGTAAGGATTAAAAACACATAGCAGGGTTGACGGGCCAACTAGTAAGAGTGAGTTGTCGCCATGTGCTGTGGAACGAGGCGGGGGTGGAGGTTGAGGTTCATCATGAGGGAACTTCAGAGGATAACATGGATGCAGAGGGCATCACGAGGAAGAGAGCGGCGTCGTCAGACTCAGATGATGTCCTGACGCCGGCGCAGAGGTCTGGGGGGAAGGAAGAGCAATGTCGAAGTAGTCACGATAAGAGGTATCGCAAAAAAAGGGGGGGGGGTTTGATGGGTGAAGCCTTGTGATGGCTCGGGGGCAGGAGGCCCTGGGATGAATGAAGTGAGGAAGAAGGGTTGGAAACTATAAAGAGGCCTTAGGTGTATACTGTGAACGTAAAGGACTGTGTAATAGTGTGAAGAAGGAATGGTTTCGAATGTTTCTGTATAAATATAGGGTGGATGTAGTGTTCCTGCAAGAACACAATTTCAAGGAGGAAGAGTGCTCGAGGTGGAGGGTTTTCAGTCATGACTCTGCATCTGAAACGTCTGAAAGGTGGGTGTGGGATATTGATCAGGGAGGCAAACCCGTTTGTGTTGCTAAGAAGTGAGGGGGGAGGGGGGGAAGAGTATTGCATGTGGATGGGTGGTGGATGGATGGTGTGTATGCACCAGCGGAAAATGATGTGAGGGTAAAAAGGGATTTTGTATGTGAAGAACTAGTTTTCTTCTTACGGGTTTACCTGCAGTGGCCGTCGTTGGTGGGGACGGGAAAACTGCGTTATTAGGAGGGCTGACGTGGAACCAAAAGGGGGGGCACGTGTCGGCGGCCTTGCGAGATCTTTTGAGGGATTTTTCAGTTGTGGGATGCGGTTTGGGAGGAGGGGCGGGAGGTTTGAGCCACTTTTGTAAGACGGGGTTACGCTGCTAGGTTGGATAGGGCGTATAATCTCAAAGGGTTGGGTTGACTTTTTCCGTACAATAGAAGTAGCTTATTTGGGTCATCGGGCGGTAGTAGCAGAGGTGGCGTGGGGGTCACTAGCAGGTATATCTAGGGATATTGGAATTAAATACAAGTGTGTTAGGTGATGAGGAGGGGATAGAGGTTTTGCAACGCTGTGGGGGGGGTTACGTGCAGAGATAAATGGGGTAGAGGATGTGTTTATGTGGTGGGATGGTGTGGCTAAGAAGGATTAAGCAATATTACGTAAAGGGAAGGGAAATGTATCAATTCTTTAAAATATGGGCTTGTAACTAAATTTTGGGGGATAGATTACGGATTGTTATGCGAGGGGGGCGGGGGCGGGCACTTATCCAATGGATGAAATTATGGCAATTAAAGGGAGGGTTTCGTGAGGAACAGGATGAGAGGTTTCAAGGGGGTGCGGGTACAGGCGGGGGTGGAAGAGGTGTTATGGGGCGATTTGACCTTCATCGTGCGTATTGCGTAGGCAAAACAAAGACAGCAGGCAATGACTATTCCATGGTTGGAGGTTCATGAGTCGATAGGAGGGTACAGGGAGGGGCAGTCATACAAGCTACCCGGGAAAGGAATGGGGGCGTTTGCTGACAAGTGGTATGAGAAGTACTGGCAACGAGAAGGGGTAGAGGATGGGGTTTTAGAACAGGTGTGTGGGAGTGTCGTATGTCAGTTGCGTAACAGGATAGGGAAGCACTGGGTGAGGAAATAACTTTAGGGGGAAATATGGAGGGGTTTAAGTGGAATGCGAAAAGGCAAAGCAAACCCGGGGAAATTTATGGACTCCCGGCAGAGTTTTTATCAGCAGCATTTGGGATTATTGAGGCATTTTCTGTTAGGTTATTAAATTGCATGAAGGAGAGAGGTGAGCTGGTGAGAAGCAGGCAACGGCTGTCGTTGTATTGGTACCGAAGGGTAAGGGGGAGCATACGATTCGGGATTAAACCGGGCGATCTCGGGTTTTTATGCGCAGATTATAAATTGTTTGCAAAGATTTTGGGAAATCGGGTCAAGTGTGTGTGGGGCGGGTAATATCAAAAACTCAGTTTGGGTTGCCAGGGAGGTCTTTGGGGAGGGGCAGGGTTACTTAGGGGTTTCGTGGAGGCAAAAGGGGGGGGGAGGGGGGGGAGGTTTGGTGGCGCTCGATTGGCAAGGAGCTTTCGATAGAGTGGATCGGAAAGCATTGAAAGCCACCTCAGGGGTCAGGGGTTGGGGAAGAAAAAGTGGGCTGGGTTGAGGCGTTGTATGGAGGGGCAATGGCGAGGGTACAGATTAATGGTCGATTGGGTGGGGGAAAATTGTAATGGGGAGGGGACTTAGGCAGGGGGGTCCCATGTCACAATTATTGTTTGCGTGCGTACAGGACCCTTTTATAGATTGATGGAGCAGCGTATGTGTCACGTAGAGGGACCAGGGTGTGAGGTTGCGAGGGTTTGGCCCGTTTTAATTGGGTATGTGGATGAACAACTGTTCTGATCAGGGAGGGGATGTCAATGGACACATTAGACGGGTAAATACAAATGTTCGCAGGGGGAACTGGTTTTGAGGGTAATTCAGATAAATCCATGGTCATGGGGTTAGGGCTTGGGCGGGTAGGGTTGATTGGGGTAGTGCAGTTGTGAGGAGGCAGTGAATTCGTTAAAAATTTGCGGTCTTATTTATGCAGACGATCTAACTGTGGCACGCATGGAAAACTCGCTTAGGATGTAGAAGATTAGGGACGCTTGGGTGCATTGCGACCTTATCATTTGACCCTTGTGCAGCGTGCCATTGTTATTTAAAATCTTACTGTATAGCAAAGTATGGCACGTGGCAGCTGTGTTCCCCTTAACTGGGCCAGCCCAAAAACGACATACTTAGGGGAAGGGTTTTTAAATTATTGGGGGGCTTCGAGCGTGTGATTGGATTAAAAGGGATGTGGTAATGTTACCTGCAAGTAAGGGGGGGCTGGGATTGCTGGACTTAAGCGGAGGGTCAAATGTGTCTTCATTAAAAGGGAGGTGATGAGGGAAAGTGGGGTGGGGGGGGTTGGCCAGGATCCATAACAGATTGCAACGGATGTATACAGGAGTTGAGTTGCATGAGTGTGAAACTGTGTTGAGGGGTCTGGCGTGGGATCGAGAGCCCCAAAAGGGTTTAAAATAGGTAGGTTTGTGTAGATTGTTAGCCGGGAGGGTTGTAGCGCCTGTAGAGGGAATTTTCCCCATGTATGCATGGGGAAGTATATGAATAGGTTGAGTAGGATGAGGTTGCAACCTCGTGTTCGGATGTAATGTATCGTTTTTGCACGCATTTTACCGTCGGGTGTGGTTTACGGATAGACGCGTCGTTGACGGGGGGGAGTGTGGGATATGTGGTGGGGAGCAGTCGGCTTTTCATGTAGTTTTATTTTTGTGATGGAAGAGGAGTGTCAAGGGGGGTTAAATAGGGTGATAAATATGATAGGAGGTAAAGGAATTTCTGTATTGAGAGCATTAAGTCTCGACGTGGGGGGTTGGGAGGAAAGTGTAATCAGAGCTGTGGGATACATTATGGCAGATTATATCTATATAGTGTGGGGATTGCGGGGGGGGAAAAAGGTTACTGAGGTGAAGAGGAGGGTGTTAGCGGTAACGTTCTATAAAAGGGATGCAGAAATAAGGAAATTTATGGGAGGAGGTGGGTGAAGGATTTTTCAGAGGGATATAGGCAACTTACGTTACAGGTTTTTATTAGACTTGTAATATACGAGGGAGGGGGAGGGTAAGATTGGAAAGTGTTGCTGGGACCCGGGAAGTCATGGGTGAAAACAGGGTCGCCTCCCTGGTAATGGATGACAACAAATGTTTGCGTGAGTGTTGGATGAGTGATGCGTGAGTGAATAATATGTGGACCACGGGTGCTAGCACCTGTGGAGCTGGCCAGTTTTTTGTGTGACATGGACTATACACTATTCATATAGTACTCCTGTTCCTTCAAGGTAGTAGTTTATGATGGATAAGGTATTCAAAGGGGGGGGGGTTGCCTACATCACTGTGCAGAGCGAGGGTAGGGCAGCATATTGATTGGAAGTGATGGACAGTTGCTTGTCCAGTGTGTTAGTATTATGTGTAGATAATACGCATATTATTGTATGTAGCGAGATGGGGGCTACATGAAGTTGGACTTGTACTAATGAGAATTACTCTCTAACGCCTGATATGTGAAGGCTGATTGATCAACTGTGAATTTCCCTTAAATTAGATTTATTATTTTGTTGTTATCTATGTACATAGCATCTTAAGTCATATTATTATGTTAACTACGTACATAGCAGTCTTAAGTCATATGATGGAGTTGTGTTTAGGTGCAGTTGTCACAAAAATTTTGTTTTGTTTTGTCTGTGTTTAGGGAAGTATGTGGAATTTTTGTGTGTAGCCGCTACATGGCTGGGGTTTTATACTTTATACCTTTGTATTCTGTGATTTTTTCATAATAAAACAGTTTTATTTATATACTATGTTTCATGAATAGGGTTTACCTGCTAGACTGGCACATAAGTTGCCTTTGAGAGTTGACATTCAATATTTGCAACCTTCTTAGAAAATTAAGCTTTTGGGGTTTTTTTCACCAGGTTGAGGTGTCATTGTGTTTAAATAAATGACAAGTATCCCATTTAATTGTTATTAATAATTTTGTGTCTAAGATGTACTGTATCACTCATGATAGTGTAAAATTTCCCATGTATCCTTTAATGTTAAGTTAAGATTGCAGTCAGGCTGGTGATGGTTATATTTTTTCGAGAGAGGGGGGGTGAAATTGCGTCAAAAGTTTCAGCCCCACAGGTAAAATAACTCTGGTATAACTGGGTTTTATATGGTGTGTGGTATTAGGGTGTCAGAACACTTTTGTCTGTTTTTAATCATTTTTGTAAGGGTGAATTGGGAATTGGTGATTTAACTCATTTTGTGTACCTTTTAATATAATTTCCACCTTGTATTGTAATGTTTTAAATAAAAAAAAAAAAAATCCCCTCTCCCCCTCATCACCCACGACATATATATATATAAATCTACTATAATATAATCTAAAGCTCTTATGACACCCTCGTCAAAACCCACCGTATCAGACTTAAAAGCACGCAGAACGACACCCCCGGCCCCCCACCCTCTGTACCAACCTAACTTAACCAGCACCTAACTCCTCTAGCACTTCACAAAAGTAAACTACAGGGAAACGCAGTCCCATCCCCTCCACAGATACCAAACACCCCCACCCTCTACAACCTGTCTGTTTCGTAGTAATTCACCAGAGGCAGGATCCCATGCAGGAAACGAAACATCACCTCATGTGGCCCGAGGGTTTAACTTCATTTTACTAAATCAAAACCAAATACTCTTCCATCATACATGGGAACAAACCTTCAACTGGGATAACGCACCTACCTACAAGTAACCTACACAAACCCTTATACGAACCTTTCTCAGTTCCTTAACCAAATCACAGCCCTCAAAACGATTTCGCATTCCCTCAACTCCATTCCTCGATACCACACACCCGCCTGTCGTGTATCATTCCCAACTGCCCCGCGTTCAACACCCTCACGCAACACTTCCCATTTAATAAACACACATTTAGCCCTCGGTCTCAAATCCATCAACCCAACCCACCTGACTTACAGGTAACATTACAACTTCCCTCCGAACCAATCACAACGTGAACCCCACAAAAATTTGTACACCCGTCTTAGAATTCCCAAAATCCCCTGTCCCTGTAATTGGGAAACACAGCTGCAACATGCCAATCTTACTATACAATAAAATGTTTACGACTATCACTCGCTGTATTAAGAGTTAGTTTCTGGGCTCTCAAAACCTAGACCCCCACTATCCTTTTCCAATAACCTATCCGAGTTTTCCTCCCGCGCCGCAACCCTGTCATCCTTATAAATAATACCACAAATCTTTAAAGACATCGCCATTCTTTTACAACATTACATCTCCCCCCCACACCCCCACCCAAGAACCCAACCCCATGCACCTTGACTTCACACTATTTACCTGCATACCCGTGGCACTTCCAAATAATTGCACAACCTCGTCCAACACTCCCATTGACATCCCTTCACGAATGAGCATAGTGGTGTCGTCAACGTATCCAATTAAACCCGGCCAGGCCCTCCCACCCCCCACACTTCCCTCACATGGCGTACATAAGCTGCGGTCAACCATTCTATAAAAGGGGTCCTGGAAACACGCAAACAATATTTGGGACATGGGGCATCCCTGTCTAAGGCCTCTA
Organism: Cherax quadricarinatus; assembly: GCF_026875155.1. Taxonomy (NCBI): domain Eukaryota; kingdom Metazoa; phylum Arthropoda; class Malacostraca; order Decapoda; family Parastacidae; genus Cherax; species Cherax quadricarinatus. The sequence continues at coordinate 74,777,550 of NC_069399.1, read as the reverse complement.
CCCATTGCAATATCCCTCCCCATACACCCATTAATCTGTATCCTCATTTTCGCCCCCTTGTATAGCGTATTTACCCACTCGACTATTTCCTCCCCAAAACCCTGTCTCCTAAGTATAACCTGCAAAGCTCCCCTTTCCACTCTATCATATGCTCCCTGCCAATCTAGAGCCAACAAGCCGCCCCTTCACCCCCACCCTTAGCTTCCACAAAACTTCTCAGTATCCCATGTCCTTCAATCATCGACCTTCCCAGCAACCCAAACTGAGATTTTGACACGACCCTTCCCACAACACATTTGAACCTATTACCTAAAATTTTTGCGAACACCTTATAGTCTGCACACAGCAGTGATATGGCTCGGTACTACTCCGAAGGGTGGGCTGCCCCTTGACCTTCGGGACCAACACTACAACTGCTGTTACCTGCTTCTCCTCCAACGTACCCTTCTCCTTCATACGATTAAATAACCTAACTATAAATCCCCTTATTAACGTCCAATGTTGTAAATAAAATTCTACTGGGAGACCGTCAATACCCGGCGCTTTCCCCTTCCTCATTCCCTTAAAACGCATTCTCTATTTCCTCTGACGTAATAGTCCCCACCTAAAGCCTTTCTATCACAATTTCCTAAATTACACGTCACATACGTACACACCTTGTCCAACGCCACGTCACCCCCCCCTCCCCCCACTGTTCCAGTACTTCTCGTACCAAGCTTCCGCATACGCACACATCCCCTTCGTGGTTCGTATCTCCTGCCCTGCTCTATAATTCCCAACCATCTCCGTTACCTCTAAACATGGGATAGCTGTCACCGCCTGCCTTTGCTTTTGATGCCGCAAAACACACGCTGACGGCTTGTCGCCCCAAAGCACCTCTTCCACCCCTGCCTGCACCCTTACAGCTTGAAACCTTTCATTTTGCAACACCCTCAACCTGCCCTTTATTTCAGCTATTTCATCCATAGGAAAATTATTCCCACCCAACCCCCGCCCATAGCAACCTCTTAACCTATCCTCTAAATAGTTAGCCAGTCCATATTTTAAATTATTAATACGTTTTCCTTCTCTCACATAAAACTTTCTAATCCTTTCCTTTGCAACACTATCCCACCATGTCACAATGTCATCCACTCCCTGTTCTTCCACACTAAGCTCCCTCCATAGGACTGAAAACCCCTCCAACCCCTCCTCATCACCTAATACACTTACATTTAATTTCCAATAACTTCTATATATGTCCGCGAGCGTCCCCCACCCAACCTCCACCACCACTGCCCTAAGATCTGACATTGTAGCCTCCACAGTACTGAAAGATTTCACATCCACACCCTGAGAAAGGTACACTCTATCTAGTCTCGCAGCATATCCACTCCTAACAAACGTATATTCAGTCTCCCACACCGCCCCCCGAAGGCATCACGTAACCTAACATCCCTTAATAAATCCCTAAGAGCCACAGACATATATCCAGCCCCTTTTGGGTCCACATCAGCCACCCTGATTACACTATTCCAATCCCCACCAACTATTGCTACCTCTGGAGTGCACTTAAGAAAACAAAACAAGATCCTCACACACAAAATCATTCTTTAACCTTGATGTTATTTTCTGCCCGGGTCATACACACCACAAAAGACACAAACGCTTACCCATCCACCACCCATCCACAAGCAACACCCTCCCTCCCCCTCCTCCCTCGCTTCTCTGCAAAACAAACGGGCTCGTCTCCCTTATTAAAATTCCCACAACCACCTTTTAGACGGGAGATGGCAGGGTAAACTACTCGAAATCCTGCCACCTCCAAAACCCTAAACCCCCTTTAAAATTGTGCTCCTGCAGGAACACAACAAACCACTCTAGATTTTTCAGGAAATTACGAAACCAATCTCTCTTCATACCGCTACATAACCCATTAACATTTACAGACATACACCAAGGCCTTTTAAAATTTTCCACCCCTGCTTCCTCTCATAAACCCTTTACAACCCAGAGCTTGAATTTAATTTTTGGACACCTTCAGAGGCTTTTTTTCCCTCCCCCCTTCTTCCAGTGCCCCCTATCATGGCAAACCCCCACCACACCACTACCTTACATTCACCTAGTTTTTTTTCCCAGGCCCTTTGTGCAGGCGAAGGCGTCACCCAAATCTGACTAGCCGCCCTCTTTCTCGTGACCGTCATGTTACACAATTTTTTGATCGATGTTGCCTCTCGTGAACCCACCTCTACCTGAGAAAAAAGAACATAAAAAGGGGGAAACACTGCACACCCCCTGTTGGCCCATATTGGCGGGTCCTTTACAATTCTTTTCCAAAAAACAAAACTTTTTGGCCAACCCCAATTTTCAAAGCCACCCAAGAATAAGTCTATGTAAAGTCCTATTAAAATCCAACCCCCCCCTCATGTACTTATATGTACTTATCCAACCTAAATTTAAAACCCCCAAAGTCCCCCTCAATACCCAACTAGGTAACTGTTCCACTCATCTACCCTATTTTCCAAACCCAAATACTTTCCCTAGCCTTTTGAATCTAAACTTATCTAATTTAAACCCATTACTCGGGTTCTCTTTTGGAGAACATCCTCAAGACCTTATTAATCCCCTTTTTTAAAAACCTATTTTCCCACTTATACATTTCGATCAGGTCCCCCCTCTTTTCGTCTAAAAAGTGAATGTAATTTAAGAGTCTTCATCTTTCTTCAAAAGGAAGATTTCTAATGCTAGTTTTAAATTTAGTCACCCACGCAATGTTTTTAACGAATTTAGTCCATTCTGTAAAATGGAGACCAAAAAATGGGCTGCATAATCTGGGGCCCCTTATAATGATGTAAAAAGGCAGTATGACCTCGGACTTCTTTGCTTACACTTCTTGATATAAATCCCAGAATCATTTGCCTTATTAGTACCTTGGCACTGCTGTCTTGGTTTAAGGTTGCTGCTACCAAAAACCCCCCACCCTTTTTCGCAATCTGTATGGCTAAGTTCTACATCCTTTAACTTTAATACAAGGGTTTTTGGCAATCCCAAGCTTCAGAACCTTGTTTTATTACATTGAACTCATCTCCACTTTTTGCCAAGATAGATTTGGGTTTAAATCCCCGAATTTTCCATAACATTTTAGTTGAATAAATTTATCCTACCAAATTTTGTGTCATGGGGCGAATTTGCCATACCCCAAGTTTTCCCTCATCAAGATCATAAATTTAATTATAAACAACAAGGGGCCCAAGACTATCCCTGGGGAAAACCCCACTTTTACAGACCCCCCATTGGTTTTAACCCCATTTATGGACACCCCTTGTTCCTGTCATGAGCCATGATTTTGATCCACGAGAGCTTTTTCCCCCAATCCATGACCCCCTTTTCTTTTAACAGTCTATGGTGCGGAACTCTATAAAAAACCTTCCCAAAAATTTAAAAGTAAATAATACAAATTCTTTCGGGGTCAACACCTCAAAAGCTTTACTGAAGAAAGTTAATAAATTAGTTAGACATGACCCCCTCTTGTGAATCCCTGCTGGTACATTAACAAGCTACTTTTTCGAGATGGCTTCTTATAATCTCAGCTATAATTGACTCTAGTAATTTGCCACAAAAGAGGCGGCTTATTGGGCGGGAATTTACGGTAACGACTTTTCCCCGTTTTAAAAAAACCCAATTTCATTAGCCATCTTCCACATATCGCACCATGTTGAAGGTAAATTAAAAATATTATTAATGGTTCACGAGTTCCCTTTTGCATTCCTTAAAAAACCCCCGAAAAAACCTCATCAGAGGCACTTATTTTGCTTCAGTTGTCTATCGCTTCCAACCCTTTCCTAGTGACTGTGAGTTACATAATTTTTCTTCTTCTAGCTCACTATAAAAAATTAATTATGGAATATTTTAGTGTTTCCTGTGTAAAAAAATGGAAAGAAAATAATTAAAAATCGACACATTTCATTACTTTGTCAGTAAGGTGCCCAAGTATTTTTAAGGGGCCTTCTTATCTCTAACTTTTGTTCTAAACCCGGAAAAAACTTTTTGGGTTAGTTTTAGAATCCCTACAACTTTTAATTTTATAGTCCCTTTTAGCTTTTCTTTTCCCCTTTTTATTCCCCCTTAATGCCAAAATTTCTGATTCAAAGATGACCCTAAACCCTTTTTTATAGCCTATAAAATTTCCCTTTTTTTGCCCTAGTAGATATTTTAGCCATTATTCATCCATTTTGGTCTTTTTTTATTTGATCTAAATTTTTTTATTGGGAAAACGTTCTTTGATAGCATGTTTGGTTCAGAAAACTGTCATATTGTGTTCACTTCGTTTCCCCCCGTCAAAAGTAAAAAGTGTTTTCTAAGCCCATGAATCTCAAGCGAAATCTGGGGACAGTTTTCTGAGTTACCGCTATAAAGTACTTTCCCTTCAATGCTAAATGTAATTGATTTTGGTCGCTAGCACCCAGTTCCCTGAAATTTCTAAATTTTTAACAAGGGGTTCATTGTTTCCCCCAAAAGTCAACTTAAAATTTCCCCTTGTGGTTTTCAAAAAATGCTTCAAAAAAAAATCCCGAATATTCAAGAATCGTATATTCTAAAATTCCCAGTCAAAATTCCAAAAAAAAATTACTAAGTTAAAGTCTCCCAGAATTTCTAATTTATCGTGCCTTGTGGCCTTTAAAAATTTTCCTAGATCTCCCTTGGGCCCTATTAAAATTTGGGGGACGGTATTCCTCCCAAAACAGTTTTTCATGCCCCTCTGAAAAATTTTTCCAAACAGACTCTGTAGTGTTACTTCAGACTTTAAAACCCGTTTTATGAACAGTTTCAAGCGATCCGACATACATGCCACCCCCCCCCCCTTCCCCTTCTTTATCTCTTGGAAAATTTTTAAAAACCTGAAAATGAATTTCCCCAGGCATGTCCCCCATTTTTTAAATTTAAAACCCGGTCCATTAAGGCAATACATCAATGTTCCCCCCACTAGCAACTAATCTCAACTCGTCCATTTATTCCTAGCACTAGGCAATTGCATAAAAAAAATTGAAAGACCCCTTTCTCTTTACCCTTCCTGCTCATTTTTTTTTTTCTACTAAAACCCAAATGCCTTTTTACCCAAAGTCCCGGGTTTTCAATATCTACCTCTTCGCTTATAAGTTCCCCCAGAATCAAAAATTACTACACTGGGGGTTTACTTTTTCCGCCCCAAAAACCCTACCACTAAATATTCCCTTTTTTAAAATCCCAATTCCCCCCCTGCAGTTGCCAGTGCCCCACCCCAACCTAGATAAGTGAAACCCCCCCCTGGCATACATTCATTTTGCCATAGAAGAGGGCCCTTTCAATGAATGTTACCGCTTTTTCCCTTACAGTATTTGTCCAGCCGCAATTTACACCAATTTCCCTGGAAACCCTTTTATTTTCCAACTTCTCCCTTGGGGAAAAAAACCCATATGACAGGGTTCCCCCCCCTTTTTCCCTAATGATTTCTATTTCTGACCCAAAACCTGTAATAGTCTTCCTCCCACGTCTGCCCAAAATCGTTGCCACCAGCACTGAGACAAAATAAAGGGTTGCTCCCCTTTCCTCTCATGAG
>NC_069399.1:74753311-74771475 GCF_026875155.1 Cherax quadricarinatus | reverse complement strand
CCTTTTGGGCCGCAGGGGGAGCAGAACTTTTTTTTTTGGCAGGGCAGTCTTTGGGGTATGAAAGGGTAAGTAACTTTGGGAAAACTGGGGATTTGATGAATTTTTCCCTTCGATAAAGGCTGGTTTATGGGAAGTATGAAAGCCAGTCCCTCAGCAAGCTTGGCTGCCATTGCGTCACTAAAGGGGACCTTCAGCATGGAGGGGATTGGTATTTGGTAATGAACCACCTTGGCCCCAAAGGGGGTTCTGTGCTTCAAGGGCGACTTGATTTCTTCGGTAGTGGACAGTGGACCTGTCAGTCTCTTGGGAACAATTTTTCCCTGGCCTCGGGGTGGAAGTCAAGACAAAAAATCCCGATCTGAGAGGGCTGTAGCAGTGGGGGTATGATTTTTCACCTCGGGTCTTTGTAAAACGAAAACAAGGGCCTCTTTGAGCGACGAACGCATTAAACTTGACTTGCGGGTCTGCCACGGACGACAGCTCAAGTGCATTGGACGATCTTTAAAATGTCCCACTCTCGGGTTTATCTTTACGCTTTTCGAGAAGTCATTGTGAATGTGGTCTATGTCTGCTGTAAAAGTATGATTTTAAATTTCCCCAAAGACGTACCCTGGCACGGGTCTAAATCTTGCGATGCCCCTCTCTGGCCCCCAGGGAGAAATTTTTACAATATCGACTATGCTTTTCAAGAAACTTTTTCTGGCATTCAACTGGTGCATCTCAAAAGCGAAAAACCGTAGTCCCCTAACTATGGACACTACGGGGAGGAGATATTCGTTATCACGGGGTAACAGCTTTCGGGTTGGTTGACTCTATGGAAAACACTAGTGTGGCCCAGTATCTCGGGTTTCCCCTTTCGGGGGGAAATATCACCCCTAGTTCCGCATGTTCAGTAACTTCGCATCCAGAAGATAGTGGTTAGGGGCCGCGGGACAACGTGCTGACGTACGGGCACATCCCCTTTCTCAGCTTGTCACCATCATTTTTGGCTGTGGGAAACCCAAACGAAGCCGATGGATGGGGCCGCGTTTGACCGCTTCTATCCATGGAGGGGGTTCTCCCGGTCGCTGCCGGTACCACTGTTGAAGGGGGTTTCACCTAAGACCTCCCCCTAATTTCATGGCTCTGGCACCCCACCAGTTTGGTCGGTCGAAAGGCTGTTTGGGGACAGAACCCCCAACAGTGGATATCTGTTGCTCCCTTTGGGCTGCATTCGGCGCCTCTTTTCCCCGGATCCCAGCATGGCGGGGATCCAGTTAAATTTTCCCTGTTCCCCTAAACTTCAAAGGGTTGTCATATGCCCAGGATCGATGTGATAGGTGAACTTGTCCTGGGGTTGGGGGGGGGAGAGGGCATTGATTCAAGACGGAAATCAACAGTATGCGGGTGGGAGTCGATTCGTAGGATGTGACAACCCTGCGAATCGCCACCACTCACTTGAAGGATGTGCAGTGGTCAGGGAGTCGCCAGCCTTGTTGCCATTGTGGTACGTCCCGCTGCTTCTTCCTCAGGGTCGCAGAACCATCTGTAAAATACATGACATGTCCTCCCCTCCAGTGCCATGCTTGGTCTCAATTTTGCGGGAAGGTCTTGACTGCAGAGACGTTAGAGAGGGTAGCTGCATGACAAACATGGGCGGGATTGGGGCCAGGGAGGTGTTGGATGGTACCCGCAACGGGAAGGTCCCCAACTTTCTCAGGAGTAGTTGATAGGCAGCAGCTTCCCCCAGCAGCACAAAACGAACGAATCCGGGAGTGTCCGTGAAGAGGTGGGATCTTGTGACAGGGTTTTTCAATATCCTCTCCTTATGGGGTACCTTGCTGCCTGGCAAAATCGTGGCCACTTTGCGCTTTATGTTTTTACTCGACCAGGGGGAACCGGGCCCGATCTAGACATACTGTGTTGGCCCAGAGGGGCCCCAAAAATTTTTTTATCGCCTGTTTTTGTACGCCCTCCACTTTTTGCCGCCCGGGGGAAGAGATGAGCTAACCCGGTGCGCCTTTAAATGAGCGAGCGTAAGCTTTATATAGTACAAGCGAAGTACATTTTTGTTTCCCCCTGACGGTGCCCTAATGGTTCAGGGCTTGGTCTGAGAAAAGGGCACTGACCTGACATACTGGGCCTTTTCGAAAGGTCAGCTTTTTACAATGAAATTCCAAGACGGTGGGAGCATGTCCAAACAATTTTTCCTAATACGTAATCTATTAAAGGGATCTGGTCCCTTGAACATCATTGCAAGAGATTTTCCGGCCCGGATCTTAGGCCTAGTTCCTTGCAGACTGCGTTTTTTGGGCCCAAAGCCTCTGAGTGTCGTTCAAAATTTCCCCTTTCCCCCCTTTCACAAGTGAAAAGATCATCAGCATACTGAGGAGCGTTTTCCACTAAAGGGAAGGCTCCCCTTTTCCTAAAAGGAGTTAAACGGGTAGGACGAGCCCCCTCCTTGGGGCGTTCCGTAAAAAAAAGGGAAGGGAAAGTGCCCCCTGAAAGCTGACACAGGCCTCCCTCCCCCAAAGGTAGGATCTACCCAGCCAGGAGGGCCCCTTGATTCCCTTCCGAGCTGTATTGCCAGAATTGCTGGGGCTGGCTAGTTCAAATCCCTTTTCAAGGTCGAGGAGAGACAATACGGGTTTTTTTTACGTCAGCAACGGGCTTAAGAGTGGTTACCTCGCTGTCCCCACCCCTTTGGGTAAACCAAATATGTATGTAAAGGGGGGGTCCAATTTTCCCATGGGAGGCGGTTTAAAAACCCTCCTCTCGCATTTTGGCAAAGCACTGGTCAGCGATAGGGTCTCATACTGCCTGGGTCCTTGGGGTTTGGGAATTGGTAAGGGGTATTTTCTTCCAAGTGCTGGGAGTTCCGGCCCCACGACTTTTTAATGACGTCTAGTAAAAGGCCTTTTCCCCATCCACTCTCCCCAGCCCGTGCAATCATGGAGTTGAACCCATCGATGCCCGGGGCAGTGTCCCCTGTGTTCTTAATGGCACGTGGGATTTTCCAACCGTGGGTCTCATCATCACATCTCCGACTCACATGCACTTGTTCGTTAGTGGCGCTGTGGAGAAATTGTCTGTATTTTCCGGATGCCCGGGGGACGAGGGATGCTCCCCTGAATAAAAAAGCCCACTAGTTTCTCCCCCGGGGATGGGTTGGGGTTGGGGTGGCCTGGGCTTCCCTTTTCCCATTTGCTTTTTGAGCTTCCCCAAATACCGAAAGGGGGTGTTCCCGAATTTTGGACCATCCAGCCATTCTCAGTTTTTATCTGAGAGAGCTCTGGGCATGCTCCCAAAAGGGCTCTGAGTTTTTCCTGTTCTCTCCCGTAGGGTTAGCTGTTGTTTTCTAAAAGAGTTGATGCGGGGGTTTTGCTCCGCACCTCTCGTTGTAAACACCATCTTTTTTGGGGATGCGTCCTGCGGTTTTTTTAAATTTGCGCACTCTGCTCCCGGGATGAAACGTGATTAGCCCCTTTCAGCCGTTCACAGTCTTAATAGAGAGTTTTGGGGACCACCGTCTGAAATAATCCTGGAACACTTCCATTTCCCCCTTTTACGCCCCATCTAGAGGCACACAACTGGGAGCCTTTTTAGTTGAAGGTGGTGATACTGCAAAGTGGTCATGACAAGGTGAGGATGACTTTCCCATGTGGCTCCTGCGCAGTTGTCTTGACCCCCAAAGGGAAAAGGGCGAGGGAGCCACCCCCGGTGGGGGGTCTCCATTGTTTCCCAAATTTCCTCGGGTATCGGTAGGACATTTTCTATGTGTCTGCGAGCGCATTGGTTGTAGTGAGAGTGCAGATTGGGGGATGTGCGTTGAAATTCCCCCCCAAATAATGCACTCAGGGGTGCTTGCGGGGGGCTTGCAATGTCAAGGGTGTTCTTGGGGTTTTTGTAGATGTTATAAAAGGTAATGGGCGCCCCCCGGGAGTGCACAAGGATGGCCTTACCCCGACTTCCCCCCCACAGTCCCCAGGGTTTGGGTATAACCCCGTGAGGGATTTTATTGGAAAACAATACAGCGTGCCTCTGCAGTGAACGCCCGGGGCCCTGTGCCGAAAATCCCAGCAAAAAAGGGGAGTCTTGGGCACTATCGGGGCAGTCAGAGTTTTTTGTAGCAAACGTTTTCAACCCGATCCCGAAATTACGCCCCAGCAAGAAAGGGGCGGGTTTTTCCCTCAGGCCCCAAGTTCCCGTAGGACCTTGAGGTGGATTTGGTACCGAGGGGTTTTTCCCTCGATGTTGTTTCCTGAGCTGGGGACGAGTTCCCGCTCTGAGAACCTGCAAATTCATGGCATCCACTTCTCCCCCCCGGTTTTGAAAGCACCTCTCAGAGCGACACCACTGCCGGGAAAGCGCTCTTTGTTCCGTGGATTGATTGGTTGCAAATAAGATCTGTAAAACCCTTTATGATGCTAGAGATCCCCCCCTGGTGAGGGCCTGCTTGGGGTTGGGTTTGGGAAAAATGGATTTATCTGGGTTTTTGATCTGTAGGGGCTTTCGAGGGGTTGGGTTTTCTTTTTTTGCACCGTGGGGCTTTGCGTATACCAGGGTTGGGTAGCCGGGGGCTGCTGGTGAGGTCCCGTTAGCTGCAAAAACGCCTGTCCGGGTAAGGGTGCCCCGTTGCGTGCTATGGGCCGGGGGGGCTCGTTAGTGCCGCCTCGATCGCATTGCCGGCACCCGTTACGCCCTGTTCCTCTTTTTCTGTTTCTTTGTTTAGGGAGGGTCAGGGGGGTTCTTTACCCTTACGCCTGGTTGAGGCTTCTAGGGTTGGGGAAATTCCCCGGGCATTGACTTGGGGTTGGGTGTGAAGATCTGCATATGGCAGGGTTCTTGCACCCCCTCGTTTTGCTGAGAGTGATGATCCCCGTAGCCTGTTTGCCCAGTTTTTGGCGTCTTTCCTACTTCTTGAAATTTTGGCGAGCCTCTCGGGGGATCGAGGATTCCCGGGATGGTGTTTCTGCCTCAGTTCGGGCATTGTGGAGTGGGTGGGGGATGCATTTTTCAGCTTGGTGATGCATTCCCGGTAGGGTGTGCTGGGTCAACACCGCAATTACTTTTTGGACAGAGTGCACCCAGGGGTCCAAAACTCTGACACTTGAAACAGCGAACTGGTTCGCTGTAAGGTCCGACATGTACCTGCCCCAAGAACCCAGGGGCCGCTGGGATGGCAGTGGTCCTACATGTGAAAGAGGACCTTGGTTGGTGCATTTCCCCGCCGCTTTGCCTTGAGCGTTGACGACACCACATGGGGGGACTGCTACGCCCGATGGGCATCATCACGGGGATCGCATCCTCACCCCTTGGGGATCTTCTGCCCAGAGTCCGTCCCCAGGGTGAAAGACCATCGTCTCCCTGACTTCTTCAAGGTGGATACATTTCCTTTTGAGAGGAGTAATATTGTTCTCCCCTCAAGTTGAAAATATCTTGACTTTAGGTGTGTCGTGATTCCCGGATGAACAACCCCTAGTGGGTTCTGTGGTCCCGTAAACTTCACCTTGAATTTGCCCGTCGGTTGGCTGGGTTTTGCCTGCTCCCTTTGGAAGGATGGGGCTTTTTTCTTGCCAAAATTCCATCCCCCTTGGTTTTTGGGGGGGGGGTTTTATTTCCACCGGGTTTCTATTTTCGCTGGGTCCATGGTTGGGACTGTCGACTGCTACAATGGAGCAGATCTTCCTTTCCTCTCGCAACTTCTTCCGCTAAATTTCGCCCCCATTTTCCAATTTTAGTCCTCCGTCGTGTTTTGGACATCGTGACCTCTTCTTTTCGGCAGAAGCCATTGCCTTCTTGTGATAAGGGAGTGACTCCGTGAACTGATGTGGCAATGGGTTGTCGTAAAACGATTGTCTCAACACTGTCCAAGTGCACAACATATATCTGTAACAAGACTTTGAGTATTTATTGGATGGATCAGGTGAAAAGCTGGGGCGGGGGAATGTTTCATGTGACAAACTTCCGATAGGGTGATAGAGTCTAGGACCTTGGATAGCTTTAAAAAGGATTTGGGCCTTTTGCAGTGCTCCTCCATTCTTATGTTCTTTTTTGGGTAGCGAGAAGTTTCTAGCAAGTGGTTTACTTTTTATAGAAGCCGTTGTTCTGGTTGAAGTTTTTGGAATACAAAAATGATGATTCCGGGGTTCTTCGGGACGATGTTTCTTCTCGGCGATAAGTCTTTCGTTTTTTGTATTATTTAAAAGGTTGTGTGAATTCGGTGTTGAGCAAAGCATTTTTTGAACGTGATTGCCTGCGTATGGTGTTTTGAAAAATGTTTTGGGGGGTCTCTATTGTTTCGCCCCCTAAATTTGTTACAGTCATTACAAGGACTATGTAACCCCCGCAGAGCATTTAAGCTTTCCTGTCTTTTATATAAGTTTTTGATGGTGGGGGAAAGGTAAATTCCCGGAAGTCTAATTTTGGGGGTGTTAAATGTTTAATGCCCCTCGTTTTCGTCTCTAATGAAAAGACGAGGATACTGAAGTTTAGAAAATACTTTTTCAGTTAGAGAGTATTCTTCCTTAAGGGACCACTACTGCAGATTCTGAGTGTGCGCAGGAAAAGGCCTATAATTACACCACGTTTTTATTTTGGTGTCCAATATTATTTCTTTTTCTGTCACCTGGCTCCGTTATGTTGACGACGCATCAACGTTCAAGCTCTCCTACACATACTCAACCAGATCGAGCCCTCAATCCAGTTCTCACTAGAAAAAGAAGTCGTCAACACTCTTTCATTCCTTGATGTTCTTCTCTGAAAAGCTGACCATGAACTTCGTTTTAAAGTCTATCAAAAACCTACCAACCAACGCGATCTTCTCCACTTCTACTCTCACCACGACACCAGAATTGAACGTGGTGTATTTATAGGCTTTTCTCTGTTTTTTCCTGAAAGAATCCTTTTGGGTTAGTCTACGAATCCATTGCAACTTTAACCTCATAATCTCTCTTTGCTCTTCTTATTTCCTTTTTATTTCTCTCTTTAACTGAATATATTGATTTCTTCACTGCCTCTCTCCTCTTTAGATTCGCCTATATATGCCTCTTCTTTTGACAATGAGATGTTTTAATCTATTGTTTATCCTCTTAGGATCAATTTTGTTTGATTGTCATATTGGGGGGTAAGAAGGGAAAGGATAATTGGGGAATAAGGGAGAAAAGGGAGGAGTGTGAGGAGAAGTGGTGGCAGTGGACTTAAATTAGATAAGTTTAGATATAGAAAGGACATAGGAAAGTATTGGTTTGGAAATAGGGTAGTTGATGAGTGGAAGAGTCTACCTATTTGGGGGTTATTGAGGCTAGGACTTTGGGTAGTTTCAAATTTAGGTTGGATAAGTACATGAGTGGGAGGGGTTGGTTTTGAGTGGGACTTTCACATCAGAGCTTATTTCTTGGTGGCATTGAAAATTGGGGTTTGGGGCAAATGTTTTGTTAGTGGATGAATTGTAAAGGACCTGCCTAGTATGGGCCAACAGGCCTCCTGCAGTGTTCCTCCTTTCTTATGTTCTTATGTTCTTATGTTCTTATGTAAGTGAGTCGAGCGACAGTGCTTGAAATAATACATAAAAATAAAGAATAATGTAGACAATGAATATTGCTATTCCACTCAAACACAGTTTATTAGTAAGTCCTTGTACAATAATATATTTTGGAACAGGAGAACACTATTGGGTTAGAAAAATTGGGATTGTACATAAACAGTGAGACAAGGGTTACAATTTAACTGACGAAACAGAATATTTACTTACAATAAGTTCAGGGGAAAGTTCACCTCTCGAACTCAGACTCAAGCCACAGATCCCAAGATCTCCACAGCACGAGCACTGCTCCAAGCCTGTACTCTGCCCAGTGTCTCCAACAGTCTCCTCCAGAGACCCTCTAGCAGCCCTCTCCCAGAGCTCTGCACACAGGCAGCAGTTCTGTTCGAATCTCGTGCCCAGTGGTCTCCACAAAGGCCAAAGCTCCGCCAGAATCTCCTCTCTAGCTATTTCCCAGAGCTTATACGGTCCTTAAAGCATCCCCCTAAACTCCAGGTTTTGAGGTTCACTCCCCATGAGGAGTACACTACATGATTTCACACCAAGTGTAGGTTTCGCCGTCAAGAAGAAACGACCTGAGACTACGGCACCTGGCATCTTCTAACACTTTCCTGCCAAGACTAGGAGTGTGACAATTTACACTAGGTAGCTAGGTCTTCCTTTTGACCTCACAAGCACATGTGACCTACAGCACATCCCCCCTTCTCCCCCATTTTAAAAAATATCTGAGAACTAGGACAATTTGTTGATGAATGGTTCAGTGAACAGACAAGTTGATAAATTAGACACATATACAACACTTGGGTATCTTCATCAGCTTCATCAGTCCATACAAAGGAAAATGGCGAGAACAGGAGGAGTATGACGTAATCAGTCCCTCAGCCTTGATACCCAAGTGTTGCACATGTGTCTAATTTATCAACTTTTCCGTTCTCTGAACCATTCACCTACATTCTTGTCACACAGCAACATCTTGGGATCTTAATACAGGGAATTCTTCACTTGCCTACCTTCAGGCATGACCTACTTCCACATTTGGATTTGTAAGATGTGATACCACCTACGACTGCTGCACCTCACCTACCTACAGTATATAAGCCACTTCGCACATATGCAATATTCTTTTCAAGATTGATGGATTGATTACATTGACTCAAGGCTGAGGGACTGATTACCACAAACTCCTCCCGTTCTTTACCATTTTCTTTTGTATTGACTTATGAAGCCACTGTGTGGAGAAACGTTTTCTCATTAAAGATACCCAAATGTTGCACATGTGTGTAATTTAGGATATTTTGTTCTAAGTTATTAGACTATTTTAATCCTAACCCCTTAATTCTATTGCATACAAGGACTAAATTACACATAATACAGATAATTCAAAACACATTTTCCCTCAACCTTCTCGATTACCACAAGGTAGCATATTCAGAACAACTCTCAGTTAACCAGCATAACAGTTGCTCTTTGGTGCAAAGCCTCCTTACCCATCATTTCTCCTTAAAACTAAATATCTGGCCCCAGTGCCTTCCCTACTTCTGTTAAAAATGCACTAGCCGGTACTAGTCACTAATGCACGTTAACCATCGGGCCAAAGCTCTCTGGGCTTCGTTTGCCTGGAAAACCGCTCCTACGGGTAGCATTCCTTCAAGTAACTGCAACTCGACCACTTCACGACTACCAAGGTCGCATTTCAACACACTTTTTACATTCACACTTCAACATCTGAAAGTCGAGATAGGACAGACATCGCAGCTAAGACCCACCATTACTCTGTGTCACCACTAGGATTTACTGGCCTCATGATACAAGGCGGCCATGATCATTTGACCGTTTCCAAGGTCACCTTATTCCATACAGGTAACACTAACACTTCTGGCCAGTCGAAGTAGGCTGGGAGCATCTCGCACTCTTAATTTTCTCTCATGGCTGGCAGGACATCCCCCATACCGGTTATACAGGTTGGTCAGCAAGACACCATACACCTCCATACCGCCCTTGATAGTAGACTGGTCCCAGCAGCTGGAGTCCATCCTCACGGCTCGCGTCCTTCCACATCTCCGAGGATGGCAGCTCCTTCACAGTAGACTCTCTTGTCCTGGCACACCAGCCAGGATCCCTCATACACCACTTCAGCATCACTGCATCTCCCCCGAGTTAGGCAGCATCACAGCACGGCCACAGTATCTCACCATCACAGAATGGCCATAGCATGGCAGACAGGAGCACACAGTACAACCTCAGTAGACCCAGCATGGCAGCATCATAGCACGGCCTCAGCATAGCGGACATTAGACAACCTCACCTCAGTAGACCCAGTATGGCAGCATCACAGCACGGCCTCAGCATAGAAGACAGCATTAGACAGTCTCACCTCAGTAGACCGCAGCATCACAAGCACCCGACATCAGCAGCAGCAGGTTATTGTCAGATGCTCGAGGTGAGGTGAGATCACTTCAGGTCATTAACAGAAATGTGGTCACCCATCTCTGGCAACTGAGGGGTAACTCAAGGCCAGTGAGTGATGGTCTTAGAAACTGTGTGACACTCACTACAATAGAACAATAGATGACAGACCAGGGCAGCAATACAGCAACTGGGACACATCAGGTGGGTGACTGGGCACATCAGGTGGAAAATAATCACAGGCAGCTCTTCAGTGACTGACAGTTATGGTTGATTCTTCCAAGTCGGGCTGGGTGACTTCTTGTTCCTCTGTAAATATTTAGTTTTCGCCAGTAACTGTGTCCCCCAAAAGTTTCACCCAAACACTCATACTTTCCATCATTTATCCCAAACCAACACACAACTCCACCAAATATATTAATCTTACAACCACACAATTACTCAGACCCGCGGTCAAAAAGAGTCAGCTAAGGTCACTTGGGTCATTATATTACACAGATATTTACACATTACAATGGTAGCAAATGGTGGCATAACACGAGCATAACCGAGCAGTCAAAAGGCACATGGGACTGGTTCCTACTATATAAATAATAAGAATCACCACCGCTTAAACACCATGTCATAAGGGGGAGGAGAGGAAGAGTGGTAGGAAGGTAGGTAGGTAGGTAAATAGATAGGTAAGTAGGTAGGTAGGTAGGTAGGTAGGTAATGTGACAGGCCATTGGAGATTACACCATCACCTCTCATTAACTTTACACTGCTCACCCCTCAGTACTTTCAATAAAATAATAAAAGAAAAATAAAGAATAATGGGGACAGTGAATATTACTATTCCACTCAAACACAGTTTATTAGTAAGTCCTTGAATAATAATATATTTGACAACAGGCGAACACTACTGTGTTAGATAAATGGGGCTACATAAACAGTGAGACAAGTGTTACAGTTTAACAGACGAGACAGAATATTTACTTACAATAAGTTCAGAAGGACAGTTCACATCAGGAACTTAGACTCTAGCCACAGATCCCAAGACCTCCACAGCACGAGCACTGCTCCAAGCCAGTACTCTGCCTAGTGTCTCCAACAGAGTCTCGTCCAGAGATCCTCCAGCAGCCCTCTCCCAGATTTCTGAAACATAGGCACAGTTCTGTTCAAATCTCATGCCCAGAGGCCTCCATTACAGGCCAGGCTTCCACCAGAATCTCCTCTCTACCAAATTTCCCAGAGCTTTTAAGGTCCTTAAAGCGCCCCCTATACTCCGGGTTCGGGGTTCACCCCCATGAGGCACACACCACATGTTTTATACCAAGGGTAGATTCACCGTCAAGAACAAAAGACCTGAGACTTACGGTGCCAGGGTCTTCTAAACACTTTCCTGCAAAGGCAACGGTGTGACAATTTATATTACTTAGCCAGGTCTCCTTTTGACCTCACAACACAGATGACCTACTTCACATTAACTGATTTCACTATTTGAAACATAAGTTGTTTTTAGCAGCTCGAACTATGCTTTGGAAAGCGTCAAAATCAGCAACCATCACCACTTACCTGCCCCATAGTCAGGTCATTCCAGTTCAGCCCACCCCGTAATTTCCAGTCCTATAAAATCACCCAAAAGCGGAAGTCGGGGACAGAGACTTGACTGTTATTAGGGTAATTCCATGATATGTTAAAATTGAGTGATTTGTTATCGCTTTCCCCATGCTCATCATTAACCTCAAGATTATTAATTATTGATTCCCTGCTTGCAAGAACCAAGTCAAGCAGGTTATTTCCTCTAGTTGGTTCTGTCACAGCTGTTTTAAAAAAGCAATCCTGAATCGTATCAGCAAATTTCGCTTGACTCTAAAATTCCTGTCAAATTACCCAGTCAATTTGTCAAAAAGTTAAAATCTCTCATGAGCAAAAACATTTTCGTTGTAGATACCTTACAAATTTTCGTCCCATACCATAAACGTTCACTGCTCTCCTATCAATCACACTCAAGAATTCCAATATCAAGACCCATGATGTTTGCAGTTTCTGACAGATGTGATAAATGGTTTTGAAAATCGACAAGTTGACGATTGAGACCCAATGTGCTATCCCATCTGGTCATATATCTTCTTTTTCTTGTCAGCATCTAGTAATAATTTCTTTACTTCCTCTTTAGTTATTTCAGTGTCCTCTAAATTCAGCAGTCTGCCCTTAAATTCAAATTTCAATTGAAAATTACCTTCTGTTTTAAAACATACACTGAAACTTTCCTCCACTGCATCAGTGATTCTTCCATTGTCTTTTTTTTATTTTTTTTACCAAATTAAACACAAGATTTCGGTCTCCCTTTACTCTTGTCTACTATTTCCTTATCAAAATTTCTTCCTTTCCTTTGCACTCGTATAATCATTTCTGATCTCTTTGAATCTCTAATAATTTTCTTGATTGTTCCACTTTCTAAACTGATTTCAAACCTTTTTTTTTTCATAGTTCTCCAACATATTCTATTAATCTATTCTTTATAATTTGGGTCTTGTATTATTTTTTTGGAATAAATTGCTAAGTTCCATTTTCAAATACACAGTCTTCAAGCTGGCACTGGACAAGCCCCTAAAGCCCGGTTCCTGACCACCCGGGCTGTGGCTGGTACGTTGGTTTGCGTGCAGCCAGCAGCAACAGCCTGGTTGATCAGGCTCTGATCCACCAGGAGGCCTGGTCACAGACCGGGCCCCGGGGGGGCGTTGACCCCGGAACTCTCTCCAGGTAAACTCCAGGTAACAAAAGGGGACATCGAAACAGATTTTTTTAACTATAATGATCGCTCTTTTCCTCTGCTGTTTAAGTAAATCTAATATTGACGGTTACCTAATTTATTTTTTATAATTAAATTTCCAGGTACAATAATTTCTCCATATCACAGATAATTTTCGTTAATTGTTGCCTAAGGATATTATGTAATCCCTCGTTTATCCTACTGAACTCTTCTCTTTCCCAAGGATAAATTAAATGTTGGCTTAAATATATATTTACCACTACTGTTTTCTCATCTATATTTTGTACTCTTATCCCAAAAAATTTTAAAAACTTTACACGGAGTAATACTGTCAGATGCACCTCATTTATAATACGCTTTTCCAGTTATGTTTCAGTTAATCAAACTACATCCGGGTTTTTTTTCTCTAATCGTTTTGTCATTACTCCGTCTTACATTAGCGCATAAAATCTTCGGTTGATCGACACCCTGCCTAGCCCTTCTAGGGTAGGGTAGGTGCCTGAGCCAGAGCTTGCAGCTCAAAAAGACTGCCATTCCCATTAGTCCCCTTTGGGGGGGGGATGGCAGACCTAGCTTGTTTGGGTAGGCCTAGGGACAGTTGGTCCCAAAGATGAGGAGGTACTTGTGCCTCCTCCCTGGGAGACTTAGGTCTCAGACACTCCCAAGACAGAGCCAAGGCCGGGCCACCACTTCGGAAAGGCCCGGGCCGGGGGAATACTGGCAAATCTTTAAAATAATAATAAAATCTTCGGGAACATATTATTCACACTATTGAACATTCCTCATTTGTTTCTTTGCTAAAATTATGTCACTGTTACCCAACAAAAGCTTCTTTTCGTCCTCACTTCTAACCATATTCAATTTCTTACGGTGTTTATTAAATCTTTTATTTTCCTCCTTTGAAAGATCGTACTTATTTTGTATAAATTTTTATAATCCTCAAATTCCTTGATGTTTCCCTTTGCATTTTTTTAAACCCTTTCTTTCTTATTCTTAATGTGTGAAAAACGTTGTTTTCAGTGGCCTATGCTGGTCTCTCCCACACTCTTAAAACATTACAATTTGTTCTTGGGAAAGGGTAGGGTTTGGTTAGGTAAGGTTCGTCAGGAAACAGGACAAATGTTTCCTGACGCGGGTCTTAGTCAGGGTGAGACCCGCCTTTGGAGCTTTGGTCATCTGACCGAGGCCTTCCGCTGGCTTACCGGTCCACCCCTTTAAAAAATTTTGGTCATTTATAACCATTGTTTTTTTTTCTTGAAAGATGAAATCCACAATTCATTTTGTCATCTCATTTATGTGTTCTTCCTCGTTTATTCTTTTTTGTCCTGTGTGTGTGTACTCACCTAATTGTTCACACCTAATTGTTGTTGCAGGGGTCGAGACTAAGCTCTTGGCCCCGCCTCTTTACTGAACACTACTAGGTCTTCTCTCTCCCTGCTACACGAGCTTTATCATACCTCGTCTTAAAGCTATGTATGGTTCCTACATCCACTACATCACTTTCTAGACTATTCCAATTCCTGGCAAATCTATGACTGAAGAAATACTTCCTAACATCCCTTTGACTCATCTGAGTCTTCAACTTCCAATTGTGATCCCTTGTTTCTGTGTCCCCTCTCTGGAACATCCTGTCTCTGTCCACCTTGTCTATTCCACGCACTATTTTGTATGTCGTTATCATGTCTCCCCTGACCCTCCTGTCTTCCAGTGTCGTCATGCCGATTTCCCTTAACCTTTCTTCATAGGTCATTCACCTTAGCTCTAGAACTAACTTTGTCTAATATTTTGACGTGCTTGACCAGTTGTGGGATCCAAACTGGTGCTCCATATTTCAGTGTGCGCATGAAGTACACGGTGTACAGTGTCTTTAACGTTTCCTGACTAAGGCACAGTACGCTGTTCTTTAGGTTTGCCAGGCGCCATAGCTGCAGCAGTTACCTGGTTGATGTGTGCTTCCGGAGACGTGCTCTGAGTTATACTCACCCCAAGATCTTTCTCCTTGAGCGAGGTTTGTAGTTGTTGGCCACCTACCTATACGCCCTCTGTGGTCTTTTTTGCCCTTCCCCGAATCTTCATGACTTTGCATTTGGCGAGGTTAAATTCAAGGGAAACCAGTCGCTGGACCAGGCGCCAAGCCTGTCCAGTCACTTTGTAGTTCGGGCCTGATCCTCATCTGATTTAATTCTCCCATTAATTTCACATCATCTGGGAACAGGGACACTTCTGAGTCTATCTTTGTTATTCACATATACCAAAAATAGCACTAGTCCCAGTACCGACCCTTGTGGGAAACCCGCTCGCCACAGGTGCCCATTGTGAACCTCATCACATACCATAACTAGTTGCCTCCCTGTCAGGTATTCTCTGATCAAAAGGAGGCCCTTCCTGTTATACCGCCTGATCCTCTAGCTTCTGCACTAATCTCTTTGAGGAACTGTGTCGAAGGCCTTCTTGCAATTCAAGGAAAAAGAATCAACCCACCCCATCTCTCGTACCTTACTTCTGTTACTTTATCGTAAAATTTGTCTTCCCATGAATCCGTGGGTTGTGTTTTTCTGTTGTTCCTTTCAGGTGCCCCCAAAAAACTCTCTTCTTTAATCTTCCCATTTTTGTTTTACTTACACGTCATGCACTGGTCATAATAGTGCCTTTTTTTTTGTCTCCTTTTTTAAAAATGGGAATACATTTGCTGTTTCCTACCTTAGGTATTGCCCAAATTTCAAGGGATGTGTTTGAAGATTGTCTTTAGGGGCACCACCCCATTTTGCTCCCTCTTTAAGGTCCAGGGGAGATTTGTCTAGCCCCTTTGCCTTTGAGGTTCGGGGTCGCTTACCAGTTCTCACCCCTCCCAGTGTGGAGTCATCCATACTGTCGGAAATTTTTCCTTTTTGGTGTCCCCCTCTGTTCTGTCTTCCAGAGTCCTTCCTGTCCCCACTGTAAATACTTCCTTAAACCGTGTTGTGCTCCCACAACCCTCATTTCTTTTTCTTGTGAGTTCCCCACCTTTTTCCTCAATTGATCAACTGCTCTTTGCTATTGTCTTCCCCATATGTGGCTATCCCGCAGTTTGGGGTCAGACTTGATTTCGATGTATGGGGTTTTCGTACTGCGCTGGGCCTCCCCCCTTATCTATGCATACTCGTTTCGGCTTTCAACTGATCTCATTTTCGTGGGTCCTTTGCCTTCGTACATTTTACATTCCTAGTGGCTTAGTTTTTTGCCCCCTTGCACCTTGGGAAAACCCGGGGACTGCTTTGGTTTTCCCCTTATTTTTGGTCCCCTTGAGAAAAAACCCCTTTCCTCTGCCTCCTTGCATTTTGTTTTACATTTTCCATCATTTTGTTTATGAGTTTCCTACCTCCTCTGCCCCCCTTTTAAAAATTTTGCTTTTTCCATTCAAAATCCTGTACCCTCTCCATTGTAACTTACTTGTAAACGAAAAGAGAACCCCGTTTCATGTTCCAAGGGGGGCCCCTTTTTATGTGATGCCCCCAATTCTGAATGCTCAAGAGGGGCACAAAGTCCAGTCTTGCTGGTTCATCCTCCCTCTCTCTCTGGGAAATGCTCGAAATGTGGATGCATATCATGGTTTTTCCAAAGCATATCCACCCTTTTGGCTCTCCATGTTTCAGGACCCCCATTGACTCCCCGTTTTTGAAAATTTCCAAACCAGTAACTTTTGCTCTGCCGAGTAAGCCTTTTGCTACCTCAGCAGTGTTCCCCCATCGCTCTTTGTTCTCTTCGTATCCCCTCTTGGTCTCCGCAGTCTGTGGTGGGTTATACATCACTGCAATGACGCCTTATGTTTCCCCGATTGAATTGTACATACTAGGGATCCCTTTCTCCAATCCCAATTATGCCTTCCATTTCCTCAAAACCCCATCGGTTTTTATGAACAGTGAAAAGACTCATCTCCCCTCTTCGCCTATCTTTCCTTAGAATCTGATATCCCAGTGGGAAGATTGCATCTGTTATTGTCTTAGTGAGTTTCGTTTCTGTGACTCCTATGATGTCTGGGGGCTTCTCATTGATTCTTTCATGCCACTCCTCATATTTGTTTGTTATTTCATCTGCATTCATGTACCAAATCATCAGCTCTTGTCTATCACTGTGGTCCTGGGAGAACATTGGGGTAGGGGGAGCGGGAGCCCTAAAGGGGGCCTATGGGAGTTGTGGTGTGGGTGAGGTTTGTGATGAGGGGGGTGAGGGCAGAGTGCCCATAGGGGGCTGCCATAGGGTTGGGGTTTGTTATATGGGGGTGGGGGCAGAGGGAACAGTATGTGGGTTTTGGTTTAGATTGTTCAGCTGCATTGGGGTTTTCGTGGTTGGAGTCATTCTGCGGGTGTTTCTGGAGGTGTATTTGCCCTTCCACTTGGGTCTGGGTTCTGCTCATCTCCATCTTCGCCTCTTGTTCCTCTTTCGTCTTTGTACCCTCTCTTTCAGTGCTGTCTTTTCTTCTTGTGTTTTGTCACGATCGAGGTACACTTTCCAGTACTCCGGTTTGTCCCTCAGTCATGCTTCCTCCTGCAGGATCCTGGTTCGAGCTGATTCTGCCTTGAAAATTACTTTGACAGGCCGTATCCTACCACTCACAACCACCTAATTCTTCAAAAATTTGTCACCTGAGTCATGTTGCCCTCACCTATTGTTTTCATGATACCTTCAATCGTTTTTTCTCCTCCTGTTTTCCTTCATCGTAGGTTTCCCCTCTGACTTCTTGGAGCCTGTAGACAAAAACTGACCTCTCCCTTTCCTCCTGTCTCGCTTTGCATCCTCTGAGGTGTTTTAGTTCCTTCTATTGAAACGTTTCCTGCTTCAATCCCTGCCCTTTCTGAAGCCCCTATGCTCGGTGGACTGTCTTTCCTGCTCAGCTGTTCCTTGCCACTGCAGTTGTCTGTTAGAGTCTCTTCATATGGCATAGCTTCTTCATTGTTGTCAGACCTCTCATTTGATCTTAGTGTTCTCCTGTCTTTTCCTCGGCCTCACGTGTTGCTGATAGGGCCTTTGCATTCGGCATAGTTCCTTTTCTCCCTACAGTCCCTTGTCTGTGACTAACATAGAAGTTCCTGATGTGATGTCTGTACTATCATTTTTCTCTCTAATCTGTTTCAGTTCTTTTAGTTCTCTTCTAAGCACTGTATCTTATCATCTGCTGCTAAGATTGTAGCCTCCATTTTCTGCTCTCTTCAGCTATCCTTTCCTCCATTTTCTTGCCAAGCTCTTCTAGCTTCCTTCCCCACTCTTCCTTCCTTTTTTTTGAGCTCAAACTCCCAATCTTCCCTCCCAGGTTCATCTACCAGAACCTTGGGTCTCCGCCCTCTTGAGAACCTCATTTTTTCACCACAGAAAGAGAGAGAGAGAGAGAGTGAGAGAAAAGAGAGAGGAGGGAGAGAGGGTGAGAGGAAAAGGGGGAGAGAGAGAGAGAAGAGGAGAGAGAGAGAGAGAGAGGAGAGAGAGAGAGAGGAGAGAGAGAGAGAAATG
>NC_069399.1:74705601-74752811 GCF_026875155.1 Cherax quadricarinatus | reverse complement strand
TCTCAGGCCCTGTGATCAATTACTCACTGTAGCAGTAAACAAGACGCTTGCCCCTTCTGAGAGGGCTGGGACCCTCAGGGCTGAAAGGGGCTGAAGGGGGCTGATACCCCCCTCCTGGAGAAAATTTCTCCACACAGCGAAATGCTGTAAGCTTCCTGGCTGCCTTGTTTGCAAGATTTACAACATGGTTCTTCATGGTTAGTTTGGAGTCAAATTTCACCCCAAGGATATCAACTTCTTCTCCAGGTGCCAACACCCTCCCATTCATCCTTACTACTGCACCAGTATTACCATCATGGTGCCTAGAGACGATCATCATTTGCGTTTTCTCAGGTGCAAATGTTACTTTCCTTCTATTTCTCCAATCTGATAAAGCTCTCAGCTGGTGATTGATATAGCTTAGAGCAGATGGCATTTCTTCTCTTGGATAAGTGAATGTCAGTGTACAGTCGTCTGCATGTGCATGTGATTCTGGGATGAGATGAAGAAGGTCGTTGAAGTAGACATTCCATAACAATGGTCCCAGCACGCTTCCTTGTGGAACACTTGCCCCAATAGGATGTCTTGCTGATTCCGTTCCATTGAGAACTACACTTAGAGATCTACCATGAAGGTAATCACTGAGGAGACATAGCGTAGAGCCTGCAATTCCCAATGCTTGAAGTTTTGCTAAGAGGCCCTGGTGCCACACCCGGTCGAAAGCGCCAGCAATGTCCAGTACTACAACACAGCTGGCTTTGGATTCATCCAGTGACTGGTGCCACTTAGTGGAGAGGTTTAACAACAGATCAGCAGCAGAGTAACCTTTCCTGAAGCCATATTGACGATCACGAAGTAGTGAATGGTAGTCAAAAAACTGGCATTTGTCTTGAGATTGTTGTCTCAAGGATCTTACCAGTGATTGACAGGAGTGACACTGGTCTGTAGTTGCTGATTTCTGCTCTGCTCTTCTTTTTGTGAACAGGGACTACATTTGCCTCTTTCCATAGAGAGGGCCATTTACACTGTACTAGGTAGTGCTGAAATATGCGAG
Source organism: Cherax quadricarinatus (assembly GCF_026875155.1). Classification (NCBI taxonomy): domain Eukaryota; kingdom Metazoa; phylum Arthropoda; class Malacostraca; order Decapoda; family Parastacidae; genus Cherax; species Cherax quadricarinatus. The sequence goes on along the minus strand of NC_069399.1, from coordinate 74,751,778 downwards.
TTAGAGGTGCTGCTAGCTGGTCTGCACAACTTCTCAGCAATCTTGGGCTCAATCTGTCGGGGCCCACAGCCTTTTCTTGGTCAAGCGATTTAAGAAGGAAATGCACCTCCTCCTGCCTTATTGTCACCACTGACAGTTTTGACAGTTTTTGCAGCTAGCCAAGGAGGGTCCCTTGCTGGATCAGGAACTTGCATTTTGGTAGCAAAGTGTTCAGCAAAGAGGTCCGCCTTCTCCTGACTACTAGTAGAAGTGGTCCCATCCTGTCAATTTAGAGGTGGAATGAGTTCATCAGGCAGATAACCTTGTCTGTCCTTGACCAGGGACCACCAGGTTTTGGAGCCTACCCTACCTGATGCTAGCTTTCTTTTAGTGTCCACCTCCCATTTAGCGATGGCCCACTTTTGAACGTCACCCATATGCCTACAGGCTTGCCTGTGCAAGTTCCTGTTATAGGTGGTAGGATGTCTCTTATACCTTCGCCATGCTTTGTACTTAGCAGTAGCAGCCTCTCTACAACGAAAGCCAAACCAAGGCTGATCTGTAGGCTTCGTCACATATTGCCGGTGTTCTTGTTGTAGATTAAGGATGTGTCCAGTGAAGGCTTTCACTTGGTTGTCAACATCCCCTTGGAGAAGAGCATTCCAATCGGTGGTGGCGAGCTCAGAGCAAAGGGCTGGCCAATTACCTCTTTCCCATAGCCAGGTTGTGCGTGTGGACTCCTCACCTCGTTCTGTTGGGATCTTAAGTGTCGTAAAAACAGCCTTGTGGACAGACGATCCAACATAGCCGAGGGGTTGACAAGTGACTATGCTTTCTGCCAGATCACTCACTACTGGGTCAAGGGAGGAGCCAAAGATGTGAGTAGGAAAAATCAACAAAGTTTCTCATGTCAAACACTGCAAGAAGGTCATCAAAGTCCCTCTGTATAAGGTGCTGGTTGAGGTCACCAACAATTATGATATGTTGACAGTTGTGTTGTAGCAGAAGGGAGTCAGTATTTTTCCATTAGGAAGTTGATGGGGTCTGCATGTTGCCACTGAGGTCTGTACGTTGCACATGCTAGTACAGAGGTATAGTGTTTATGCAGAGCTTGAAGAACATCATTTCAAGATGTGTAGGGTGGCAACATCAATGTGCTGGGCATGAACACTTTTAGAGAAGCACACAGCAACACCTCCTCCTTGCCCTTGCCTGTCTCTTCTCATCCATGAGGTGTAGCCAACAATTCTTGCAAAATTTTCTGTAGTCCTGTCATCCAAAAAATGTTTCAACAACAGCTATCATGTCGGGACGTCGAGTGTTCACAAAACTATGTGTGAGCTTTCCAACATTAGTAATGAAACCTCTAATGTTGGCCGACAGGATGCTGATAGACTGGCTCCTAATAATTATGTGGTCAGCTTGAGGTGGTGGGTGTGTAGGGCATGTAAGGTGCCTGCCCTTGAGAGAGGTAGGGTATTGAGGCAGCTGTGGTCTTGTATAAGGCACAATACCACCTGCTGGGCTGGTATAGGAGTAGCTGAGTGGGTGACGTGTGAGAGTGTTCACCAATTCAGAGATCCTGCTGGTTTGTTCTGAGAACAGGTCTCTAAACAGGTGGTCCTGTCTGTCAAGTTCCTTTTCCTTCTGACACTGGTCCTCCTGATGTCCTTTCTCGTAGCAGTAATTGCACCTGGTATCTCGCAGGCAGTTGTTGGCAGTGTGCCCCTTCCGGTGACTCTCTCTCTCTCTCTCTCTCTCTCTCTCTCTCTCTCTCTCTCTCTCTCTCTCTCTCTCTCTCTCTCTCTCTCTCTCTCTCTCTCTCTCTCTCTCTCTCTTTCTGTGGTGAAAAAATGAGGTTCTCAAGAGGGCGGAGACCCAAGGTTCTGGTAGATGAACCTGGGAGGGAAGATTGGGAGTTTGAGCTCAAAAAAAAGGAAGGAAGAGTGGGGAAGGAAGCTAGAAGAGCTTGGCAAGAAAATGGAGGAAAGGATAGCTGAAGAGAGCAGAAAATGGAGGCTACAAGTCTTAGCAGCAGATGATAAGATACAGTGCTTAGAAGAGGAACTAAAAGAACTGAAACAGATTAGAGAGAAAAATGATAGTACAGACATCACATCAGGAACTTCTATGTTAGTCACAGACAAGGGGACTGTAGGGAGAAAAGGAACTATGCCGAATGCAAAGGCCCTATCAGCAACACGTGAGGCCGAGGAAAAGACGAGGAGAACACTAAGATCAAATGAGAGGTCTGACAACAATGAAGAAGCTATGCCATATGAAGAGACTCTAACAGACAACTGCAGTGGCAAGGAACAGCTGAGCAGGAAAGACAGTCCACCGAGCATAGGGGCTTCAGAAAGGGCAGGGATTGAAGGCAGGAACGTTTCAATAGAAGGAACTAAAACACCTCAGAGGATGCAAAGCGAGACAGGAGGAAAGGGAGAGGTCAGTTTTTGTCTACAGGCTCCAAGAAGTCAGAGGGGAAACCTACGATGAAGGAAAACAGGAGGAGAAAAAACGATTGAAGGTATCATGAAAACAATAGGTGAGGGCAACATGACTCAGGTGACAAATTTTTGAAGAATTAGGTGGTTTGTGAGTGGTAGGATACGGCCTGTCAAAGTAATTTTCAAGGCAGAATCAGCTCGAACCAGGATCCTGCAGGAGGAAGCATGACTGAGGGACAAACCGGAGTACTGGAAAGTGTACCTCGATCGTGACAAAACACAAGAAGAAAAGACAGCACTGAAAGAGAGGGTACAAAGACGAAAGGAGGAACAAGAGGCGAAGATGGAGATGAGCAGAACCCAGACCCAAGTGGAAGGGCAAATACACCCTCCAGAAACACCCGCAGAATGACTCCAACCACGAAAACCCCAATGCAGCTGAACAATCTAAACCAAAACCCACATACTGTTCCCTCTGCCCCCACCCCCCATATAACAAACCCCAACCCTATGGCAGCCCCCTATGGGCACTCTGCCCTCACCCCCCTCATCACAAACCTCACCCACACCACAACTCCCCATAGGCCCCCTTTAGGGCTCCCGCTCCCCCTACCCCAATGTTCTCCCAGGACCACAGTGATAGACAAGAAGCTGATGATTTGGTACATGAATGCAGATGAAATAACAAACAAATATGAGGAGTGGCATGAAAGAATCAATGAGAAGCCCCCAGACATCATAGGAGTCACAGAAACGAAACTCACTAAGACAATAACAGATGCAATCTTCCCACTGGGATATCAGATTCTAAGGAAGATAGGCGAAGAGGGGGATGAGTCTTTTCACTGTTCATAAAAACCGATGGGGTTTTGAGGAAATGGAAGGCATAGATGAGATTGGAGAAAGGGACTACCTAGTATGTACAATTCAATCTGGGAAACATAAGGCAGTCATTGCAGTGATGTATAACCCACCACAGAACTGCAGGAGACCAAGAGAGGAATACGAAGAGAACAGAAGAGCGATGGTGGACACACTGACTGAGGTAGCAAGAAGAGCTTACTCGAGCAGAGCAGAGTTACTGGTTATGGGCAATTTCAACAACAGGGAGTCAAATGGGGGTCCTGAAACATGGAGAGCCAAAATGGTGGATATGCTACTGGAAAAACCATGATCATGCATCCACATGTCAGAGACACTACCAGAGAGAGAAGGGAGGATGAACCAGCAAGACTGGACTTTGTGTCCACTCTGAGCAGTTCAGACATTGAGGGCATCACATATAAGAGGCCCCTTGGAACTAGTGAACACGTGGTTCTCAGTTCTGATTACATAGTAGAGTTACAAGTGGAGAGGGTAACAGGAGTTGAATGGAAAAAGCAAAACTTTTAATGGGGGGACAGAGGACTGGTAGGAAACTCAGTAAACAAAATGATGGAATATGTAACAACAAAATGCAAGGAGGCAGAGGAAAGGTTTGTTCTCAAGGGCACCAAAAATAAGGGGAAGACCAAAGCGAGTCCACGGTTTACCCGAAGGTGAAAGGAGGCAAAAACAAAGCACACAGGGAATGTAAAATTTACAGAAGGCAAAGGGGCCCCACGAAAAAGATCAGTTGAAGAGCCAGAAACGATATGCATAGAAAGGGGGGGAGGCCAGCGACGTACGAAAACCACATAGCATCGAAAGTCAAGTCTGCCCCAAACGTGTATAGCCACATATGGGGAAGACAATAGTCAAAGAGCGTTGATAGATTGAGGAAAAAAGGTGGGGAACCCCAAAAGAAACGTAATGGGGTATTTAGGACACAAAAAGAGTTTTGGGGAATATTTACAGTGGAGCGGGAAAGGACTCTGGGAAGACAGAACAGAGGGGACCCAACGGGAATATACCACAAGTAGGGAGACATCCACAATGGGGAGGAGGTGAAAAGCTGGAAAGCGACCCTGAACCTAAAAGGGCAAGGGGCTAGAAAACACCCCCCATGGACCCTTTAAAAGAGGGACAAATTTTGTGTTGCCACTAACGACAATCTTCAACACACCCCTTTGAAACTGGGCAACCCCAAAGGGTATGGAAGAAGCAAATGTTTTCCCCATTTTAAAAAAGAGACAGAAAAAAAGGCACTAATCAAGACCAGTGTCACTGACGTGTTGTAGCAAAGACATGGAAAAATTATCAAAGGAGAGGGGGTAGAGCACCTGAATGGAACAACAAAATAAACGACAACCACCGGTTTATGGAAGACAATTTTACGAAAAAGAAACCCGAAGTAAGGTCGAGAGTAGGGGGGGTTTTGATTACATTTCCTTGAATTGCAAAAAGGGCCCTTTCGACACAGTTCCCTCACAAGAGTTTAGTGCAGAACTAGAGGATCAGGCGCGTATAACAGGAAGGCACTCCATTTGATCAGAGAATAACTGACGGGGAGGAACTGTTATGGTAGGGATGAGTACCCAAAAGGGGCACCTGTGGCGAGGGGGTTTCCACAAGGGTGGGTACTAGGATATGTTTTTTTGGTATATGTGAATAACATGTAGGGCTCAGAAATGTCCCTGTTCCCGAGAAGTGAAAATTAAAGGGAGAATTAAAAACAGATGAGATCAGGGAAACTACAAATGACCTGACAGGTTTGGGGCCTGGGCCAGCGACTGGCCTTCTTGAATTTTAAACCCCGCCCCAAAGCAAAATCATGAAGTCGGGGGAAGGGGAAAGAAGACCCCGACGGCTTTAGGGTAGGGGGCCAAAAACAAAAAACCTCGCTCAAGGGGAAAGTTTTGGGGGTGAGTATAACCCAAACACGTCTCCGGGAAACACACATCAACCAGGTAACTGCTGCACATTGGGGCCCTGGCAAACCGAGAACGCGTACTGATGCCTTAGTAGGAAACGTTAAAGACACTGTACAGTGTACTTCATGCGCACACTGAAAAAGGACACCAGTTTGGATCCCACAACTGGTCAAAACACGTCAAAATATTAGACAAAGTTTGTTCTAGAGCTAAGGTAATGACCTTGAAAAAGGTTAAGGGAAATCGGCATACGACACGGGAAAAACAGGAGGGTCGGGGAGACATGATAACGACATACAAAATATGCGTGGGAATAGACAAGGGGGACAGAGACAGGATGTTCCAGAGAGGGGACAAAAACAAGGGGTCACAAAATTTGGGAAATTTAAGACTCAATGATCAAAAGGGGGTTGAAGTATTTTTCAGTCATGATTTGCCAGGAATTGGAATAGTCTAGAAAGTGATGTAGTGGATGTAGGAACCATACATAGCTTTAAGACGAGGTATGATAAAGCTCGTGTAGCAGGGAGAGAGAAGACCTAGTAGTGTTCAGTAAAGAGGCGGGGCCAAGAGCTTAGTCTCGACCCCTGCAACAACAATTAGGTGTGAACAATTAGGTGAGTACACACACACAGGAGCAGAAAGAATCAACGAGGAAGAACACATAAATGAGATGACAAAATGAATTGTGGATTTCATCTTTCAAGAACAAAAAACAATGGTTATAAATGACCATAATTTTTAAAGGGGTGGACCGGTAAGCCAGCGGAAGGCCTCGGTCAGATGACCAAAAGCTCCAAAGGCGGGTCATCATCTGACTAAGACCCGCGTCAGGAAACATTTGTCCTGTTTCCTGACGAACCTTACCTAACCTAACCTATCCTTCAAGAACAAATTGTAATGTATAAGAGTGTGGGAGAGACCAGCATAGGCCACTGAAAACAACGTTTTCACACATTAAGAATAAGAAAGAAATGTTTAAAAAAATAGCTAAGGACATCAAGGAATTTGAGGATTATAAGAATATACAAAATAAGTACGATCTTTCAAAGGAGGAAAATAAAAGATTTAATAAACACCGCTAAGAAATTGAATATGGTTAGAAGTGAGGACGAAAAGAAGCTTTTGTTGGGTAACAGTGACATAATTTTAGCAAAGAAACAAATGAGGAATGTTCAATAGTGTGAATAATATGTTCCCGAAGATTTTATTATTATTATTAAAGATTTGCCAGTATTCTCCCGGCCCGGGCCTTTCCGAAGTGGTGGCCCGGCCTTGGCTCTGTCTTGGGAGTGTCTGAGACCTAAGTCTCCCATGGGAGGAGGCACAAGTACCTCCTCATCTTTGGGACCAACTGTCCCTAGGCCTAGCCACAAGCTAGGTCTGCCATCCCCGCCCCAAGGGGACTAATGGGAATGGCAGTCTTGTGAGCTGCAAGCTCTGGCTCAGGCACCTACCCTACCCTAGAAGGGCTAGGCATGGTGTCGATCAACCGAAGATTTTATGCGCTAATGTAGACGGAGTAATGACAAAACGATTAGAGAAAAGAAACCGGATGTAGTTTGATTAACTGAAACATAACTGGAAAAGCGTATTATAAATGAGGTTGCATCTGACAGTATTACTCCGTGTGAAGTTTTTGAAATTTTAGGGATAAGAGTACAAAATATAGATGAGAAACTAGTAGTGGTAAATATATATAAGCCAACATTTAATTATACTTGGGAAAGAGAAGAGTTCAGTAGGATAAACGAGGGATTACATAATATCCTTAGGCAACAATTAACGAAAATTATCTGTGATATGGAGAAAGTTATTGTACCTGGAAATTTTAATTATAAAAAATAAATTAGGTAACCGTCAATATTAGATTTACTTAAACAGCAGAGGAAAAGAGCGATCATTATAGTTAAAATAAAATCTGTACGATGTCCTTTGTTTACCTGGAGTTTACCTGGAGAGAGTTCCGGGGGTCAACGCCCCCGCGGCCCGGTCTGTGACCAGGCCTCCTGGTGGATCAGAGCCTGATCAACCAGGCTGTTGCTGCTGGCTGCACGCAAACCAACGTACGAGCCACAGCCCGGCTGGTCAGGAACCGACTTTAGGTGCTTGTCCAGTGCCAGCTTGAAGACTGTGTATTTGAAAATGGAACTTAGCAATTTATTCCAAAAAGTAATACAAGACCGAATTATAAAGAATAGATTAATAGAATATGTTGGAGAACTATGAAAAAAAAGGGTTTGAAATCAGTTTAGAAAGTGGAACAATCAAGAAACTTATTAGAGATTCAAAGAGATCAGAAATGATTATACGAGTGCAAAGGAAAGGAAGAAATTTTGATAAGGAAATAGTAGACAAGAGTAAAGTAGACCGAAATCTTGTGTTTAATTTGGTAAAAAAAAATAAAAAAAAGACAATGGAAGAATCACTGATGCAGTGGAGGAAAGTTTCAGTGTATGTTTAAAACAGAAGGTAATTTTCAAATTTGAAATTTGAATTTAAGACAGACTGCTGAATCAGAGGACACTGAAATAACTAAAGAGGAAGTAAAGAAATTATTACTAGATGCTGACAAGAAAAAGAAGATATATGACCAGATGGGATAGCACATTGGGTCTCAATCGTCAACTTGTCGATTTTCAAAACCATTTATCACATCTGTCAGAAACTGCAACATCATGGATCTTGATATATGGAATTCTTGAGTGTGATTGATAGGGAGAGCAGTGAACGTTTATGGTATGGGACGAAATTCGTAAGGTATCTACATACGAAAATGTTATGCTCATGAGAGATTTTAACTTTAGACAAATTGACTGGAGTAATTTGACAGGAATTTTAGAGTCAAGCGACTTTGCTGATACGATTCAGGATTGCTTTTTAAAACAGCTGTGACAGAACCAACTAGAGGAAATAACCTGCTTGACTTGGTTCTTGCAAGCAGGGAATCAATAATTAATAATCTTGAGGTTAATGATGAGCATGGGGAAAGCGATAACAAATCACTCAATTTTAACATATCATGGAATTACCCTAATAACAGTCAAGTCTCTGTCCCCGACTTCCGCTTGGCTGATTTTATAGGACTGAGAAATTATCGGGGTGGGCTGAACTGGAATGACCTGACTATGGGTCAGGTAAGTGGTGATGGTTGCTGATATGACGCTTTCCAAAGCATAGTTCGAGCTGCTAAGACAACTTATGTTTCAAATAGTGAAATCAGTTAATGTGAAGTAGGTCATCTGTGCTTGTGAGGTCAAAAAGGAGACCTGGCTAAGTAATATAAATTGTCACACTCGTTGCCTTAGCAGGAAAGTGTTAGAAGACGCCTGGCACCGTAAGTCTCAGGTCTTTTGTTCTTGACGGTGAAATCTACCCTTGGTATGAAAACATGTGGTGTGTGCCTCATGGGGGTGAACCCCGAAACCTGGAGTATAGGGGGCGCTTTAAGGACCTTAAAAGCTCTGGGAAATAGGTAGAGAGGAGATTCTGGTGGAGCTCTGGCCTGTATGGAGGCCTCTGGGCATGAGATTTGAACAGAACTGCTGCCTATGTGCAGAAATCTGGGAGAGGGCTGCTGGAGGATCTCTGGACGAGACTCTGTTGGAGACACTAGGCAGAGTACTGGCTTGGAGCAGTGCTCGTGCTGTGGAGGTCTTGGGATCTGTGGCTAGAGTCTAAGTTCCTGATGTGAACTGTCCTTCTGAACTTATTGTAAGTAAATATTCTGTCTCGTCTGTTAAACTGTAACACTTGTCTCACTGTTTATGTAGCCCCATTTATCTAACACAGTAGTGTTCGCCTGTTGTCAAATATATTATTATTCAAGGACTTACTAATAAACTGTGTTTGAGTGGAATAGTAATATTCACTGTCCCATTATTCTTTATTTTTCTTTTATTATTTTATTGAAAGTACTGAGGGGTGAGCAGTGTAAAGTTAATGAGAGGTGATGGTGTAATCTCCAATGGCCTGTCACATTACCTACCTACCACCTACCTACCTACTTACCTATCTATTTACCTACCTACCTACCTTCCTACCACTCTTCCTCTCCTCCCCCTTATGACATGGTGTTTAAGCGGTGGTGATTCTTATTATTTATATAGTAGGAACCAGTCCCATGTGCCTTTTGACTGCTCGGTTATGCTCGTGTTATGCCACCATTTGCTACCATTGTAATGTGTAAATATCTGTGTAATATAATGACCCAAGTGACCTTAGCTGACTCTTTTTGACCGCGGTCTGAGTAATTGTGTGGTTGTAAGATTAATATATTTGGTGGAGTTGTGTGTTGGTTTGGGATAAATGATGGAAAGTATGAGTGTTTGGGTGAAACTTTTGGGGGACACAGTTACTGGCGAAAACTAAATATTTACAGAGGAACAAGAAGTCACCCAGCCCGACTTGGAAGAATCAACCATAACTGTCAGTCACTGAAGAGCTGCCTGTGATTATTTTCCACCTGATGTGCCCAGTCACCCACCTGATGTGTCCCAGTTGCTGTATTGCTGCCCTGGTCTGTCATCTATTGTTCTATTGTAGTGAGTGTCACACAGTTTCTAAGACCATCACTCACTGGCCTTGAGTTACCCCTCAGTTGCCAGAGATGGGTGACCACATTTCTGTTAATGACCTGAAGTGATCTCACCTCACCTCGAGCATCTGACAATAACCTGCTGCTGCTGATGTCGGGTGCTTGTGATGCTGCGGTCTACTGAGGTGAGACTGTCTAATGCTGTCTTCTATGCTGAGGCCGTGCTGTGATGCTGCCATACTGGGTCTACTGAGGTGAGGTTGTCTAATGTCCGCTATGCTGAGGCCGTGCTATGATGCTGCCATGCTGGGTCTACTGAGGTTGTACTGTGTGCTCCTGTCTGCCATGCTATGGCCATTCTGTGATGGTGAGATACTGTGGCCGTGCTGTGATGCTGCCTAACTCGGGGGAGATGCAGTGATGCTGAAGTGGTGTATGAGGGATCCTGGCTGGTGTGCCAGGACAAGAGAGTCTACTGTGAAGGAGCTGCCATCCTCGGAGATGTGGAAGGACGCGAGCCGTGAGGATGGACTCCAGCTGCTGGGACCAGTCTACTATCAAGGGCGGTATGGAGGTGTATGGTGTCTTGCTGACCAACCTGTATAACCGGTATGGGGGATGTCCTGCCAGCCATGAGAGAAAATTAAGAGTGCGAGATGCTCCCAGCCTACTTCGACTGGCCAGAAGTGTTAGTGTTACCTGTATGGAATAAGGTGACCTTGGAAACGGTCAAATGATCATGGCCGCCTTGTATCATGAGGCCAGTAAATCCTAGTGGTGACACAGAGTAATGGTGGGTCTTAGCTGCGATGTCTGTCCTATCTCGACTTTCAGATGTTGAAGTGTGAATGTGAAAGTGTGTTGAAATGCGACCTTGGTAGTCGTGAAGTGGTCGAGTTGCAGTTACTTGAAGGAATGCTACCCGTAGGAGCGGTTTTCCAGGCAAACGAAGCCCAGAGAGCTTTGGCCCGATGGTTAACGTGCATTAGTGACTAGTACCGGCTAGTGCATTTTTAACAGAAGTAGGGAAGGCACTGGGGCCAGATATTTAGTTTTAAGGAGAAATGATGGGTAAGGAGGCTTTGCACCAAAGAGCAACTGTTATGCTGGTTAACTGAGAGTTGTTCTGAATATGCTACCTTGTGGTAATCGAGAAGGTTGAGGGAAAAATGTGTTTTGAATTATCTGTATTATGTGTAATTTAGTCCTTGTATTGCAATAGAATTAAGGGGTTAGGATTAAAATAGTCTAATAACTTAGAACAAAATCTCCTAAATTACACACATGTGCAACATTTGGGTATCTTTAATGAGAAAACGTTTCTCCACACAGTGGCTTCATAAGTCAATACAAAAGAAAATGGTAAAGAACGGGAGGAGTTTGTGGTAATCAGTCCCTCAGCCTTGAGTCAATGTAATCAATCCATCAATCTTGAAAAGAATATTGCATATGTGCGAAGTGGCTTATATACTGTAGGTAGGTGAGGTGCAGCAGTCGTAGGTGGTATCACATCTTACAAATCCAAATGTGGAAGTAGGTCATGCCTGAAGGTTAGGCAAGTGAAGAATTCCCTGTATTAAGATCCCAAGATGTTGCTGTGTGACAAGAATGTAGGTGAATGGTTCAGAGAACGGAAAAGTTGATAAATTAGACACATGTGCAACACTTGGGTATCAAGGCTGAGGGACTGATTACGTCATACTCCTCCTGTTCTTCGCCATTTTCCTTTGTATGGACTGATGAAGCTGATGAAGATACCCAAGTGTTGTATATGTGTCTAATTTATCAACTTGTCTGTTCACTGAACCATTCATCAACAAATTGTCCTAGTTCTCAGATATTTTAAACTGGGGGAGAAGGGGGGATGTGCTGTAGGTCACATGTGCTTGTGAGGTCAAAAGGAAGACCTAGCTACCTAGTGTAAATTGTCACACTCCTAGTCTTGGCAGGAAAGTGTTAGAAGATGCCAGGTGCCGTAAGTCTCAGGTCGTTTCTTCTTGACGGCGAAACCTACACTTGGTGTGAAATCATGTAGTGTACTCCTCATGGGGAGTGAACCTCAAAACCTGGAGTTTAGGGGGATGCTTTAAGGACCGTATAAGCTCTGGGAAATAGCTAGAGAGGAGATTCTGGCGGAGCTCTGGCCTTTGTGGAGACCACTGGGCACGAGATTCGAACAGAACTGCTGCCTGTGTGCAGAGCTCTGGGAGAGGGCTGCTAGAGGGTCTCTGGAGGAGACTGTTGGAGACACTGGGCAGAGTACAGGCTTGGAGCAGTGCTCGTGCTGTGGAGATCTTGGGATCTGTGGCTTGAGTCTGAGTTCGAGAGGTGAACTTTCCCTCTGAACTTATTGTAAGTAAATATTCTGTTTCGTCAGTTAAATTGTAACCCTTGTCTCACTGTTTATGTACAATCCCAATTTTTCTAACCCAATAGTGTTCTCCTGTTCCAAAATATATTATTGTACAAGGACTTACTAATAAACTGTGTTTGAGTGGAATAGCAATATTCATTGTCTACATTATTCTTTATTTTTATGTATTATTTCAAGCACTGTCGCTCGACTCACTTACATAAGAACATAAGAACATAAGAACATAAGAAAGGAGGAACACTGCAGGAGGCCTGTTGGCCCATACTAGGCAGGTCCTTTACAATTCATCCCACTAACAAAACATTTGCCCAACCCAATTTTCAATGCCACCCAAGAAATAAGCTCTGATGTGAAAGTCCCACTCAAATCCAACCCCTCCCACTCATGTACTTATCCAACCTAAATTTGAAACTACCCAAAGTCCTAGCCTCAATAACCCAACTAGGTAGACTCTTCCACTCATCAACTACCCTATTTCCAAACCAATACTTTCCTATGTCCTTTCTATATCTAAACTTATCTAATTTAAGTCCACTGCCACCACTTCTCCTCACACTCCTCCCTTTTCTCCCTTATTCCCCAATTATCCTTTCCCTTCTTACCCCCCAATATGACAATCAAACAAAATTGATCCTAAGAGGATAAACAATAGATTAAAACATCTCATTGTCAAAAGAGAGGCATATATAGGCGAATCTAAAGAGGAGAGAGGCAGTGAAGAAATCAATATATTCAGTTAAAGAGAGAAATAAAAAGGAAATAAGAAGAGCAAAGAGAGATTATGAGGTTAAAGTTGCAATGGATTCGTAGACTAACCCAAAAGGATTCTTTCAGGAAAAAACAGAGAAAAGCCTATAAATACACCACGTTCAATTCTGGTGTCGTGGTGAGAGTAGAAGTGGAGAAGATCGCGTTGGTTGGTAGGTTTTTGATAGACTTTAAAACGAAGTTCATGGTCAGCTTTTCAGAGAAGAACATCAAGGAATGAAAGAGTGTTGACGACTTCTTTTTCTAGTGAGAACTGGATTGAGGGCTCGATCTGGTTGAGTATGTGTAGGAGAGCTTGAACGTTGATGCGTCGTCAACATAACGGAGCCAGGTGACAGAAAAAGAAATAATATTGGACACCAAAATAAAACGTGGTGTAATTATAGGCCTTTTCCTGCGCACACTCAGAATCTGCAGTAGTGAGTCCCTTAAGGAAGAATACTCTCTAACTGAACAAGTATTTTCTAAACTTCAGTATCCTCGTCATTTCATTAGAGACTGCAGACGACGGGCATTAAACATCTTTAACACACCCAGATTAGACATTCCAGGAATCTACCTCCTCATCCACCACCATCAAGAACATTACTAGTAATAGACAGGACAAGCTTCAATGCTCTGCAGGGGTATACATAGTCCCTTGTAATGACTGTAACAAATTATATGTGGGCGAAACAATCAGAGACCTCCAAACACGTATTTCAGAACACCAGTACGCAGGCAGATCTGACGATTCAAGGAATGCTTTGCTCAACACCGAAATTCACACAACCATTTAATCAACTACAGAAACGCAAGACTTATCGCCAGAGAAGACAACACTCAGTACCGAAGAATCCTGGAATCATCACTTATCTGTATATCCAACAACTTCAACCAGAACAACGGCTTCTATAACATAGCTGAACCACTTGCTAAGAAACTTCATCGCTATCCCACAAAAGAACATAAGAATGGAGGAGCACTGCAGAAGGTCCAATCTCTTTTTAAAGCTATCCAAGGTCCTAGACTCTATCACCCTACTCGGAAGATTGTCACATGCAACATTCTCCACCTGACCCAGCATTCTTCACCTGACTCCATCCAATAAATACTCATAGATCTTGCTTCACAGCATCATATCGTGTGTGCACATTGGACAGTGTTGAGACAATCGTATTACGACAATCCATTGACACACACTCAGTTCACGGAGTTCACTACCTTATCACAAGATAGGCACATGGCTTCTGCCGAAAAGAAGAGGTCACGATGCTCCATGAACACGACGGAGGACTCAGATTTGGAAATGTGGGGCGAAATTCTAGCGAAGAAGTTGCGAGAGGAAGAGGAAGATCCTGCTCACATTGTAGCAGATCTGACAGTCCCAACCATGGAGCCAGCGACAATAGAAACAGGTGCGGAAATAAACACCCCACCCCCCAAAAACCAAGAGGGATGGAACACTGTGGACAAGAAGAAAAAGCGCCATCCGTCCAAGGAGCAGGCAAACCAGCTCAACCGACCTGGCAAATTCAAGGTGAAGTCTTACGGGGACCACAGAATCCACTATGGGGTTGTTTCATACCTGGAATCACGACACAACCTGAAGTTCAAGATATGGTTCAACTTGAGGGGAGAACCAATATTGACTCCTCTCAACAAGGAATGTATACACCTTGAAGAGAGTCATGGAGACAGATGGCTCATTCACCCTGGAGGAACTGGACTCTCGGCAGAAGATCACCAAGGGTGTAGTGATGCGATACCCGCTGATGATGCCCATCGAGGCAGTAGCAGCTCACCCCAGTGTGGTGTCAGCTCAACGTCTCAAGGCAAAGACGGCAGGCAATGCACCAACCCGACAGGTCCTCATTCAGCATGTAGGACCACTGCCATCCCAGCTGGACCTCGGTTCTTGGGGCAGGTACGATGTCAGGACCTTCACAGCAGAACCAGTTCGCTGTTTCAAGTGTCAGAGTTTTGGACACCTGGGTGCACTCTGTCCAAACAGAGTAATCTGCGGTGTCTGCAGCCAGCACCACCCTACCGAGGAATGCATCACCAAGCTGAAAAATGCATCGCCACCCACTCCACAATGCCCGAACTGCAGGCAGAAACACCATGCCTGGAATCCTCGATGCCCCGAGAGGCTCGCCAGAATTCAAGAAGTATGGAAGACGCCAAAAACTCGGCAACAGGCTACGACGGATCATCACTCTCAGCAAACGATGGGTGCAGAGAACCCTGCCATACTGCAGATCTCTCAGCAGCCAACCCAAGTCAATGCCCAGGAATTCCCAACCCTAGAAGCCTCAACCAGGCGTCAAGGTCAAGAACCTCCTGCACCCCTACCTCAACGAAGAAACAGAAACAAGAGGAACAGGAGGCGTCAACAGGGTGCATCTGGTCAATGCGATCAGCAGGCGGCACTAAACGAGCCCCCACCGGCCATAGCACGACAACGCAGGCACTCCTTACCCGGCACAGGCGCTTTGCAGACTCAACTGGCACCTCACCAGCAGATCCCGGCTACCCAACCTGGTATACAGCAACAGACCACGGTGCATACAATAAAGAAATCCAACCCTCAGCAGTCCCTACAGACCACAACAACCCAGATAATATCCACTCTTTCGAACCCAACTCCAAAGCAGGCCCTCACCAGGGAGGATCTCGTAGCACTCATCAAGGTGTTCACAGATCTTATTTGCAACACAATCAACTCCACGGAACAACAGAGCGCATTCCGGCAGATGGTCAGTACGCTCCTGAGAGTGTGCTTTCTAACCGGGGAAAGGAGACAGTGGTTTGCCATGAATTTGCAGGTTCTCAGAGCGGGCAGGACTCAGTCTCCAGCTCAGGAAACAACATCGATGGAATAACCTCGGTACCAAATCACACCCTCAAGGTCCTACAGTGGAACATTCAGGGCCTGAGGGGCAAACAGCACCTCTTGCTGGAGGCAGTAATTCGGGATCGGGTTGATATCGTCTTGCTACAAGAAACTCTGACTGTCCCGACTATGTGCCCAAGACTACCCGGTTTTGCTGGGTATTTTCGGCACACGGACCCGGGCGTTCACTGCAGAGGCACAGCTGTATTTGTATCCAATACAATACCTCACGAGGTTATAGCCAACCCTGTGGACTGTGGGGAGGATGTCGAGGTACAGGCCATCCTTGTGCACATACCTGGGGCGCCCATTACCATTTATAACATCTACAAGAACCCAAGACACACCCTTGACATTGCAGAGCTCCTCGCACTAGCACGCACTGAGTGCATTATTGTGGGTGGAGATTTCAACGCACATCACCCAATGCTGCACTCTCACTCAGCAACCAATGCTGCTCGCAGACACATAGCAATGCTCCTACACGATATTCCAGAGGTAAAGTTGCTAAACAATGGAGACCCCACACACCTGTTGGGTGGCTGCCTCGACCTTACCTTCGGGTCAAGACAACTCGCAGCAGGAGCCACATGGGAAAGTCATCCTCACCTTGTCAGTGACCACTTTGCAGTGATCACCACCTTCAACATCAACAGGCCTCCCACAGTTGTGCTGCCTCCTAGATGGGACTTTAAAGAGGGCCAACTGGAAGGTGTTCCAGGATTATCTTCATGACTGGTGGTCCACATACTCTCTATCTGAAGACTGTGATACGGCTGAACAGGAGCTAATCACTGTTCTCATCCAGGCAGCAGAGTGCGCAATTCCAAAAAAGTCCGCAGGACGCACTCACAAAAGAGACTGGTGGTTCTACAACGACGAGGTGCGGGAGCAGAACCACCGCATCAACTCTTTTAGAAAGCTATACAGGCGTAACCCTACGGCAGAGAACAGGAATACTCTGAGAGCCATTGTGCAGCATGCCCGCAGAGTCTCTCTCAGAGTAAAAACTGAGAAATGGCTGGAGTGGTGCTCAACATTCGGGCATCACACCACCTTATCTGAGATATGGGGCAAGCTCAACATAGCAAATGGTAAGAGCAAGCCGAGGCCACCAGCACACCCGAACCCATCCCAGGAAGCTGAGAAACTAGTGGAGCTTTTCACTTCCAGGGGAGCATCCACTCAGCTCCCACAGGACATCCGGAATATACAGACAGATCTTCTGCCACAGCGCCAGCTAACGATACAAGCTGCATGTGAGTCGGAAGATGTGACTGATGAAGACCTCACGGACTTGGAACTCCGACGTGCCATTAAGAACACAGGTGACACTGCCCCGGGCATCGATGGTGTTACATACTCCATGATTGCACGGGCTGGGCAGAGTGGATGGGAGGCTATACTAGACGTCATTAACAAGTCGTGGAGGGCCAGGACACTCCCAGCAGCTTGGAAGAAAGCTACCATCGTACCAATTCCAAAGCCCAAGGACCCAGGCAGTATGAGACCCATATCGCTGACCAGCTGCTTAGCCAAGACTGCTGAGAGGAGGGTGTTAAACCGCCTCCTATGGAAACTTGGACCCTCTCATCATCACATATTTGGCTTCACCAAAGGAGTGGGTACAGCAGAGTGCATAACCACTCTACTAAGCCAGTTTGCTGACAGTAACAAAAATCCTAGTATTGTCGTCTACCTCGACCTTGAAAAGGCATTTGAACTAGCCAGCCCCACAGCAATTCTGGCAATACTAGCTCGGAAGGGAATCAAAGGACGCCTCCTGGCCTGGATAGAGTCCTACCTTAGGGGCAGGCAGGCCTGTGTCAGCTTTCAGGGACACTACTCTTCCTTTAATTTTAACGGTACGCCACAAGGAGGTGTGCTCAGTCCTACCCTGTTTAACATCCTTATGCAGGAACTTGTGAGCCTTCCCTTTCATAGTGGTACACAGCTCCTCAGCTATGCTGATGATCTTGCACTCGTAGTGAATGGGAAAGGCAATTTAGAACGACAGGCTCAGAGAGCTTTGGACCTAATTACGCAGTCTTGCAAGGAACTAGGCCTCAAGATCTCGGCCGAGAAATCTCTTGCAATGATGTTCAAGGGACCAGATCCTGTGAATAGATTACGTATTCAGGATATAGAACTTGAGTGGACATGCTCCTACCTGTACTTGGGAATCTACATTGATAAAAAGCTGACCTTTCAGAAACAGGCCGAGTATGTCAGGTCACGTGCTCTACTCAGACTCAACGCCATGAGAGCCATTACGAGGCACCGTGCAGGGGCAAGCAAAGATGTACTTCGCTTGTACTATATACAAGCTATACGCTCGCTCATTGACTACGGCGCACCGGCGTTAGCTCATCTCTTCCCGCAGAGCAGGCAAAGAGTGGAGGTCGTACAAAATCAGGCGATAAGAACTATGCTTGGGCCCCCATCTGGACCAACACAGTATGTCTCAGATCTGAGGCCCGGCTTCCTTCCCTGGCTGACAGAGTAAGATACATAAACGCCTGCAAAGTGGCCACGATTCTGCACAGGCAGCAAGGTACCCCACTAAGGAGACGGATATTGACAACCATGTCACAAGATCCCACACTCTTCACGGACTACTCCTGGATTCGTTCGTTTTGTGCTGCTGGGCGGAAGCTGCTGCCTATACAACTACTCCTTGAGAAGAGTTGTGACCTTCCTGTTGCTGGTACCATCCAACACCTCCCTGGCACCAGATCCAGCCGATGTTTGCATCATGCAGCTACCCATCTCTAAGCGTCTCTGCAGTCAAGACACTCTCAGCAATCATGCTGAGACAAGCATGGCACTGGCAGAGGGAGGCACATGTGCAGTGTATTTCACAGATGGTTCTGTCGACCCTGACAGGAAGAGAGCAGCAGCTGGACTGTACCACAATGGTCACACACAAGGCTGGCGACTCCCTGACCACTGCACGATCCTTCAAGCTGAGCTGGTGGCGATTCAGCAGGCATTGTCACATGCCCTACGACATCGACTCCGACCTGTCATACATGTTGATTCCACGTCTGCAATCAATGCCCTCTCCCATCCTCAACCACAGGACAATGTTCACCTCATCACATCGATCCTGAGCATAATGACAACCTTAGAAGTTCAGGGTAACAGGTCGACATTGAACTGGATCCCCAGCCATGCTGGCATCGGGGGAAATGAGGCGGCAGATGATGCAGCCAAGGCAGCAACAGACTATCCACATGTTGGGATTACTGTCCCAATCAGCCTACGACAGACCAAACTGGTGGCTGCCAGAGCCATGAAACTTATGGGGGAGGTCTTAGGTGAAACCCCATCTCAACAGTGGTACCGAGCAGCGACTCAGGGAGAACCCCCTCCATGTGATAGAAGCTGGTCCAGAGCGCAGTGTACCGCCATCCATCGGCTTCGTTTGGGCTTTCCCACAGCCAAGATGATGGTAGACAAGGCTGAGAAGGAGATGTGCCAGTACTGTCAGCACGTTGTCCAGCGGCCCCTAACACACTATCTTCTGGAGTGCGAAGTTACTGAGACACTCCGCAGGCAACTAGGAGTGATATTCCCTCCCGAAGAGGAACCAGAGATGACTGCGGCCACACTAGTGTACCATAGAGTCAACCAACCAGACAAGCTGTTACCTGTGATAACGACATATCCTCCTCCTCGCTAGTGTCCATAGTTAGGAGTACATACGGTGTTGTCGCTTATGAGATGCACCAGTTGAACTGACCAGAAGAGTGCTTGAACAGCATATGTCGCATCATTGTAGAAAACTTTCTCCCTCGGGAGCCAGAGACGGGTCATCGCAAGATTGAGACCCGTGCCAGGACTACGGTCTTGGCGAACATTATACATACATACTTCACAGCAGACATAGACCACACTTCACAATGCACTTCTCGAACAGCGTAAAGATCAAACCAGAGAGTGGGACAGTTAATGACTCGTCCAAGCTAGCACTTGCAGCTGTCGTCAGTGGCAGACTGCAAGTCAAGTTTAATGCGATTCTGTCGCTCAAAGAGGCCTTTGTTGTCGTCTGTACTAATGACACCGAGGCTGAAAAACTCATTACCACCACTGCTACAGCCACTCTACGAGATCAGGGATTTATTGTCTTGACTTCCCTAGCTCTGAGGGCCAGGAAAACTGTGTTCCTCAAGAGACTCGACAGGCTCATCACTGTCCAGGCTACCGAAGAAATCAAGTCGTCCATTGAAGCACAGAACCCTTGGGCCAAGGTGGAATTCATTACCAAAATACCCAATGCCTCCTCCATGCTGAAGGTCACCTTCAGTGACGTCAACATGGCAGCCAGAGCTCTCGCTGAGGGACTGGCTATTCACTACTTCCACATCAATCCAGCCTTCATCGAAGGAGAAAAATTCCATCAAATTCCACAGTGTTCCAACTGTTACTCATACCTACATACCACCAAAGACTGCCCTGCCAAGAATAAGAAGTTCTGCTCCACCTGCGGCCAAGAAGGTCATGACTTCAAGACGTGCACTACTGCCTCGCCACCTAAATGCTTGAACTGCAAGAATGATCACCATACTCTTGCTGCCAAGTGCCCAACCAGACGAGATATACTTAAGAAACAACTCCAAAAAAAAAAAAAAAAAAAAAAACACTGCACAAGTGACTACATATGCTGCTATTACCAAGCTTCAAGCAGATACTACCAAGATTCTTCAAGCCACGCAAGCTGCATCTACCACTTCTTCGCCAGCTCTTGCTGCCGACTCCACCAAGATTCTTTACTGCATCATGTATGCTCATGTGCAGAATGTAGCTGAACCTGGTTCCTTCAACACCACCATCAACGAACACTTCAAGCTCAACAACATGCCTGATTTCACATTCCCTGCATCTCCACCTTCCACAGAGATCATAAAATCCACTGCAAATGTCGCCAACATTACAGCTGCTCCACCGCTACCACACCTTCCTCCCGACACAGAGATGGACCAATCAGAGACCACTGAGACGCCGACCGATTCCACCAATGAGAGTCCACCAGCACCTGCTTCCACCTCTGCCACAACGGACCAATCAGACGCCTCACCTCAATCGTCTCAGCCACCAGCCAAGAAGGTTAAAGCACAAGAGCCTTGGGATGCATCCCTACGGACTACCGCCACTCCTACACAAGAAGTCCAGTGCTTGCCTGGTGTATACTTCTACACAACCAACCAGAATGAGAACGCAATGAACACTCCAGAAATTATTCAACGCCTCCATAACGGGACAGTCAAGTTCACCTGCGACTCAACTCGATCATTCACCACTGAATCCCTGATCAACCTACTCTCAAAAAGTCACCGCTTTGTGGCACTCGACTACACCACAAGGAAGAAATTCAGGACTCTCCAGATGGAACTGCCGAAGACGGTACCCTCACCTAGCAGGACTGTCAATGATCAATCACCGTGAAGACAAGTTTCCCCAGCACTTTGCTGCCTGCTAAAGCTGGGTTGTGGCTCCAAAACGAAGCCTGTAATTGCTGCCTCCGCCCTCCTACGCTGCTGAAGATGCTAAACTGAGATACTTCCCACTTGGGGAGTCACCGCAAGACAGAAGAAGTCACCCTCCAACCGGAGGGCCCCAAGAAAGAAGAAGATGAACAACACCCCCTGCCCGGGAGGCCACCGCCGGGTCGCCATCTGGAGAAGACCCGGGCCGGAAGTACCGGCGAACCTACAACAACAACACCCAGGTAGATCTGTCTGTGACTTGATAAAGCCCACTGTGTGGGCGAAACGTTGTCAATAAAGGATCACATTATACTGCTTAAGTATTTATATTTCCATTGTGTTGGTATTATATACCATTTATTTCCATTATGTTCTTATGTTCTTACAACAGTGGATGGTTCCACTGTGTTCTCGCCTCCTCCTGCTTCGATTCACCTGACTACAGTATCTAAGCCATATGTTGTACTTTCTACAAAAGTCACACATACAGAGTACACACTCAGTTCACAGAGTACACTACCTTATCACTAGATAGGCACATGGCTTCTGCCGAAAAGAAGAGGCCACGATGCTCCATGAACACGACGGAGGACTCGGATTTGGAATGTGGGGAGCAATTCTAGCGAAGAAGTTGCAAGACCACTCCGTGTCATCAGAGGACGAGGAAGATCCTGCTCACATTGTAGCAGGTCTGACAGTTCCATCCATGGAGACAGCGAATATGGAAACAGGAGAGGGAATAAACACCCCATCCCCCGAGAACAAGAAGGATGGATCACTGTGGACAACAAGAAACGCCGTCCGTTCAAGGAGAAGGCAGACCAGCTCAACCGACCTGGCAAATTCAAAGTGAAGTCTTTCGGGGAGCACAGAATCCACTATGGCGTCGTTACATACCTGGAATCAGACACAACCTGAGGTATCTGCAGCCAGTGCCACCCTACCGAGGAAAGCATCACCAAGCTGAAAAATGCATCGCCACCCACTTCACAGTACCCGAATGCAGGCAGAAACACCATGCCTGGAATCCTCGATGCCCCAAGAGGCTCGCCAGAATTCAAGGAGCCTGGAAGACGCCAACAACTCGGCAGCAGACAACGGCAGATCATCACTCTCAGTAGACGATGGGTGCAAAAAAACCTGCCATACCGCAGACATCTCATCAGGTCACCCAACTCAATGCCCAGGAATTCTCAACCCTCGAAGCCTCAACCAGGCGTCATGGACAGGAGCCTCCTCCCCCCCCCTACCTCAACGAAGAAACAAAAACAAAAGGAACAAGAGGCGTCAACAGGGAACATCTGGTCAACGCGATCAGCAGACGGCACTACAAGAGCCCCCACCGGCCATAACACGACAACGCAGGCACTCCTTGCCCATCACAGCCGCTTTGCAGGCAGCAGAGTGCGCAGTTCCAAAGAAGTCCGTAGGACGCACTTACAAAAGAGACTGGTGGTTCTACAACGACGAGGTGCGGGAGCAGAAGTACCGCATCAACTCCTCAGGCAGAAGAGTGCGAAGTTCCAAAGAAGTCCGTAGGACGCACTTACAAAAGAGACTGGTGGTTCTACAACGACGAGGTGCGAGAGCAGAACCACCGCATCAACTCTTTTAGGAAGTTATACAGGTGTAACCCTACAGCAGAGAGTAGGAATACTCTGAGAGCCATTGTGCAGCATACCCGCAGTCTCTCTCAGAGTAAAAACTTAGAAATGGCTGGAGTGGTGCTCAACGTTCGGGCGTCACACCACCTTATCTGAGGTATGGAGCAAGCGACTGGCAAAAGCAAGTAGAGGCTCCCAGCACACCCGAACCCATCCCAGGAAGCTGAGAAACTGGTAGAGCTCTTCACTTCCAGGGAAGCCTTCACTCAGCTCCCACAAGACATCCGGAATATACAGATGGATCTTCTGCCACAGCGCCAGTTAACGATACAAGCTGCATGTGAATCTGAAGATGTGACTGATGAAGATCTCACGGGCTAGAAACTCCGACGTGCCATTAAGAACACAGGTGACACTGCCCCGGGCATCAATGGTGTCACATACTCCATGATTGCACGGGCTAGTCAGAGTAGATGGAAGGCCATACTAGACTCATGAACAAGTCGGGGGAGGGCTGGGACACCACACACTTGGAAAAAGGCACCATTGTACCAACCCAAACCCCAGGCAGTATGAGCCCCCTACGCGGGACCAGCTGCTTAGCCAAACTCCTGAGAGGGTGTTAAAACCGCCTCCATGGAAACTTGGACCCCTCATCATCACATATTTGGCTTAAACCAAAGTATTGGGTACAGCAGAGTGCAAACCACCCTACTAAGCCAGATTGCTGATAGTAACAAGGAACCTAGTATCGTCATCTACCTCGACCTCGAGAAGGCATTTGAGCTAGCCGCCCCACAGCAATTCTAGTAATACTAGCTCGGAAGGGGATCAAAGGACGCCTCTGGCCTTTGGATAAGTCCTACCTTAGGGACAGGCAGGGACTGTGTCAGCTTTCAGGGACACTACTCCTTCAAAACCCTGGAAAACTGCACCCATGCAGGAATTTGTGAGCCTTCCCTTTCATAGTGGTACGCAGCTACTCAGCTATCTGGTGATCTTGCACTCGTAGTGAATGGGAGAGGCAATCTGGAGCGACAGGCCCAGAAAGCTTTGGACCTAATAGCGCAGTCTGCAAGGAACGGGGCCTCAAGATCTCCGCCGAGAAGTCTCTTGCAATGATGTTCAAGGGACCAGATCCTGTGAATAGATTACGTATCAGGATATAGAACTTGAGTGGACAGGCCCCTACCTATACTTGGGAATCTACATTTATAAAAAGTTGACTTTCAGAAACAGGCCGAGTGTGTGTCAGATCCCGTGCTCTACTCAGACTCAACGCCATGAGAGCCATGACGAGGCACCGTGCAGGGGCAAGCAAAGAAGTACTTCCCTTGTACTATATACAAGCTGTGCGCTCGCTCACTGACTACGGTACTCCGGCGTTAGCTCATCTCTTTCCGCAGAGCAGGCACAGGGTGAAGGTCGTACAAAACCAGGCGATAAGAATTATGCTTGGGGCCCCCATATGGGGCCAACACAGTATGTCTCAGATTTGAGGCCCGGCTTCCTTCCCTGGCTGACACAGTAAGATACATAAACGCCTGCAAAGTAGCCACGATTCTGCACCGTCAGCAAGGTACCCCACTGAGAAGACGGATATTAGCAACCATGATACAAGATCCAACTCTTTTCACGGACTACACCTGGAAACGTTCGTTTTGTGCTGCTAGGCGGAAGCTTCTACCTATACAACTACGCCTTGAGGAGAGTTGTGACCTTCCTATTGATGGATATCATCCACCACCTCCCTGGTGCCAGATCCGGCCGATGTTTGCGTCATACAACTACCTACCTCTATGCGTCTCTGCAGTCAAGACACCTTCAGCAATCATGCTGAGACAAACATGGCACTGGCAGAGGAACGCACATGTGCAGTGTATTTCACAGATGGTCCTGTCGACCCTGACAGGAAGAGAGCAGCAGCTGCACTGTACTACAATGGTCACACACAAGGCTGGCGACTCCCTGACCACTGCACGATCCTTCAAGCTGAGCTGGTGGCAATTCAGCAGGCATTGTCACATGCCCTACGACATCGACTCCGACCTGTCATACATGTTGACTCCACCTCTGCAATCAATGCCCTTTCACATCCCCAACCACAGGACAATGTTCACCTCATTACATCGATTCTGAGCATAATGACAGCCTTAGAAGCTCGGGGTAACAGATTGACATTGAACTGGATCCACAGCCATGCTGGCATCCGGGGAAATGAGGCGGCAGACGATGCAGCCAAGGCAGCAACAGATTATCCACATGTTGGGATTACTGTCCCCACCAGCCTACGACAGACCAGACTGGTAGCCACCAGAGCAATGAAACTTATGGGGAAAGTCCTAGGTAATACTCCATCTCAACAGTGGTACCGAGCAGCGACTCAGGGAGAACCCCCTCCATATGATGGAAGCTGGTCCAGAGCGCAGTGTACCGCCATCATCGGCTTCGTTTGGGTTTTCCCACAGCCAAGATAATAGTAGACAAGGCTGAAGAGATGTGCCAACACTGTCAGCACGTTGTCCAGCGTGTGAAGTTACTGAGACACTCCGCAGGCAAGTAGCACTGATGTCCCCTCCCGAAGAGGACCCAGAGATGACTGCGGCTACACTAGTGTATCATGGAGCCAACGAACCAGACAAGCTGTTGCCCGTGATAACGATATATCTTCCTCCTCGCTAGTGTCCACAGTTAGGAGTACATGCGGTGTTGTCGCTTATGAGGTGCACCAGATGAACTGACCAGAACAGTGCTTGAGCAGCATACGTTGCAACATTGAAGAACCCTTTCTCCTTCGGGAGCCAGAGACGGGTCATCGCAAGATTAAGACCCGTGCCAGGACTCCGGTCTTGGCGAACATTATACATACTTTCTACAAGAGTGATGGACTGAACACATCGAGTTCAGGCTGAGGAATTAATTACCTCAAACTCCTCCTCTCCCTACACCTTTACTCTTTGTACTGGAGTGATGAAGCCACTGTGTGGTGAAACGATTCCTAAATAAAGATTCCCATATATTGCATAAGTGTCTCAATCTTATGTTCTCATGTGCTAATAGATCTGATACAGTGCTCCTTCCTTGTTAAGTGGATATGACCTGGACCTCACTAACTTGCGTCAGTAACGCCGGTAGGTGACTTGGATCTGTCTCTCATTGATCAGTAGGCCTGCTGCAGTGTTCCTTCTTTCTTATGTTCTTAGGCAATAACATACATATGTTCTCTCTCTCTCTCTCTCTCTCTCTCTCTCTCTCTCTCTCCTCTCTCTCTCTCTCTCTTCTCTCTCCTCTCTCTCTCTCTCTCTCTCTCCTCTCTCTCTCTCTCTCTCTCTCTCTCTCTCTCTCTCTCCTCTCCTCTCTCTCTCTCTCTCTCTCTCTCTCTCTCTCTCTCTCTCTCTCCGGAAGGAATAAATAACACTATGCAAGGCAATTTTTGCTCCTGGCAAGTAAATGTTATTTTCTAATTCCTTTTACTGCAAAATAATAGAAAATGCCCATTATTCCTTTTAAACTTGGCTTTTGTGGCTTACAGGGTGAGTTTTTGACAAAAAATGGCTAAATTTCAATATTTTTTGTTAGTTTTGGATGTAAAACAAAAACATATAATTAAATCAATAAAATTTACATAAAAAGAATAAAATTTACGGAAATTTCATTTTAAACTTTCTGAAAAATATTAACAATGTTAAAAATTAGCAGTTTTTTCTAGATTTGCGAGCAGCAACAAATTGCTTTCCCGTTTAAGCCCCCAAATGTAGTCTCGGATCATGTTTTCACTGTAAGATCCCTGATATCTGAGTTCAAAGTCCAATATATCTTGGTGGAAGTGCTCCCATTGCTCCTCTGAGTATGCTCCCATATTCTCCTTGAAATTGTCAAGATGAGTATCAAGGATATGGACCTTAAGGGACATCCTACAACCCATCTGACCACAGCTTTTTACCAGGGTCTCATCAAGGTATACATAATTGTCAGCCTTGTTGTTGCCCAGAAAGCCCTGTGCTACAGCAACAAAACTCTCCCAGCCTTCTTCATTCTCTGTGAGTTTCTTTGGAAATTCTGAGCACTCCATGATTTCCCTGACTTGTGGTCCAGTGAAGATGTCAGCTTTCACCTTTGCCTCTGATAGCTTGGGATACTAGAAGGCTGCAGACTCTTTGTCAAGAGCTGTATCAAACTGTTTCATTAGCCATAGTTTGATATGTAATGGAGGGAACAAAGTTTTTTGAGGATCTACCAATGGTTAATATTTGATATTATGTCTTCCTACTGAGAACTCAGTCCTTTAAGGCCAGTGCTTCCTTTGGTAATGTGCTGCTCTGTCTCTACTATCCCAATGACAGAGATAACAGGTAAACTTGATGAAACTTCCATGGAGTCCCATCAAAAATGCCACCATTTTGAATTCTCCAATAACCTTCCAGCCATACTTATTATAGTTCAAAGCTTCCAGTAGAAGTTTGACACTGTTGTAGTCCTCCTTAAGATGCACTGAATGAGCCGAGGGAAGAGATGGATACTTGTTCCCATTGTGCAGAAGTACAGCTTTTAGGCTTCTGGAGGAGCTGTCAATGAAGAGTCTCCACTCATCTGGACTGCATGCAATTAATTCCAATTGCATCAAACAAGCCTGATACATCATAACAGTTGCACAACCTGTCTTCATTAGTAATAAAGTTTGAGAAATGTTGGTGACGTTTTCTTTGGCTTGTCACGTGCACACTTTCATCCACCGAGTCCCACTCCTTGAGCCTTGAAATCAAAAGCTCAGCATTTCACTTTGTCAAACCAAGATCTCTGATAAGGTCATTGAGGTCTGTTTGGTTTGGGCAGTAAGGACTCCTCCCAACAGCTGCATTTGTGAGTTCATAGTCTTGTTCGCTGTGCTCTTCATTTTCTCATGTGCTGCTTTCTTCTTCTGACGGTTGACTTCTTTCTGGAGGTGTAGGTACAGGAAGATTATCACTGTGTGGTACTGGGGCAACAGAAGAGGGAAGGTCTGGATAAGAAATAGCAGGTGCATTTTTCCCTGCTCGCCGTTTGGAAGGATCCACCAGGCAGAAGTAACAGCAAACTTCATGGCTCTTTTTCTCCTCTATACCAACCTGCAAAAGAACAAAAGAATTAGTTTCTGTTACATACATTTTATTTGAAATATGTTCCTATTGAAGATTTTACCCTTCATATAACTAATGACTTTCTTACCTTCCAATGTTTTCTTACAATGTTCACAAGCAACATGAGGTGCCCAGGTCTTGTTTTGGTCCACAACTCTCATGCCAAAATATGCTTTGTAATCTTCACACATTTTTTTAGATGCTGTTACAGAGAACTTCTTTGCTCTTGTCTTAATGAATTGGCCAAATACCAGTGGCGTCGTAAAGGGAGGGGTCGGGGGTAGGGCCGCACCGGGTGACACCATTTAGGGGGGTGACACCATAGAGCCTCTAAAGAAGGTGACACTAATGCCCAGAACAGTGCTGCACCACCATAAGAGAAGACTCCTTCGTTTCTATATAGCCTATTATATTATTACAGAGTACAAATAGGCTGTATAGGGAAAATCATTGATTTTGATGATGTGATAGACGATTTTGCAGTATTGAAGGCAAGAAAATGTAAGATCAGAGTCACTGAGATATTACCTGTACTCAAGGTCAAATCGGAACTAGTGTTTCTCTAATATTCCCAATGTTTTTCTTTATTTTTTTTTTTTTTTTGCATTGTGATATCTGAGTTTATGTTTCCTCAATATTACTACGATTATTTATTTTATCATTAATAAAGTTGATAAATATTCTCCTGTTCAGTTTATGGCCCTTAAACGTTCTCATTTCTAAACATTAGTTATTGGTCATGCAGTACTGACGTAACTGGAGTTTACTCCCCCCATCCCCCCCGCCCTTGGATTTCATGGGGGTGACACCAAAGATTCCGCCCCGGGTGACACCAACCCTAGCGATGCCTCTGCCACATACGTAGCAGAATGCATCTGGAGAATTATTGCAGCCTCCTGATGCCATTTCACTTCTTCTGATGTGTCTTCTCAGGTAGCCAGAGCTGAACTGAATGTTGGTTTGTGAGCCCCTGTTTTTATATTTGCCAAGCAAAACCCTAGAACATAATAGTTTTACATCAGTCTTTTTTGAAAGTGATTCAGAAGTTCTGGGGTCAAAATTACTTTTTTTAAATTTTGTTTAATTATAAAAAATTGGGAAATGATGCTTATTTCCCAGGAACGCGAAAACAAGTGAAATTTTGTTACATAGTGTAATCCAACCAATATGTTTAAGGACAACTTTCTGACTTCGGCCCCGCGGGGCAAAATTTTTTGTTACAATGGTTTTAAAAATACCGACAAAGAAGTAAACACATGTGTAACTTTGGGGTATCTTTTTTGTAGACGTTTCGCCATCCATGGCTTTACAATAAAAATTCCAGGAAAAACTTGAAGACATAAACTAGTACAGAAGATAGGTTAAAACATCCCCAACCCAGGAGGGTGCAAACGACCATAGTCGTGGAGATTTAAGAAAGAAAGAAACCCCGGCCTTTTTTATAACGTCAGGTGAAGCAACGAGGGCAAATTCACTGGTGGGCGGGATTCCCCCTGGAAAAAGGGCCTTCCCCCAAAAAGATGGGTTAGTTGTAGTATAGTTGTCGTTTGTGAAGTTAGTACATGTCCCCCAGAATTAAAATTCCATGAGGTTGCAGTGTTGACAAGTTTGTAAAAATACCCATCACGTACGGCCACTGATGGGGCCCTTATCCAGTCATATGACGTAGTAGAGAAACTAGAAATGGACCACGGTACATTCAATTTATATTGTAAAATAAATTATCCAAAAAAAAATAATAATAAAAAAATAAAAATTAAAAATAATAATAATAAAAAAAAGGTGGTTGCAAAAAGGATGTCCCGGGGTATCAGTAACGTAAACAATGGAAATGCTAAGTACGAACAAATTTTTTTTACAGGAATTGGACCGATGACACAAAAATTCTGAATTCGAAAGGGATAAATTACCCAAAAAATAAGTGAGAAAGTCTCAAGATGCATTAGAGTCTTTTATCTGTGTTTTTTTCACAAAGTTTTGGCATCTTGCTATTGTTTCCATTAAAGCTCTTTGAAGTGAATGACGAAACTAATTCAAATTATTCAAGAAATTTAAATTGATTGGTAACCTTAAAGACAATACTAACTACCTACGATTACAAAGAGGAAACAAAAGAATAATTAGAAATGCGAATCAGGAATTTGAAGACGAATTCTTGCACACAACATCAGAGGAAACCCAAAACAATACTTCAATTATGTCCAGGGGAAAAAAATAAATACAACTATAGGATCATTAATTAGCAATAAGGACAGGATAGTTAACAACACTGACATGGCCATAATACTTAACTAAATACAACTATAGGATCAATAATTAGCAATAAGGACAGGATAGTTAACAACACTGGCATGGCCATAATACTTAACTAAATACAACTATAGGATCAATAATTAGCAATAAGGACAGGATAGTTAACAACACTGGCATGGCCATAATACTTAACTAAATACAACTATAGGATCAATAATTAGCAATAAGGACAGGATAGTTAACAACACTGGCATGGCCATAATACTTAACTAAATACAACTATAGGATCAATAATTAACAATAAGGACAGGATCGTTAACAACACTGACATGACCATAATACTTAACTAAATACAACTATAGGATCAATAATTAACAATAAGGACAGGATCGTTAACAACACTGACATGGCCACAATACTCAACAGTCTTCAGGTTCGTGTTTACACCTGAATACGACATCAAAATTCTCACACTGATTGATGAGTTTTTGGAGCTTAAATTTGATAATTTAAATATTAACGAAAAACTGAACATTAACAAACCAAGTGGACTGGATGAAATACCCGCTAGAATAATAAAACATCGTACATACCAAATTACTTATGAGTGACAATATTTAACAAATCATTAAAAGGAAAGGTGCCAAAAAAAATGAAACCTTACATGTGTTATCACCAATATTCAAAAAGGGAGACAAGATTTGAGTCATCAACCATCGTCCCATCATCAAAACATCAATTTTAGGTAAGCAAATGGAGAATGTTATTATGGACGAGATTATATTTTTCGAAACTATTTAATTAATAACCATAAATCAGAACGAATTTCTAAATAGATGATCATAACTGATTTAGGTACTTAATGTTTTAATTATATAAATAAATGGATGGAAATATCCTAACAAATGTAGTATATGTATATTTTCCAAGAGCATTGTACAAGGTACCTCATTGAAGATTACTGACCAAAATAAAAGTGGAGACAAACTTCATGACTGGATTAATGAATGGCTCACAAATAGGAAACAAAGAGTGATACTGCACGATAATGTGTCTGAGTGGCTGGACGGAAAGAGTGGAGTTCCTCAGAGACTGGTATTTGGTCTTTTTCTCTTCACAATGTATATATATAATCTCGAGATAGGACAAACATCTAAGATTGCCAGCTTTGTCGATGACATAACTGGGAAAAAGAAATTACAGCACTGAGCGGAATGTTTGGATACGCAGCCTAACCTGTATTGTACATGAACGGTATTGTATGTCGTTCAAATACCTGTCAGACACTGCAACATCATGGAATCTTCATTCAGAGGACATCTACACAACCTTCTTCATTACTACTATTACTACTACTACTACTACTACTACTACTACTACTACTACTACTACTACTACTACTACTACTACTACTGCTACTACTGCTACTACTACTACTACTACTACTACTACTACTACTACTACTACTACTACTACTACTACTACTACTACTACTACTACTAACCCGTACCTCAGGTATGACCTACTTCCACTTGGGAATTCCGCCTACCAGTGACAATGTCTTCGTCTGCTACACATCCCTTACCACCTTTCGCCAGTATACAAGTTGAAGATTGAGACACTTATGCAACATATGGGAATCTTTATTCAGGAAACGTTTCGCCACACAGTGGCTTCATCAGTCCAATACAAAGCAGAAGGTGTAAGGAGAGGAGGAGTTTGAGGTAATCAGTCCCTCAGCCAGGAGTCGATGTGTTCAATCCATCAATCTTGTAGAATGGTACGTTCTACAAGATTGATGGACTCCAGGCTGAGGGACTGATTACCTCAAACTTCTCCTCTCCTTACACCTTTTGCTTTGTATTGGACTGATGAAACCACTGTGTGGTGAAACGTTTCCTGAATAAAGATTCCCATATGTTGCATAAGTGTCTCAATCTTCAACTTGTCGGTTTTTCAAACCATTCATCACAGTATATAAGCTCCAGCCTTCTTTCCTGTGCACGAGT
Source organism: Cherax quadricarinatus (assembly GCF_026875155.1). Taxonomy (NCBI): domain Eukaryota; kingdom Metazoa; phylum Arthropoda; class Malacostraca; order Decapoda; family Parastacidae; genus Cherax; species Cherax quadricarinatus. Next base: position 74,719,531 of record NC_069399.1, on the reverse strand, counting down.
TTCTTCACGACTACGGTGCTCTTCACACCAACTCCAAGGCTGAGGGACTGATTACCTCACCTTCTGTATATAATTCTAACGTCTTCCAATTATGTCCTTGAATTTGTATTGATAAAGCCACTGGATGGCGAAACGTCAACGATAAAGATATCCAGATGTTGCACATGTGTCTAATTTTCATCTTGTCCGTATTTTATACCATTCGTGAATAACCTGCATAGGATGGTGCTGTGGTCGGAAACTTGAAAGTTGTTTCAACTTCATCTCAAACATGAATACAAAATGTTTGGCAATAAATTAACTGAAGCAAGAGAAGAAAAGGGACTTAGAGTAATTATAAACATAAGCTAATTCATCGGGCAGACAAATCGAAGGATTATCGAATACCAGAGGGCAATACGTTATGGACAGAATTCAGCCGTATTTCAACATGTCAGCAACAACAACCACAATATTCAATGGGAGGCTGCCGCCTTCAAACAAATCACACTGCAGCTACAAATGCAGTTTCATAGAATCTGCCCACACAGCTACCGCTTCTAATTTTATCTCACAGGGACACTGGGAACCAGAAGTTATTTAAAAATTTGCTCTCAAGAAGTACACATCAGCACTCAACCTAATACATAACGCAAACGTGAGATCAGGAATTACAAATTACAGAGGAAGTTCCTGCTCAAATTTTAAGCTTTACTTCAAGACCTGTCATCGCACTCAGTCACTGACCTGTCTTTCCACGCGCTGACCTGACGCTCTATGTTCATCGGCAGGGTTCAGAGGTGCAACTTTCCTATAAACTCATTTTTCTCCTTTCATTTGTGTATCTGCTGAAAAGGATTCCAGCAGGGGGTCGAAATATACAGATCAATTCATTTTCTGAGTTTCTGTCTCCATGTGGGTTATTACTGAGCACTGACAAGTGTTCATTACACTTTCTTTAGTTATTCATAAGCATAAGCATTCAAACCATATGAAGAAATAATTTAAGCCCTTAACAGAGGCTATGAGATCTCATTCTAACCTCTTATTTATTGAATGGCTTTGATACTCTTAACATGATCTATTTGTTCATGAGTGAATAACTGGAAACAGTGGATTGAGATTTTGAGGCAAGAGATGAAACATGAATGTATGTAAAAGCTTTTCGTAAAAACAAAATTAGCAGAATGGAACAAAAGAACTGCTGAAACTGTAAGTATAAAGACTATGCAGTCATTCCAGAACGCGCTGGATAAACACTTTACAAACAATGGATTCAACTAGACCCTATGCTGGAGCAAACTGAAATCAACAAACATAGGTGGGATGCAGTGAGCCACACCAAAGCTAATAATAACAAAAGTGGTAGAAATAGAGGTACTGGAGAGATTGTGGTAGTCAGCGCAGTGGTGTGTGTCCACGAGCACCCCAGAATTTAGAAGTAAAATTAGTGGTAGCTAGATGTAGTACCTCTGGTACACACGATTCTGTGAGTAGCAGTGCAGTAACAGGAGGTAGTTTAAAGCAAATGCCTTCCATCCACTTTTGTTTCTTCTGTAAACTTCATCTATTTTTTTTTCAGTTTGGTTTGATACATATATCCCCAGATGTAGTATACACAGACTTTGCAAAAGCTTTCGACAAGTGTGACCATGGTGTAAAGCACACAAAATGCGTGATAAAGGAATAACGGGAAAAGTTGGTAGATGGATCTACAACTTCCTGACAAATAGAACACAAAGTGTAATAGTAAACAGAATTAAGTCCCAGGTAGCCACGGTAAAAAGCTCTGTTCCACAAGGCACAGTACTCGCTCCCATTCTATTCCTCATCCTTATTTCTGACAGAGAGATGTAAGCCATAGCTCCGTGTCTTCCTTTGCGGATGACACCCGGATTACCATGGCAGTGACCTCCATCGAAGACACCGCGAGACTCCAAGTGGACATCAACCAAATCTTCGAATGGGCCACCCAAAACAATATGAAGTTCAACGAGGAGAAATTTCAACTACTCAGATATGGGAAACTTGAAGAAATTAAAAATGTGACAGGGTATACGACAAATTCTAACCATACAATAGAGCGGAAAAAGTTATGTGAAGGACCTGGGAGTGATAATGTCAGGGGATCTTACCTTCAAAGACCACAACAATGTATCTACCTCATCAGCTAGGAAAATGTTAGGAAGGATAATGAGAACCTTCAAAACTAGGGACGCCAAGCCCATGATGATACTCTTCAAATCGCTTGTGCTCTCTAGGCTGGAATACTGCTGTACACTAACGGCCCCCTTCAAGGCTGGCGGCATTGCAGACCTGGAGAGTGATACAAAGACCTTTCACGTCACACATAAGTACTATAAGGCACCTAAACTCCTGGGAACGGTTGAAGGTCCTTGATCTGTATTCCTCGAAAGCAGGCGAGATACGCGATAATATACACTTGGAAGGTCCTGGAGGGATTGGTACCAAACTTGCACACGAAAATCACTCCCTATAAAAGCAAAAGATTCGGCAGGAGATGCAACATTCTCCCGATGAAAAGCAGGGGCGCCACGAGTACATTGAGAGGCAACACAATAAGTGTCCGGGGCCCAAGACTGTTCAATTGCCTCCCAGCATACATAAGGGGGATTACCAATAGACCCCTGGCTGTCTTCAAGAAGGCACTGGACAGGCACCTAAATTCAGTACCCAACCAAACGGGCTGTAATTCGTAAGTCAGCTTGAGTGCGGCCAGCAGTAACAGCCTGGCTGATCAGACCCTGATCCACCATGAGGCCTGGTTTCAGACCGGGCCGCGGGGGCGTTGACCCCAGAAACCCTCTCCAAGTAAACTCCAGATATTTCCTGCCAGCAGAGGCGGGAGAGAGAGTGGAGAGTGGCGCTCAATCCTTCTGCTTCGCTATTCTTGCTTCAAACTTCTTAATTTAGATAAAATTAAATATTCCTTCTCAGCAGACAGCCTGAGCAGAGAGCCTCTCTCTCTCTGTCTGTCTGTATCTCTCTCTCTCTCTCTCTCTCTCTCTCTCTCTCTCTCTCTCTCTCTCTCTCTCTCTCTCTCTCTCTCTCTCTCTCTCTCTCTCTCTCTCTCTCTCTCTCTCATGAATCAGCTAACAAGAAAGAGAGATTTCGTTATCTCTGATGAATGCAAGGTTTAAAAAGTGCGTGACAGACCTTAAAAGAATTACCGAGATTTTACGTACCACTGATTTATACCCTAAAAATGATCCGTTATCCAAGACCTTAATTAAAAGCTTTAGCAAAAGTTTTCGTCTCGTCTATCAAAATTGTTTGTGATTAAAACTCCGTTCAGTGATGATCATGTTACATGATTCACCTTTAATGTATATTATTTGCCAGTGTATAGCATGAGCCACCAATTTCTGGACGGGAGTAATCGACTCGTGATATATTGTGCAATTGCGAAGCTTGTGTGATGTTGATTTTTTTTGTCGGTAAACAGTGAGTTTGGGTACCATTGATCTACAATCCTGTCAGACACTGCAACTTCTTGGGATCTTAATACTTGGGAATTCTTCGCTTGCCTAACCCTTGGGCACGACCTACTTCTACACTGAACAAATGTGACACCACCTACGACTGCTCCACCTCTCCTGCCTACGGTTTATAAGCTCATTCTCCGCACTTATGCCGTATTCCATTCAAGATTGATGGACTGACCACATCGACTCAAGGCTGAGGACTGATTACCTCATTCTCCTCCTGTTCTTCAAGATTCTCTTTCGTATGGACTGATGAAGCCACTGTGTGGCGGAACTGTTTCCTCAATAAAGATACCCAAGAGTTGCACATGTGTCTAATTTATCAACGTGTCGGTTCTCTGAACCATTGATCTACATGCTTTGCACTTAAATCTGAATAACGTCACTCAGGAAATTTTTCTGCTGGATATAAAGTAATGATTTAAAATATTTTTTTCCCAGTCATTTGCATGCACACACAAAATGTTGTATTAACATCTAGTTCAGCATTAACTGAATCGATAAAGAAAACAACATAATGGATTGCAAAAGAATCAGAAGAAAGGTGTCAAAACAAAAGTGTGGAGACTTTCCCGATTTCTTGACTGGAGGAAAACGTAATCAGTGTGAAGATAATTATTTCTCATAGAAGCTTACTGGAGAAGCTGGATCGGAAGGAATCAATGAAGGCTGTAAAACTGAGGCTGAAACGATAATTGCTTCCTGGTCTTGATGCCAAAATAGCTGATTATATTGCCTCATTATAAGATGCAAGGGTGTGTCGTTATAGGGCTGGTATAATATGGTATTGCATATTCTATAACGCACCATTTTAGGTTATAACTTGTCTGTGTAAGTGTTTATAACATATATTTATTATTTGCTGAAGCATTTCGCTCTTTCATATTATTATTTGTAATCTGGCAAGATATATGCTTATAGTTTTCCAATGTTGGGTACTATAAGGTGTTATAATAGCTTTTCTAACTTTTCAATGGTTGTTATTGCATGTTATGACACATTTAGTGATATGTAAGTTTTCGTAGCATAAATGGCTCTTGTATTATGACACCAGAGTTTGTTAACACGAGCCATTATATGGAGCTTCACGTCTTTAATGAAGGTTATAATCAAAATTATGAAGCAACATTGACAGTAACAAATTTAAAGAAAAAAATAAGTAAATCAGCGGATAGTTACAAAGGACCAGAGAGCAGCATCTCAGTATCTAAGCTCTTCTTTAGGAGGAAAGTGTTCTTTCTTCCGGATTTGCCATTCGTGTGAATTTGTATGCTTCGAATGCCCCCCCCCCCTCCTCAGGAGAATTGTATGAAATTTTTTGAGTATGGTTAGTTAGGTTAGGTTAGGTTAAATTTAGGTAGGTTAGGTTTGGTTTGGTTTGGTGGTTTGGTTAGGTTAGTGTTTGTTAATATATATTTTTTACCTGACATTAACGAAATAGCATGGGTGGCGTGTGTCTGGCAGCGTGGGGCGAGTGGTTCCATCACAGAGTGTTCTTTCTCCCGACTGTTAAAAGAAACTGGAGAATGTTTTTTTTTTTCTTACACAGGTTTTTTGCATGGTTAGGTTTAAGGTTCATAACTTTATTTACAATCTAAGAGATGTTACCATCATCAGCTCATTTGAAAGCCTTTTTATTGTTAAGAGATATACAGAGAATGGGATGAAGTTGGGGCCATCTGTGAGCAAGCGATTTCATTTGTTCAACTGGCTTTATTTCACTGATCTCGTTATGCTGTACGAACATGTTCCAGACTAGAGTTATCCTAAGAATAAACTATCTCAGACAAATCTATATTCTGTAGAAGAGTACAGCCAGAGTGTAGTTGCTGTTTCCTGCCCGTCTTGTTGTGTAGAAGCTCACTTGTCGTTCTCCTCGGAGTGGAGTCAAGTGTGGTACATTGTCAATATTGGTCTAAGGCATAGCAGTAAGGCCACACACATCCCTCTTGTGTTGAAGACTGTTGAAATGGCAGATTTATCCAGGGTGAGTCAAGGAGACAGATGAGTCGTCTTGCTCTGTCTTCTATTCTGTCAATAAGTCTCAGATGAGAGGCGGTCGGTCTTCCTCTCTCTCTTCTCACTCTCTCTCTCTCTCTCTCTCTCTTCTCTCTCTCTCTCTCTCTCTCTCTCTCTCTCTCTCTACCTCTCTTTTTTTTTTTCTTACACAGGTTTGACAAGGTTAGGATCCCTAGGCTTTATTGGCAGCTATTATACAGGTTAAGATTCCTAAACTTTATGGCAAGCTAAGACAAGCGTATGTTACCTTCTCAGCTCTTTTGAAAGCATTTTATTGTTATGAGACATACACAGTAGGAAACAGGATGATGTTTGGAGCCATCTCGTGAGGCCAGATTTCTTTGATCAACTGACTTATCCTCGTTGACATCATTATCCTCTACGAATGTGTTCCATACTCGAGTCATCTGTGGTATTGTATGATATCGTTGGAGTGTGTTCTGAGAGAGGGTACAGACAGAGTGAAGTTGCTGCTTTCTGCCGTTTGTGGCATTAAAAGCTTGTTTCACGCCTGTTACTCGAAGTGGATTCCAAGTGTGGTATTTTGGACAATATGGCCTTGTTCATTACAGTAAGGCCAACCCACATCCCTCCTATGTTGAAAGGCTCTGCTGAAACGGCCAGATCTTTCCAGGATGGGTTCCAGGCGAGAGATGAGACGTCTTTTCTGCTCTGTTCTCTAATCTGTCAAGCTGTCGCAGATGAGACGGGGGGCAGGCAGCAAAACAAGAAAGTGGAGCATATCAAGGTGTGGAGGTTCCTTGTGCTCGTACAGGATCTTGAAACCACTACTGTCAAGCAGATGGGAGATACGGCGAAGTGCCTGTTAAAGCTTCCTGGATGCCCTTGTTTGCAACGATTTACAAAACACATGGTTCTTCATGGTTAGTTTGGAGTCAAAATTTAACCCAAGGATTTTCAAACTTCTTCTCCAGGTGCCAACATCCTCCCATTCATCCTTCTACTGCACCAACATTACCATCATGGTCCCTAGAGACGATCATCTTTTGCGTTTTCTCAGGTGCAAATGTTACTTGCCATCTATTTCCCCAAGCTGTATAGCTCTCAGCTGGTGATTGTGTAGCTTAGAGCAGCTGGCATTTCTTCTCTTGGATAAGGGGAATGTCAGTGTACAGTCGTCTGCATATGCATGTGATTCTGGGATGAGATGAAGGGGTTTTCTTTGGGAAGTAGACATTCCTTTAACAATGGACCCAGCACGCTTCCTTGTGGAAACACTTGCCCCAATAGGATGTCTTGCTGATTCCGTTCCATTGAGAACTACACTTAGAGATCTACATGAAGGTAGTCACTGAGGAGACAGCGTAGAGCCTGCAATTTCCCCAGTGCTTGAAGTTTGCTAAGGGGCCCCTGGTGCCACACCCGGTCGAAAAAAGCGCCAGCAATGTCCAGTGCTACCACACAGCTGACTTTGGATTCATCCAGTGACTGGTGCCACTTAGTGGAGAGGTTAACAACAGATCAGCACCCAGAGTAACCTTTCCTGAAGCCATATTGACGATCACAAAGTAGTGAGTGGTAGTCAAAAAACTCTGTATTTGTCTTGGATTATTGTCTCAAGGATCTTCCCAGTGATTGACAGGAGAAAACCCCTGGTCTGTATTTGCTGATTTCTGCTCTGCTCTTCTTTTTTTTGAACAGGGACTACATTTGCCTCTTTCCATAGAGAGGGCCATTTACACTGTATAGGCAGTGCTGAAAGATGCGAGTTAGAGGTGCTGCTAGCTGGTCTGCACATCTTCCAAAAATTTCTTGGGCTCAACTTGTCTGGGCCCACAGCCTTTTCTTGGTCAAGCGATTTAAGTGGAAATGCACCTCCTCCTGCCTTATTGTCACCTGACAGTTTTGACACAGTTCTTGCGCTAGCCAAGGAGGGTCCCTTGTGGATAAGGAACTTGCTTTTTGGTAGCAAAGTGTTCAGCAAAGAGGTCGCCTTCTCTTGACTACTAGTAGAGGTGGTCCTTTCCTGTCGATTTAAAGGTGGAATAAGTTCATCAGGCAGATAACCTTGTCTGTCCATGACAGGGACCCCCAGGTTTTGGAGCTCCCCTACCTGATGCTAACTTTCTTTTAGTGTCCACCTCCCATTTAGCAATGGCCCACTTTTGAACATCACCCATATGCCTACAGGCTTGCATATGCAAGTTCCTGTTATAGGTGGTAGGGGGTCTCTTATACCTTCGCCATGTTTGTACTTAGCAGTAGCAGCCTCTCTACAACGAAAGCCAAAAACCCAAAGCTGATCTGTAGGGTTCGTCACATATTGCCGGTGAGGAATGTGTTCTTGTTGTAGATTAAGGATGTGTCAGTGAAGGCTTTCCTTGGGTTTTCAACATCCCTTGGAGAAGAGCATTCCAGTCAGTGGGGCGAGTCAGAGCAAAGGGCTGGTCAATACCTCTTTCCATAACCAGGTTGTGGTGTGGACTCCTCACCTCGTTCTGTTGGGATCTTTAAATGTCGTAAAAAAAACAGCCTTATGGTCAACGATCCAACGTAGCCGAGGGGTTGACACGTGACTATGCCTTCTGCCAGATCACTCACTACTGGGTAAGGGAGGAGCAGAGATAAGTTGGGAAAACAACAAAGTTTCTCATGTAAACATGCAAGAAGGTCATCAAAGTCCCTCTGTATAAGGTGCTGGTTGAGGTCACCAACAATTTAATATGTTGACAGTTGTGTTGTAACAGAAGGGAGTCAATATTTTCCTTAGGAAGTTGATAGGGTCTGCATGTTGCCACTGAGGTCTGACATTGCACATGCTAGTACAGAGGTACTAGTGTTTATGCAGAGCTTGAAGAACATCATTTCAAGATGTGTAGGGGTGGCAACATCAATGTGCTGGGCATGAACACTTTTAGAGAAGCACACAGCAACACCTCCTCCTTGCCCTTGCCTGTCTCTTCTCATCCATGAGGTGTAGCCAGCAATTCTTGCAAAATTTTCTGGAGTCCTGTCATCCAAAAATGTTTCAACAACAGCTATCATGTCGGGACGTCGAGTGTTCACAAAACTATGTGTGAGCTCTCCAACATTAGTAATGAAACCTCTAATGTTGGCCGACAGGATGCTGATAGACTGATAGACTCTCTCTCTCTCTCTCTCTCTCTCTCTCTCTCTCTCTCTCTCTCTCTCTCTCTCTCTCTCTCTCTCTCTCTCTCTCTCTCTCTCTCTCTCTCTCTCTCTCTCTCTCTCTCTCTCTCTCTCTGTATATCTGCTATACATAATTCCCAGTATTGCAGCGACCAAAGGCAATTAGCTGTGATGGACAGCATTGCGTCCTCAAAACTTGAAATTAATTGTGTGTTTCCCCGCTCCCAAGAAGGACTCGCTGAACGTGTTACCTCCAGTCGATTTTACAATTGTGTTTCGCACGTTTTTATTCGCAAAGATTTCTCTTGACGCTCCCCACCGTCGGAATGAAGCAATCTGGACATATCTATCTGTCTCGCATGTTCATTTCTGATTAGCAGAGATCTTTTACTTTCAACCCATCGTTGCTAATTCTGTGTGGATTTCTCTCATCCGATTTGCAGCAAATCTCTCGATATTTGTTGTTTAGATTAGGTTAGCATAAATTGAGTTACCTTAGGTTTAGTTAGGTTTGATTTGTCTCCTATCAGTAAAACAATAAGCATTAATAACATACCAGATCGACATTTAATTAATATTAAATAAAACTGAAAAAGGTTTTGACGAGCGAACAGTACAATGAGAACCCCAGCGTTCACGAACCATCCATGTCAGATAATTACTGTTTAAGTTTAGTTAAACAATCACCCATTTGACTGTCTTTACAACAGTGAAAAAAAAATTTAACTAGTGTTTTCATCAATTGACATATTTTCTATTTTTTTTTTTTTTCTTCTGAACCTTTTCCGACCTGACTTTTGATTATGTCCCCAAATTCTTGCTCAGTTGTGACTTGATAATGGTCCATTACGAATCGAATTATCGGGTAAAGTTTCCTCTCCACTTTGTGGTCTGTATTTGCACATTTTGTTGAAAATAATTTCAATTGCTACTACTGAAATATTCAAATTTCACTTTGATAAAAGAATTAAACTACTTGGATCATATTTGCTCAGTCATCATTTTTTGTGTAACTTTTTGGTCAAATCTGAGAGAATAACTAAATTGCTGCTCACTTATTAGGTACAACACAAAAAGTGTCTTACAGTGTAGTGGTTGCCTGAGTTTTTTTTCCTTCATCCAATTTTTTCCTGTTTTCTACTAACGAACGCCTCATCCCATAGACTTCAAATTTTCAAAGCTTGTGTACTGAAACTAGGAAAAAGTTTATGCAATTATTAGTATGTGAAGTTGACCTCTGGTCCATGTTATGTTGACCATTCTCGGTTTTAGTTTCCAGACATTCAACACTGGAGTATCTTAGAAAAACGTTAGAAATGTTATTGGAGTCTATAGACTCCAAACTTGCCATTTTTATTTTAAAAACGGTGTGGTTCTTTCCCCCTCGGAGTATCGAATATACATCATTTGAACGGTTTCAGTAGTTAATAGCCGACTTATCGTAAGAGACATATGGTATCATATACGTTAAGCTGTGTAGTTTAAGGAATCGTTGGATACAGGGCGGCAACTGGTGTTTCCTCAGCAGACGGGTCATGCTGTTATTGAGCTCCATAACTCCCAATGTGCCACCTCTGTTAAACAAATTATGATATTAATTATACTTCGGTAAAGTTAGAATGCCTCCTTATTAACTTCACACCCATAAGGTTAATGCACTATATGAGAATTTTGACACGCTATAAATTTAGGCTGTGTGAGTGGAAATTTGCAAATAGGATATCACTGTAAAAAAAAAAAAAAAAAAAAAAAAAAAAAAAAAAAAACTTGGAATCATTTGATTTTTCGCAGTATCTGTATAATGCCTTTTTTGCTCGCCTTCAAACTTTCGAAATTATTATGTCTTGCTAGAGGAAAATTTAATTTTTAGTAGGCAATGAAGCCCATAACTTCCTAATTTTATTAATACATTTTTTGGAGTATTTTACTCATTCTTGTGAACCACTAAGATACTGGGTTATGAATGCGAAAAGTACACCAAATAATTTTATGCAATTTTCTTTAACCATATAGAAGATCTTAAATTATCATCTAAAATCTATAACAAATATTTTATATCAAGTGAATTTAAATTATTTATTTACATATTTTACAACGATGTGGTCTGCTCTGTGTAATGTTTTAGGAGAATAACGTGTTTGGTCTCTGTAATATTACTGAGAGATTAACAAACCTGATAAACCAGTTTGACAGATACTCTGAACTCTTTGTTTTTTTAACTTGTTCAACTGTACGGGAATCACCCGATCAGTTTCGTCGAGTACCACACACACACGTGGAAACTAATGTAGACCCAATGTACATATGTGAATGCGCATTCACTTACCTACATTTGCACTCATACACACAAGGATATATATCCCCTCTCGTACATAATCATACTCAAGCATACACACCCGCGCCATGCATATACGTAAATATATATATATATATATATATATATATATATATATATATATATATATATATATACATATATAATATATATATATATATATATATATATATATATATATATATGTATATATTGATAAAATTAGAACACATGTGCAACTCTTGGGTATCTTTATTGAGGAAACGTTTCGCCACACAGTGGCTTCATCAGTCCATACAAAGGAGAATCTTGAAGAACAGGAGAAGAATGAGGTAATCAGTCCCTCAACCTTGAGTCGATGTGGTCAGTCCATCAATCTTGAATAGAATACGGCATATGTGCTGAGAAGGAGCCAACGGTTTATAAGCTCCTTCTCAGCACGTATGCCGTATTCTATTCAAGATTGATGGACTGACCACATCGACTCAAGGTTGAGGGACTGATTACCTCATTCTCCTCCTGTTCTTCAAGATTTCCTTTGTATGGACTGATGAAGCCACTGTGTGGCGAAACGTTTCCTCAATAAAGATACCCAAGAGTTGCACATGTGTCTAATTTATCAACATGTCGGTTCTCTGAACCATTCATCTACATATATATATAATATATATATATATATACATATATATATATATATATATATATATATATATATATATATATATATATATATATATATATATATATATATATATATATATTATGTATATACGTATACACTCACAAACACAACACATTAATACGTTAAATATGTATATGTATACATATGGATAAGTTCATGTACTCTTACACACACACACACACAGCATGACAGCACATCAACACGCTGAGTGTAGCATTTAATGAAGTGATTGCATTTTCTTGGACTGTAAGAAGGCTTTTCACACAGTTCCACGTAAGAGATTAGTGCAAAAACTGTAGGGTCACGCAGGGATGACAGGGAAGGCACTACAATGGATCAGGGAATACCTATCAGGAAGACAGCAGCGAGTCATTGTACGAGGCGAGGTGTCAGAGTGGGCGCCTGTGACGAGTGGGGTTCCACAGGGGTCAGTCTTAGGACCGGTGCTCTTTTTGGTGTTTGTGAACGACATGACGTTCACAAATACTTGTTTGCAGATAATGTGAAGTTGATGAGAAGAATTTAATCGGACGAGGACCAGGCAGAACTACAAAGTGATATGGACAGGTTGCAGGCCTGGTCCAACAATTGGCTCCAGGAGTTCAACCCCACCAAGTGCAAAGCCATGAAAATTGGAGAAGGGAAAAAAAGACCGCAGACAGAGTACAGTCTAGGGGACCAGAGACTACAAACCTCACTCAAGGAAAAAGATCTTGAGGTGAGTATAACACCAGGCACATCTCCTGAGGCGCACATCAACCAAATAACTGCTGCAGCATATGGGTGCCTAGCAAACCTCAGAACAGCATTCCGATATCTTAATAAGGAATCGTTCAGGACCCTGTACACTCTGTACGTTAGGCTCATATTGGAGTATGTGGCACCAGTTTGTAACTCACACCGAGCCAAGCACGTAAAGAAACTAGAGAAAGTGCAAAGGATTGCAACAACACTAGTCCCAGAGCTAAGGGATATGTTCTACTAGGAGAGGTTAAGAGAAATCGACCTGACGACACTGAAAGGCAGGAGAGATAGGGGGGACATAATAACGACATATAAAATACTGAGAGAAATTGGCAAGGTGGATAGTGACAGAATGTTTCAGAGATGGGACACAACTACGAGTTACAACTGGAAGCTGAAAACTCAAATGAGTTACAGAAATGTTAGGAAGTATTTCTTCAGTCACCGAGCTGTCAGGAAGTGGAACAATCTAGAGAGTGATGTAATGGAGGCAGGATCCATACATACTTTTAAGAAGAGGTACGATGAAGCTCATGGAGAACGGAAAAAGTAGACCTAGTAGCGACCAGTGAAGAGGCGGGGCCAGGAGCTATGGATTGACCATTGAAGCCACAACTAGATGAGTACACACACACACACAGGACAGGATGTTCCAGAGAGGGGATACAGAAACAAAGGGGTCACAATTGGAAGTTGAAGACTCAGATGAGTCAAAGGGATGTTAGGAAGTTTTTCTTCAGTCACAGAGTTGTCAGGAAGTGAAATAATCTAGAAAATGATGTAGTGGAGGCAAGAACCATACATAGCTTTAAGAAGATGTATGATAAAGCTCATGTAACAGGGAGAGAGAAGACCTAGAAGAGATTAGTGAAGAGGCATGGCCAGGAGCTTAGTCTCGACCCCTGTAACCACATTTAGGTGAATACACACTCACACACACACACAAACACATCAGGAGGAGAGTGGTGGAGCACCTGGAACGGAACAAGATTATAAATGAAAACCATCATGGGTTCATGGAAGGCAAATCCTGTGTCACAAACCTCCTGGAGTTTTATGACAAGGTAACAGAAGTGGAACACGAGAAGGAGGGTGGGTTGATTGCATTTTCTTGGACTGCAAGAAGGCCTTCGACACAGTTCCCCACAAGAGATTAGTGCAGAAGCTACAGGATCAGGCACGTATAACTGGAAGGGCACTGCAGTGGATCAGAGAATACCTGACAAGGAGTCAACATCGAGTCATAGTACGAGATGAGGTATCACAATCGGCGCCTGTGACGAGCAGCGTTCCACAGGGGTCAATCCTAGGACCAGTGATGTTTTGGTATATATGAATCACATGACGGAAGGGATAGATTCAGAGGTGTCCCTGTTTGCAAATGATGTGAAGTTAATGAGAAAAATTAAATCATATGAGGATCAGGCAGGACTTCAAAGGGTCCTGGGCAGGCTAGACATGTGGTCCAGCAGCTGGCTACTCGAATTTAACCCAGCCAAATGCAAAGTCATGAAGATCGGGGGAGGGCAAAGAAGACAGCAGACAGAGTATAGGCTAGGAGGCCAAAACTGCAGA
>NC_069399.1:74653256-74705101 GCF_026875155.1 Cherax quadricarinatus | reverse complement strand
TTTGGTCCCCCGTATTACAAAAGGGAAATTAAATTCTGGGGAAAATTAACAAAGGAGGATGACAAAGTGCCCCCATGTATCAGAAACCTTCCCTATGAGGATAGCTAGGGCCCTAAAACTGAACTTCTAAAAAGACTTAGAATTAGGGGGGATATATGAGGTTTAAAAGTGGAAGACGGGAATAAAATAAAGGGGATGTAAATGTGTGCTAAAAAAATATCTAGCCAGCAGGACTCGCAGAAAGGGTTTTAATTTGGGAAAAATTCAGTTTAGGGGGATATGGGAAAGTAGGGTTTTGGAAATAGGTTGGGTGAGTGGAAAAAACCCCCAAGTACCGTTTAAAGGGCCAGAACTTTGTGTAGCTTTAAAATGGTTGGATAAAAATGAGTGTGTGGGGGTGGAGTTGGCCCTGATGCTTGTTAACAGGTCTTTTCCCGTGTTCCCCCCTTAAGTCAATGTGACCTGACCTGACTAGGTTGGTGCTTTGGTTAACCGGGGGGGGTGGCCCTGCCCGCAGGGCCAGTAGGCCTTCTGCAGTGTTCCTTCGTTCTTATTTCTTAGTTTAGAAGAAGTTGTACCCTTGGGGTAAATTTGCCCCAAACAACCATGAAGAACCAGTTGTAAATCTTGCAAAAAAGGGGCACCCGGGAAAAGTTACAGCACTTCGCCGTATCCCCCATCTGTTTGAAGTAGGGTTGCAAGATCCTGTACGAGGCCCAGTACGCTCCCTTGATAGCTCCACTTTCTTGGTTTGCCCCCCCCCCGTCTCATTGCATGCTTGACGAGTAGGAACAAGCAAGAGTCTCTCTTCGCCCCCCCCACCTGGTAGATCTGTCATTTCAGCAGGCCTTAAACATAGGGGGATTGGGGGGCCTTCTGTTATGTACAAAGTCCAAATGTCAAAATACCACATTGGGACCATGGAGGACAGCGTGAAAAAAGCTTTTTCCACAAGACGGGAAAAAAGCAGCAACTTCATTGGCTGTCCCTTTCTCAGAACATCACTCCATTGAGTATTATCCCCAGGATACTCGATTTGGGAAACACTTTGTACGCATATGATGTCAACGAGATAAGTCAGTTGACCCAAATGAAAATGCGGCCCACAGATGGCCCCAATTCATCCTGTTTCCTATTGTTGTCTCAAACAATAAAAAATGCTTTAAAAATGGCTGATGTAGGTAAAGCTCTTAGCTTGCCAAAAAAGTTGGAATCCTTAACCTGGAATAGCTGTAAAAAAAAGCAGGGACCCTTTAAAAACCTTGTCAAACCCTGTGTAAAAAAAAAAAAAAAAAAAAAAAAAAAGAGAGAGAGAGAGAGGACCGCCCCCCGTTCATCTGAGCTTCTTGACAGAATGAAGACAGAGCAAGACGACTCTCTGTTCCTTGCTCACCTGGATAAATCTCCCATTTCAACATCTTCAACAAAAGAGGGATTGTGTGGCCTTACGCTATGCATTGCCCAAATTTGACAATGACCACCTTGACTCCATCCGAGGAGAACGACAAGTGGCTTCTACACAACAAGACGGGCAAAAACAGCAATACACTCTGGCTTTTTCTTCTAAGAAAAGATTTGTTGAATATTTTTCTTAGGTAACTCTGTTTTGGAACAGTTCTACGCAAAACGGTCAGGAAATAAACCATTTAACAAATGAAATCGCTTGCTACGAGGGCCCCAAACTTCACCCCATTTTGTATACTCTAACAAAAAAAAGGCTTTCAAATGAGCTGAATGGTAACTCTTTAATTGAAATAAAGTTATGAACCTTTAAAACCAAACCATGCAAAAAACCTGTGTAAAAAAAAAAAAAAAAAACATTCTCCATTTTTTTTAGCGTGGGAAAAAGCCCTCTGTGAGGGAACACTTGCCCACGCTGCAGACACCCCACCCATGATTTCGTTTTTTCAGGTAAAAAATTATATTTAAAAACACTCCTAACCCAAACACCCAACCAAAAAAAAACCTAACTAAATTTAACCCAACCAACTAAAAAAAAAAAAAAAATTTTAAAATTTTAAATTAAAAAAAAACAAAAAAACCCACACGAAGGCAAAAAATTTGGAAAAAAGAACACTTTCCCCCTAAAGAAAGCTTAGAAACTGAATGCTGCCCCCCGGGCCTTTGCAACTATCCCCTGATTTTTTATTTTTTTTTTTTAAAAATTTTTTACTGTCAATGTTGCTTCATAATTTTGATTTAACCTTTATTAAAAAAGTGAAACTCCCTATAATGGCCCTTTTTAACAAACTTGGGGTCATAATTTAAAAGCCCTTTATGCACGGAAAATAAAAAAAATATACAAAAAGTTCATAACATGCATAACAATCATTTAAAAAAATTAGAAAAATATTTCACCCTTTAAAACCCAAAATTGGAAAACTATAACATAATCTGCCAGATTAAAAATAAAAATATGAAAGAGCGAAATGTCACAAATAATAAATAATGCTATAAACACTTTCATAGACAAGTTATACCTAAAAATGGGGTTATTAAAAATGAAATACTATATTTACCCCCTATAAGAAACCCTTGATCTTATAAAAGAGGGAAATAAACAGCTTTTTTGGCATCAACCCGGAAGCAATTATCGTTTCAGCCTCAGTTTTCAGCCTTCATTGATTCCCTTCCGATCCAGCTTCTCCGTAAGCTTTCTATGAGAAAAAATTATCTTCACATGTTTGTTTTCCCCCAGTCAAGAAATCGGGAAAAAACTCCCCATTTTGTTTTGAAAATTTCTTTTGGATCTTTTTCAATCCATTATGTTGTTTTCTTTTTCGATTCAGTTAATGCTGCAAGTGTTAATACAACATTTTGTGTGTGCAGGAAATGCTGGGAAAAAAAAAATTTTTTAAAACATTTCTTATATCCAGCAGAAAAATTTTCCGAGTGACGTTATTCAGTTTTTTGCAAAGCAGGATCAATGGTTCAAAAACCCCACACGTTTAAAATTAACACTGTGCAACTCTTGGGTATCTTTTTTGAGGGAAGCATTCCCCAACAGTGGGTTCTCAGTCCTACAAAAAAGAAAACTTGAAGAAAGGGGGAGAATTAGGAATCGTCTCTCAGCCTTTTCGATGTGGGCCGTCCATCAATTGAAAGGAATACGGAAAAGTGCGGGAATGAGCTTTAAACCGTGCAGGAAGGGTGGAGAGTCGAGGTGGTGTCACATTTGTTCAGTGTGGAAGGGGGTCGTCCCCAAGGGTTAGGAAGCGAAGAATTCTAAAAGTTTTAAGATCCCGAATTTGCAGGTTGACAGGATTGTAGTCAATGGTCCCCCAAACTCACTTTTTTCCCGACAAAAAAAATAACATCACACAAGCTTCGAAATTGCACAATATTACGAGTCGATTACCCCCGTCCAAAAATTGGTGCTCATGCAAAACAGGAAAAATATACTTTAAAAGGTGAATATGTAACATGACATCATGAAGGGGTTTTTAAAATCACAAACAATTTTGATGACGAGAAAAAATTTTTGCTAATTTTTTAAATTTAAGGGTCTTGGAAACGATCTTTTTTGGGTTTTAAAATAGGGTACGTAAAATCTCGGTAATTCTTTTAAGTCGTCACGCACTTTTTAAACCTTGCAACCCCGAGTAAAAATCTCTCTTTTTTGTAGGAAGAGAGAGAGAGGAAGAGAGAGAGAGAGAGAAGAGGAAGGAGAGAGAGAGAGAGAGGAGAGAGAGGGGAGACAGCAGACGCAGCAAAAGACAGACAGACGAGAGAGAGAGGCCTTGCTCAGCTGTCTGTGAGGGAATATTTTTTTATCAAAATTTTGAATTTGAAGCAAGAAAGCGAAGCAGGGTTTAGCGCCCCTCTCCCTCCCCCTCCCGCCCCTGTGGCAGGAAATATTGGGGTTTACTTGGAGAGGGTTTTGGGGGAAGCCCCCCGGCCCCGGTCTGAAAACCCGGCCTCATGGGGGATCAGGGTCCCGATCGCCCGGGTTCTGCTGGGCCGCCCCAACTGACTTCGAAAACAAACCCCTTTGGTTAGGTAGTTTAGGTCCCTTCCAGTGCCTTTTGAAGACAGCAGGGGGTTTTGGGGAATCCCCCCTTTTTTTTTTGTGGGGGGCAATGAACGTCTTGGGCCGGAACTTATTTGGGTTTTTCTGTACCCTGGCCCCCCCTTTTTTGGGGTTTTTCATTTTAATCTTTTTCTTTTATAGGGGGTGATTTTGTGTGAAGTTTGGGACCCCCTCCAGGAAATTTTCCCGGTATATTATCGCGTTCTGCCGTTTGAGGAATCAGATCGGACCCTTAAAAAGCCCAGGAGTTAGGGCCTTATATACTTAGGTGACGTGAAGGTCTTTGTACCTCTCCGGTCGCTGCCGCCGCTTGAAAGGGGGGGCCGTTAGTGTACACAGTTTTCCCAAACCCCCCAAGAGAGAAAACAAGCGATTTGAAGGGATCATCAGGGCCGGGGGTCCCATTTTTTGAAGGTTTTTCATTACCTTTCCCAAAAAATTTTCCCAAGTGATGGGGTAGTTTACATTTTTGGGGGTTTTTAAAAGGAAAGATCCCCTGACATTATCACTCCCGGTCCTTAAATTTAACTTTTCGCTCTTTTGTAGGGTTAAAATTTGTGTATACCCGGGTCACTTTTTAAAATTTTTTTTCAATTTTCCCCCATATCTGAGTAGTTAAAATTTCCCCTTTCGTTGAACTTCATATTGTTTTGGGGGGGGGGGCCCATTCAAGTTTTGGTTGATGTCCATTTGGAGCCCTCGGGGGTGTTTTTTCAAAGGGGGTCACTCCCTTTGGAAAATCCGGGGTGCCCCATCCCCCAAAGGAAACAGGGAGCAGGCTTACATCTCTATGTCAAAAAATGGATAGGAATAGAATGGGAGGGGGAGTCTGTGCCTTGTGGAACAGAGCTTTTCCCGGGGGCTACCTGGGATTTAAATTTCTGTTTACTATTCCCTTTTTTGGGTTCTATTTGTCAGGAATTGTAAAATCCACCCTACCAATTTTTTTCCCCTTTAAATTCCTTTTCCGCATTTTGTGTGCTTTTCACCTTTGGGTCAAAACCTTGTCGAAAGCTTTTGGGAAAAATATGTGTATACTACATCGGGGGTTTATGTATCAAACCAAACGAAAAAAAAAAAGAAGAAGTTTACGAAGAAAAAAAGTGGATGGAAAAGGGTTTGTTTAAACTACCTCCTGTTAAATGCACTGTACTCACAGAATGTGTTTACCAGAGGTACTACTTTTAGCTACCCCTAATTTTTTCTTCTTTTTTCTGGGGTGCTCCCTGGACACACACCCCCTGCGCTGGGGTAAACCCCAATTCTCCCTAAAAACTTAAATTTTACCACTTTTGTTTTTATTAGCTTTGGTGGTCACTGCATCCCCCTATGTTTTGTTGATTTTTAATTTGGGGCCCCGGCATTTGGGGCGTTGAAACCCTTGGGTTTTTAAAGTGTTTTTCCCCGCGTTCTGAATGACCTTTCATAAGGGCTTTTTAAAATTTCCGTTTTTTGCATTCTTTTGTTCCAAATTTGCTAATTTTTTTTTTTACAAAAAAACTTTTTCATATATTCAAAGTTTTAAACTCTTTCCTTTAAAATTTTCAATAACCCCTGTTTCCCGTTATTCACTCATTAACAAATAGATCATTTAAGAGATCAAAGCCCTTCAATAAAAAAAGGGGGTTTGAATTTAGATTTAGCCTTTTTAAGGGGATAAAATTTTTTCTTCAATGGGGTTTTTAAACTTTCTTTTGGGGTTAAATAAAAAGTGTAATGAACACTTTTCCCGGCTCAGTAATAACCCCCATGGGACAGAAAAAAAAGGAAAATTTAAACGTTATTTTGACCCCCTGTGGAATCCTTTTTAGCGATACACAAATAAAGGAGAAAAAAAAATTTATAGGAAAGTTCACCTCTCAACCCTGCCGATGAACATAGAGCTCCCGGTCACGCGTGGAAAGAAGGGCAATGGGCGGAGTGCCCATGACAGGTCTTGAAATAAAGCTTAAAAAATTTTTAGGGCAAAAAAAGGGAAATTCCCCTGTAATTTGTAATTCCGATCTCACGGGTTTTCATTATGTATTAGCTTGGTGCTGATATGTACTTTTTGAGAGCAAATTTTTTAAATAACTTCGATTCCATTGTCCCCTTTAATAAAATTAGAACGGTAGCTGTGTGGGGGAATTTATAAACTGCATTTGGAAACTGCAAATTGGGGTTTGGTTTTAAGGCGGGAGCCTCCCCTTGAAAATTTTTGGGGTTTTTGTTGGGTGACAAGTTAAAAAAATGGCTGAATTCGTCCATAACGTATTGCCCCCCTGGTATTCGATAATCCCCGTAATAGCATTCGATTTGTCTGCCCCATGGGAAATTTGCTTATGTTTAATAAAATTTCTTAAGTCCCCTTTTTTTTTCTTGTTCAGTTAATTTAATTGGGCCAAAAATTTTGTAAAAAATGTCTGAGATGAAGTTGAAGCAACTTTCAAGTTTCCGACCACAGAAACCCTCCTATGCAGGGTTTTTCACCCAATGGTATAAAAAACGGAAAAAGATGAAAAAAGACACAAGTGGGAACATCTTTGGGTATCTTTATCGTTTTACCGGGGTTTTTTTTTTGCCCAAAAAAAACCCCCTTTTTGGGTTTTTTAAAAACAATTCAAATTTAAGGGGCATAATTGGAAGGGGGGTTTTGAAAATTTTATACGAAGGTGAGGTAATCATCCCCCAGCCCCTTGGGGGTTGGTGTGAAGAGCCCCCGTAGTCGTGAAAAAACCGTGCACCCGGGAAAAAAGGCTGGGCTTTTTAAAAATGTGATTTAAAAAGGGGTTTTAAAAAACCCACGGGTTTAAGGGCTGAGACATTTAAACAACATAAGGGAAAAATTTTTTCAGGGGGAAAAAGTTTTTTACCACACAGTGGTTTTCCCTCAGCCCCCCAAAAAGCAAAAAGGGGTAAGGGAGGAGAAAATTTGAGGTAATCAGCCCCCACCAGGGTCCCCTCAATCTTGTAGAACGTAACCCATTCACCCAAAATTGGGTGGTTGGAAAACATCGACTCCTGGCTGAGGGACCGTTTTTCCTCAAACTCCTCCTCTCCTTTTCACCCCTTTCTTTGTATGGACTGATAAACCCTTTTGGGCGAAACGTTTTCCCGAATAAAGATTTCCCCTATTTGCATAAGGTCCCCCAACTTCAACTTGTTAAAAAGGGGGAAAGGGGGTAAGGGATTTTGTAGCAGACGAAAAGAAACATTGTCACTGGTTTGGCGGAAAATTTCCCCAAATGGAAAATAGGTCATACCCGAGGTACGGGGTTTGTAGTATTTGTAGATTAGTTAGTAAGTAGTAGTAAATAGTAGTGTAGTAGGAAATAGTAAATAGCAGTAGTAGTTAGTTTGTAGTAGTATATAGTATTTGTAGTAGTAGTATTGGGATAGTAGTTGTAGTAGTGGGAATAGTATTAAAAATGAAGAAGGTTGGGTAATTCCTCTGAATGAAAGGGTTCCATGATGTTTCGTGTCGACGGTATTTTAACGACATTTAAAAAAACCGTTATGTTTCAATAAGGTTAGGCTGCGGTTTTTCCAAACATTTTCCCCTTTAGTTCGTAATTTCTTTTTTCCCAAAGTTATATCATCGGGCAAATCTGGCCCAAACTTAGATGTTTGTCCTATCCGAGATTATATAAACATTTTTGGAAAAAGAAAAAGACCAAATACCAGTCCCCCTGAGGGCTCCCCTCTTTCCCTCCCCGGCCCCTCAAACACATTATCGTGCAGTAATTTCTCTTTGTTTCCTATTTGGAGGCCCCTTTATTTAAACCAGTCAGAAGTTTGTCTCCCCCTTTTATTTTGGGCAGTAATCTTTAAAAGAGGGGACCTTGTACAATGCTCTTGGAAAATATACATATACCATTTGTTAGGATATTTCCATCCATTTATTTTTTATAAAAAAAAACATTAAGGGAAACCCAAATCAGTTAAGATCATCTTTTAAAAATTTGTTTTTGATTTAGGTTATTAATTAAATAGTTTCGAAAAATTTTAAAAACTCGTCCATTTTAAAAACATTTTCCCTTTTTGCTTTTCCTAAAATTGATGTTTTTTTGATGGGGGGCGATGGGTTTAGGATCAAATTTTTTGTCCCCCATTTTTTAAAAATTTGGGGATAAACATGTAAGGTATCATTTTTTTTGGCACCCTTTTCCCTTTTTTTTGAATTTTTAAAAAATTGTCCCCTCTTTAAAAATTTGGTTTTACAATGTTTTTTTTATTCCCAGCGGGTATTTTTTCCAGTCCCCTTGGGTTTTTTAATGTTCATTTTTTTGTTTAATATTTAAATTATCAAATTTAAGCTCCAAAAAAAATCATCAAACAGTGTGAAATTTTTATTTTCTAATTTATGTTTTAAAAAACAAACCCGAAAAAACTGTTGGGGTATTTTTTGGGCCTTGTCAGTGTTGTTAACGATCCTGCCCTTATTGTTAATTATTGATCCTATAGTTGTATTTAGTTAAGTATTATGGTCATGTCAGTGTTGTTAACTATCCTGTCCTTATTGCTAATTATTGATCCTATAGTTGTTTTTAGTTAAGTATTATGGCCATGTCAGTGTTGTTAACTATCCTGTCCTTTTGCTAATTAATGATCCTATGTTGTATTTAGTTAAGTATTATGGCCATGCCAGTTTTTGTTAACTATCCTGTCCTTATGCTAATTATTGATCCCTATAGTTGTATTTAGTTAAGTATTATGGCCATGTCAGTGTTGTTAACTATCCTGTCCTTATTGCAAATTTAAATGATCCTTTTAGTTGTATTTATTTTTTTCCCCTGGACATAATTGAAGTATTGTTTTGGGTTTCCTCTGATGTTGTGTGCAAGAATTCGTCTTCAAATTCCTGATTCGCATTTCTAATTATTCTTTTGTTTCCTCTTTGTAATCGTAGGTAGTTAGTATTGTTTTTAAGGTTACCAATCAATTTAAATTTCTTGAATAATTTGAATTAGTTTCGTCATTCACTTCAAAGAGCTTTAATGGAAACAATGGCAAGATGCCAAAACTTTGTGAAAAAAACACAAATAAAAGACTCTAATGCATCTTGAGACTTTTTCACTTATCTTTTTGGTAATTTATCCCTTTCGATATTCAAAATTTTTGTCATCTGCTCCACACTTCCTGTATAATACATTGTTCGTTTCTTAGCATTTCCATCTAGTTTTTCGTTACTGATATCCCCGGGGCATTTCCTGTTGCGAACCACCATATTATTATTATTATTATTACTATTATTATTATTATTATTATTATTATTATTATTATTATTATTACCTGGAGTTTACCTGGAGAGAGTTCCGGGGGTCAACGCCCCCGCGGCCCGGTCTGTGACCAGGCCTCCTGGTGGATCAGAGCCTGATCAACCAGGCTGTTGCTGCTGGCTGCACGCAAACCAACGTACGAGCCACAGCCCGGCTGATCAGGAACTGACTTTAGGTGCTTGTCCAGTGCCAGCTTGAAGACTGCCAGGGGTCTGTTGGTAATATCCCTTATTGTTGGTAATTCAGTTCAGCTCTGGCTACCTGAGAAGACACATCAGAAGTGAAATGGCATCAGGAGGCTGCAATAATTCTCCAGATGCATTCTGCTACGTATGTGGCAGAGGCATCGCTAGGGTTGGTGTCACCCGGGGCGGAATCTTTGGTGTCACCCCCATGAAATCCAAGGGCGGGGGGGATGGGGGGAGTAAACTCCAGTTACGTCAGTACTGCATGACCAATAACTAATGTTTAGAAATGAGAACGTTTAAGGGCCATAAACTGAACAGGAGAATATTTCTCAACTTTATTAATGATAAAATAAATAATCGTAGTAATATTGAGGAAACATAAACTCAGATATCACTTTGAGTACAGGCAACAGATCCTACATTTATTCATCTTCAACAATGCAAAAAAAAAAAAAAATAAAAAAAAATTGGAATATTAGAAGAAAACTGTTCGATTTGACCTTGGTACAGTGACTTGTCTTACTTTTTCTTGCTTAAAATCTGCAAAATCGTTTATACATCTCAAATAAAGTTTTTCCCCCTATAAGCTTTTGTACTCTGTAATAATATATTAGGCTTATAGAAACGAAGGAGTTTTCTTTTGGTGGTGCGCACTTTTTTGGGCATTAGTGTCCCTTTTTAGGGTTTCTAATGTACCCCCTAAATGGTGTCACCCGGTGCGGCCCTCCCCCCCGACCCCCTTTACGACGCCATGGTTTTTGGCCAATCATTAAGACAGAGCAAAGAAGTTCCGTAACAGCATCTAAAAAATGTGTGAAGCTTCAAAGATATTTTGGCATGCAGTTGTGGCCCCAAGCAAGCTGGGCACCTCTGTTGTTGTAAAACTTTAAAAGAAAACTTTGGGAAGGTGAAAGTCATTAGTTTATGAAGGGTAAAATTTCAATAGGAAATTTTTCAAATAAAAATTTATGAAACAAAAAAACAAATTCTTTTTTTCTTTTGGGGTTTGTATAGAGGAGAAAAAGAGCCATGAGTTTGTTGTTCCTAGAAAATGGCCGTGAACCCTGATCATCAAACCCCCCAATCAACTCCTGGGGGACCTTCCAAAACGGGGCAGGGGAAAAAAGCACCTGCTTTTCTTTCCCCACCTTCCCTCTTCTTTGCCCGTACCACACAGTGTAATCTTCCTGTACCCACACCCCCAGAAAGAAGTAAACCGGAAGAAGAAAACAGCACATGAGAAAATGAAAAGCCGCGAAAAAGACTATGCCCCACAAATGCACTGTTGGGGGGTCCTTATGCTCAAAACCCAAAAAGACCTCATTGACTTATCGAGATCTTGGTTTGACAAAGTGAATGCTGGTTTTGATTTCAAGGCTCAAGGAGTGGGACTCGGTGGATGAAAGTGTGCAAGTGACAAGCCAAAGAAAACGTCACCAACATTCTCAACTTTTATTACTAATGAAGACAGGTTGTGCAACTGTTATGATGTATCAGGCTTGTTTGATGCAATTGGAATTAATTGCATGCAGTCCAGATGAGTGGAGACTCTTCATTGACAGCTCCTCAGAAGCTAAAAGCTGTACTTCTGCACAATGGGAACAAGTATCCATCCTCTTCCATCGGCTCATTCAGTGCTCTTAAGGAGGACTACAACAGTGTCAAACTTCTACTGGAAGCTTTGAACTATAATAAGTATGGCTGGAAGGTTATTGGAGAATTCAAAATGGTGGCATTTTTGATGGGACTCCATGGAAGTTTCATCAAGTTTACCAGTTATCTCTGTCATTGGGATAGTAGAGACAGAGCAGCACATTACCAAAGGAAGCACTGGCCTTAAAGGACTGAGTTCTCAGTAGGAAGACATAATATCAAATATTAACCATTGGTAGATCCTCAAAAAATTTTGTTCCCTCCATTACATATCAAACTATGGCTAATGAAACAGTTTGATACAGCTCTTGACAAAGAGTCTGCAGCCTTCTAGTATCCCAAGCTATCAGAGGCAAAGGTGAAAGCTGACATCTTCACTGGACCACAAGTCAGGGAAATCATGGAGTGCTCAGAATTTCCAAAGAAACTCACAGAGAATGAAGAAGAAGGCTGGGAGAGTTTTGTTGCTGTAGCACAGGGCTTTCTGGGCAACAACAAGGCTGACAATAATGTATACCTTGATGAGACCCTGGTAAAAAGCTATGGTCAGATGGGTTGTAGGATGTCCCTTAAGGTCCATATCCTTGATACTCATCTTGACAATTTCAAGGAGAATATGGGAGCATACTCAGAGGAGCAATGGGAGCACTTCCACCAAGATATATTGGACTTTGAACTCAGATATCAGGGATCTTACAGTTAAAACATGATGGGAGACTACATTTGGGGGCTTAAACGGGAAAGCAATTTGTTGCTGCTCGCAAATCTAGAAAAAAATGCTAATTTTTAACATTGTTAATATTTTTCAGAAAGTTTAAAATGAAATTTCCGTAAATTTTATTCTTTTTATGTAAATTTTATTGATTTGATTATATGTTTTTGTTTTACATCCAAAACTAACAAAAAATATTGAAATTTAGCCATTTTTTGTCAAAAACTCACCCTGTAAGCCACAAAAGCCAAGTTTAAAAGGAATAATGGGCATTTTCTATTATTTTGCAGTAAAAGGAGTTAGAAAATAACATTTACTTGCCAGGAGCAAAAATTGCCTTGCATAGTGTTATTTATTCTTCCGGAGAGAGAGAGAGAGAGAGAGAGAGAGAGAGAGAGAGAGAGAGAGAGAGAGAGAGAAGAGAGAGAGAGAGAGAGAGAGAGAGAGAGAGAGAGAGAGAGAGAGAGAGAGAGAGAGAGAGAGAGAGAGAGAGAGGAGAGAGAGAGAGAGAGAAGAGAGAGAGAGAGAGAGAGGAGAGAGAAAATATGTATGTTATGCCTAAGAACATAAGAAAGAAGGAACACTGCAGCAGGCCTACTGATCAATGAGAGACAGATCCAGTCACAAACGGCGTTACTGACGAAAGTTAGTGAGGTCCAGGTATATCCACTTAACGGAAGGAGCCTGTATCAAATCTATTAGCACTTTTAAGACATAAGATTGAGACATTTATGCAAAATGGGAACTTTATTTAGGAATCGTTTCCCAAAACAGTGGTTTCTCACTCCGTACAAAGAGTAAAGGTGTGGGGAGAGGAGGAGTTTGAGGTAATTAATTCCTAGCCTGAACTCGATTGTTCAGTCCACCCTTTTAAAAGTATGTATAATTTTCCCCAAAACCCGGAGTCCGGCCCGGGGTCTTAAATCTTGCGTGACCCGTTTGGGTCCCAAGGAGAAAGGGGGTTTTCATTTGCAACGTAGCTGCTCAAGCACTGTTTGGTCATTCATTGGTGCACCTCATGCGACAACACCCATTACTCCTAATGTGGAAATAGCGGGAGGAAGATATTCGTTATCACGGGGAACAGCTTGTCTGGTTCGTTGCTCCCCTGATACACAGTGTAGCCCCAGTCATCTCGGGTCCCCTTCGGGGGGGACATCATGCTACTTGCCCGCGGAGTGTCTCAGTAACTTCACACGCTGGACAAGTGCGACGTTTGGGACATCTCTTCAGCCCTTGTCTACTATATCTTGGTGGGGGGAAAACCCAAACGAAGCCGTGTTGGCGGTACACTGCGCTCTGGACCAGCTTCCATCAATGGAGGGGGTTTCCCTGAGTCGCTGCCCCGGTACCACGTTGAGAGGAGTTTACCCCGGACTTTCCCCATAAGTTTTATTTCTCTGGGGCTACCAGTTTGGGCTGTGTAGGTGGTGGGGACAGTAACCCAACATGTGGGTAATTGTTGCTGCCTTGCTGCATCGTCCCCGCCGCCTCATTTCCCGGATGCCAGCATGGCTGTGGATCCAGTTCAATGTCATCTGTTACCCCGAGCTTCTAAGGCTGTCATTATGCTCAGAATCGATGTAATGAGGTGAACATTGTCCTGTGGTTGGGGATGTGAAAGGGCATTGATTGCAGAGGTGGAGTCAACATGTATGACAGGTCGGAGTCGATGTCGTAGGGCATGTGACAATGCCTGCTGAATTGCCACCAGCTCAGCTTGAAGGATCGTGCAGTGGTCAGGGAGTCGCCAGCCTTGTGTGTGACCATTGTAGTACAGTGCAGCTGCTGCTCTCTTCCTGTCAGGGTCGACAGGACCATCTGTGAAATACACTGCACATGTGCGTTCCTCTGCCAGTGCCATGTTTGTCTCAGCATGATTGCTGAAGGTGTCTTGACTGCAGAGACGCATAGAGGTAGGTAGTTGTATGACGCAAACATCGGCCGGATCTGGCACCAGGGAGGTGGTGGATGATATCCATCAATAGGAAGGTCACAACTCTCCTCAAGGCGTAGTTGTATAGGTAGAGCTTCCGCCTAGCAGCACAAAACGAACGTTTCCAGGTGTAGTCCGTGAAAAGGTTGGATCTTGTATCATGGTTGCTATATATCCGTCTTCTCAGTGGGGGTACCTTGCTGACGGTGCCAGAATCGTGGCTACTTTGCAGGCGTTTATGTATCTTACTGTGTCAGCCAGGGAAGGAAGCGGGCCTCAAATCTGAGACATACTGTGTTGGCCCCATATGGGGGCCCCAAGCATAATTCTTATCGCCTGGTTTTGTACGACCTTCACCCTGTGCCTGCTCTGCGGAAAGAGATGAGCTAACGCCGGAGTACCGTAGTCAGTGAGCGAGCGCACAGCTTGTATATAGTACAAGGGAAGTACTTCTTTGCTTGCCCCTGCACGGTGCCTCGTCATGGCTCTCATGGCGTTGAGTCTGAGTAGAGCACGGGATCTGACACACTCGGCCTGTTTCTGAAAGTCAACTTTTTATAAATGTAGATTCCCAAGTATAGGTAGGGGCCTGTCCACTCAAGTTCTTTATCCTGAATACGTAATCTATTCACAGGATCTGGTCCCTTGAACATCATTGCAAGAGACTTCTCGGCGGAGATCTTGAGGCCCCGTTCCTTGCAAGACTGCGCTATTAGGTCCAAAGCTTTCTGGGCCTGTCGCTCCAGATTGCCTCTCCCATTCACTACGAGTGCAAGATCACCAGCATAGCTGAGTAGCTGCGTACCACTATGAAAGGGAAGGCTCACAAGTTCCTGCATGGCGTGCAGTTTTCCAGGGTTTTGAAGGAGTAGTGTCCCTGAAAGCTGACACAGTCCTGCCTGTCCCTAAGGTAGGACTCTATCCAGGCCAGGAGGCGTCCTTTGATCCCCTTCCGAGCTAGTATTACTAGAATTGCTGTGGGGCTGGCTAGCTCAAATGCCTTCTCGAGGTCGAGGTAGATGACGATACTAGGTTCCTTGTTACTATCAGCAATCTGGCTTAGTAGGGTGGTTATGCACTCTGCTGTACCCAATACTTTGGTGAAGCCAAATATGTGATGATGAGGCGGTCCAAGTTTCCATAGGAGGCGGTTTAACACCACTCTCTCAGGAGTCTTGGCTAAGCAGCTGGTCAGCGATATGGGTCTCATACTGCCTGGCTTTGGAATTGGTACAATGGTAGCCTTCTTCCAAGCTGCTGTGAGTGTCCCAGCCCTCCACGACTTGTTCATGACGTCTAGTATGGCCTTCCATCTACTCTGACTAGCCCGTGCAATCATGGAGTATGTGACACCATTGATGCCCGGGGCAGTGTCACCTGTGTTCTTAATGGCACGTCGGAGTTTCTAGCCCGTGAGATCTTCATCAGTCATCTTCAGATTCACATGCAGCTTGTATCGTTAACTGGCGCTGTGGCAGAAGATCCATCTGTATATTCCGGATGTCTTGTGGGAGCTGAGTGAAGGCTTCCCTGGAAGTGAAGAGCTCTACCAGTTTCTCAGCTTCCTGGGATGGGTTCGGGTGTGCTGGGAGCCTCTACTTGCTTTTGCCAGTCGCTTGCTCCATACCTCAGATAAGGTGGTGTGACGCACGAAACGTTGAGCACCACTCCAGCCATTTCTAAGTTTTTACTCTGAGAGAGACTGCGGGTATGCTGCACAATGGGTCTCAGAGTATTCCTACTCTCTGCTGTAGGGTTACACCTGTATAACTTCTAAAAGAGTTGATGCGGTGGTTCTGCTCTCGCACCTCGTCGTTGTAGAACCACAGTCTCTTTTGTAAGTGCGTCTACGGACTTCTTTGGAACTTCGCACTCTTCTGCCTGAGGAGTTGATGCGGTACTTCTGCTCCCGCACCTCGTCGTTGTAGAACCACCAGTCTCTTTTGTAAGTGCGTCCTACGGACTTCTTTGGAACTGCGCACTCTGCTGCCTGCAAAGCGGCTGTGATGGGCAAGGAGTGCCTGCGTTGTCGTGTTTATGGCCGGTGGGGGCTCTTGTAGTGCCGTCTGCTGATCGCGTTGACCAGATGTTCCTGTTGACGCCTCTTGTTCCTTTTGTTTTTGTTTCTTCGTTGAGGTAGGGGGGGGGAGGAGGCTCCTGTCCATGACGCCTGGTTGAGGCTTCGAGGGTTGAGAATTCCTGGGCATTGAGTTGGGTGACCTGATGAGATGTCTGCGGTATGGCAGGTTTTTTTGCACCCATCGTCTACTGAGAGTGATGATCTGCCGTTGTCTGCTGCCGAGTTGTTGGCGTCTTCCAGGCTCCTTGAATTCTGGCGAGCCTCTTGGGGCATCGAGGATTCCAGGCATGGTGTTTCTGCCTGCAGTTCGGGTACTGTGGAGTGGGTGGCGATGCATTTTTCAGCTTGGTGATGCTTTCCTCGGTAGGGTGGCACTGGCTGCAGACACCTCAGGTTGTGTCTGATTCCAGGTATGTAACGACGCCATAGTGGATTCTGTGCTCCCCGAAAGACTTCACTTTGAATTTGCCAGGTCGGTTGAGCTGGTCTGCCTTCTCCTTGAACGGACGGCGTTTCTTGTTGTCCACAGTGATCCATCCTTCTTGGTTCTCGGGGGATGGGGTGTTTATTCCCTCTCCTGTTTCCATATTCGCTGTCTCCATGGATGGAACTGTCAGACCTGCTACAATGTGAGCAGGATCTTCCTCGTCCTCTGATGACACGGAGTGGTCTTGCAACTTCTTCGCTAGAATTGCTCCCCACATTTCCAAATCCGAGTCCTCCGTCGTGTTCATGGAGCATCGTGGCCTCTTCTTTTCGGCAGAAGCCATGTGCCTATCTAGTGATAAGGTAGTGTACTCTGTGAACTGAGTGTGTACTCTGTATGTGTGACTTTTGTAGAAAGTACAACATATGGCTTAGATACTGTAGTCAGGTGAATCGAAGCAGGAGGAGGCGAGAACACAGTGGAACCATCCACTGTTGTAAGAACATAAGAACATAATGGAAATAAATGGTATATAATACCAACACAATGGAAATATAATATACTTAAGCAGTAAAATGTGATCCTTTTTTGACAACGTTTCCCCCACACATGGGCTTTATCAAGTCAAGACAGATCTCCCTGGGTTTGTTTTTGTGGGTTTCGCCGGTATTTCCGGGCCCGGGGTTTCTCCAGTGGCGAACCCGGGGGTGGCCTCCCGGGAGGGGGTTTTGTTCATCTTCTTCTTTTTGGGGCCTTTTCGGTTGGAGGGTGACTTTTCGTCTTGCGGTGACCCCCCCAAGGGGGAAAGTTTCATTTTAGCATCTTCAGCAGGAGGGGGGCGGGGGGCAGCAATTACGGCTTCTTTTGGAGCCCAACCCAGTTTTTAGCAGGCAGAAAAGTGGGGGGAAAAATTGTCTTCACGGTGATTGATATTGACAGTCTGCGGTGGGGGTACCGTCTTGGGTTCCTTCTGGAGAGTCCTAAAATTTTTTCCCTTGTGGTGTAGTGGGTGCCAACGGGTTTTTGAGGTAGGTTGTCGGGGATTCATGGGATTGATCGAGTTGGTCGCGGTGAACTTGCTGTCCTTTATGGGGGGTTTGAATAATTTCGGGAGTGTTCATTGCGTTCTCATTCTGGTTGGTTGTGTAGAAGTATAACCAGGCAAAACATGGACTTCTTGTGTGGAGGGCGGGGTCCCCTGGGAGATCCCAAGGCTTTGTCTTTAACCCCTTTTTGGTGGGGGTGGGACATTTAGGGGAGGCGTTGATTGTTCCGTTGTGGCAGGGTGGAAGCGGTGCTGGTGGCTTCATTGGTGGTTTTGGTCGGCGTTCGTGGTCTTGTTGGTCCCCTCTCTGTGTCGGGGAAAGGGGTGGTAGCGGTGGAGCAGCGTAATGTTTGGGGACATTTGCGTGGATTTTTGATTTTGTGGAAGGTGGGGGTGCGGGAAAGTGAAAAGGCATGTTGTTTGAGCTTGAAGGTTTGTTGATGGGGGTGTTGAAGGAACCGGGTTTAGCTAATTCTGCAATGAGCATACTGAGCAGTAAAAAATCTTGGTGGGTCGGCAGCAAGGTGGGAAAAAGTGGTGATGCAGCTTGCTGGCTTGAAAAATCTTGGTAGTTCTGCTTGAAGCTTTGGGAAAAAGCAGCAATGTAGTCCTTGTGCAGTGTTTTTTTTTTTTTTTTTTTTTGGGGTTGTTTTTAAGTATATCTCGTTGGTGGGGACTTGGGAGCAAGAGTTGGTGATCATTCTTGCGTTCAAGCATTTAGGGGGCGAGGCAGTGTGACGTCTTTAAGTATGCCTTTTTGGGCCCCAGGTGGAGCAGAATTCTTTTTTGGCAGGGCAGTCTTTGGGGAGAGGGTTGAGTAAAAAGTTGGACATGGGAATTTGATGGAATTTTTCTCCTTCGATGAAGGTGGATTGATGTGGAAGTAGTGAATAGCCAGTTCCTCAGCGAGAGCTCTGGCTGCCATGTGTTGACGTCACTGAAGGTGACCTTCAGATTGGTGGAGGATTGGGTATTTTGGTAATGAATTCCACCTTGGCCCAAGGGTTCTGTTGCTTCAAGGACGACTTGATTTCTTCGGTAGCCTGGACAGTGATGAGGCCTGTCGAGGCTCTTGAGGAACACAGTATTTCCTGCCCTCTAGAGCTAGGAAGGGCAAGACAATAAATCCCTGATCTCGTAGAGTGGCTGTAGCAGTGTGGTAATGAGTTTTTCAGCTCGGTGTCTTTAGTACAGGACGTCAACAAAGGCCTCTTTGAGCGACAGAATCCATTAAACTTGTCTTGCAGTCTGCCACTGACGACGCTGTAAGTGCTAGCCTTGGGGACGGTCATTAACTGTCCCACTCTCTGGTTTGATCTTACGCTGTTCGAGAAGTGCATTGTGAGTGTGGTCTATGTCTGCTGTTGAAGTATGTATGTATTATGTTCCGCCAAGACCGTAGTCTGGCACGGGTCTTCAATCTTGCGATGACCGTCTAGGGCTCCGAGGGTGAAGTTTTCTACAATGATGCGACATATGCTGTTAAAGCACTCTTCTGGTCAGTTCAACTGGTGCATCTCATAAGCGACAACACCGTATGGACTCCTAACTATGGACACGTGCAGGAGGGTGGATATGTCGTTATCACAGGTAACAGCTTGTCTGGTTGTGTTGACTCTATGGTACAATAGTGTATGGCCGCAGTCATCTCTGGTTCTCTTCGAGGTGGGATATCACTCCTAGTTGCTGCGGGTGTCTCAGTAACTTCGCACTCCAGAAGATAGTGTGTTAGGGGCCGCTGGACAAACGTGCTGACAGTACCTGGCACAATCTCCTTCTCAGCCTTGTCTACCATCATCTTGGCTGGTGGGAAAGCCCAAACGAAGCGATGGATGCGGTACCACTGCGCTCTGGACCAGCTTCTATCACATGGTGGGTTCTCCCTGCGTCGACTGCTCGGTACCACTGTTGAGATGGGGTTCACTAAGACCTCCCCCATAAGTTTTCATGCTCTGGGCAGCCACCAGTTTGGTCTGTCGTAGGATGTTTGGGACAGTAATCCCAAAACATGTGGATAGTTGTTGCATGCTTGCTGCTATCATCTGCCGACCTCATTTTCCCCGGATGCCACATGGGCTGGGGATTCCTGTTCAATGTCGACCTGTTAACCTGAAACTTCTAATGTTGTCATTATGCTCAGGATCGATGTATGAAGGTGAACCGTGTCTGTGTTTGAGGATGGGAGGAGGGCATGATGCAGACGTGGATTCAACATGTATGACAGGTCGGAGTCGATGTCGTAGGGCATGTGACAAATGCCTGCTGATCGCCACCAGACTCAGCCTTAGGATCGTGCAGTGGTCAGGGAGTCGCCCAGCCTTGTGTGTGTCCATTGTGGTTACAGGTCCAGCTGCTGCTCTCTTCCTGTCAGGGTAGACAGAACCATCTGTGAATTTACACTGCTCATGTGCCTCCCTCTGCAGTGCAATGCTTGTCTCAGGCATGATTGTGAGAGTGTCTTGACTGCAGAGACGCTTAGAGATGGGTAGCTGCATGATGCAAAATCGATGGATCTGGGTGCCAGGGAGGTGTGGGATGGTACCAGCAAACAGAAGGTACAACTCTTTCAAGGAGTAGTTGTATAGGCAGAGCTTCCGCCCAGGACATCTCCAAAACGAACGAATCCAGGAGAGGTCAGTGAAGAGTGTGGGATCTTGTGACAGGGTTGTCAATATTTCCGTCTCCTTAGTGGGGTACCTTGCTGCCTGTGTCAGAATCGTTTGGCTCTTTGCAGCGGCGTTTATGTATCTTACTCTGTCAGCCAGGAAGGAAGCCGGGCCTAGATCTGAGACATACTGTGTTGGTCCAGATGGGGGGCCCAATGATAGTTCTATGCCTGATTTTGTACGACCTCCACTCTTTGCGGCTCTGCGGGAAGAGATGAGCTAACGCGGTGCGGCGTAGTCAATGAGGCGAAGGCGTATTGCTTGTTTTTATTGTACAAGCGAAAGTTCATTCTTTGCGTGCCCCTGCACGGTGCCTCGTAATGGCTCTCTGGCGTTGAGTCTGAGTAGAGCACGTGACCCTGACTTACTCGCCTGTTTTCTGAAAGGTCAGCTTGTTAATCAATGTAGCTTCCCAAGTTTACAGGTAGGAGCTGTACACTCAAGCTTCTATATCCTGAATAAGTTATCTATTCACAGGATCTGGGTCCTTGTACATCATTGCAAGAGATTTCTCGGCCGAGATCTTAAGCCTATTCATTGCAAGGAGCTGCGCAATTAGGTCCAATGCTCTCTGAGCCTGTCGTTCTAATTGCCTTTCCATTCTCTACGAGTGCAAGATCAATCAGCTTAGCTGAGGAGCTGTGTACCACTATGAAAGGGAAGGCTCACATGTTCCTGCATAAGATGTTATACAGGGTAGGACTGGCACTACCTCTTGTGGCGTACGTTAAATTAAAGAGAGTAGTGTCCCTGAAAGCTGACACAGGCCTGCATGCCCCTAAGGGTAGGACTCTTCCAGGCAAGGAGGCGTCCTTTGATTCATTCCGAGATAGTTTTGCCAGAATTGCTGTGGGGCTGGCTAGTTCAAATGCCTTTTCAAAGGTCGAGGTAGACGTCATTACTAGGATTTTTTGTTACTGTCAGCAAACTGGCTTAGTAGAGTGGTTATGCACTCTTGCTGTACCCATCTTTGGTGAAGCCAAATATGTGATGATGAGAGGGTCCAAGTTTCAATAGGAGGCGTTTAACACCCCTATTCTGAAGTCTTGGCTAAGCAGCTGGTCAGATATATGGGTCATCATACTGCCGGGTCCTTGGGCTTTGGAATTGGTACGTTGGTAGCTTTTTCCAAGCTGCTGGGAGTGTCCTGGCCACTCCACGACTTGTTAATGACGTCTAGTATAGCCTCCCATCACTCGGCCCGCCAGTGCAATCATGGAGTATGTTACACCCTTCGATGCCCGGGGCAGTGTCACCTGTGTTTAATGGCACGTCGGAGGTTCCAAGTCGTGGGGATCTTCATCAGTCACATCTTCCGACACACATGCAGCTTGTATCCGATTGCTGGCGCTGTGGCAGAAGATCTGTCTTGTTATATTCCGGATGTCCTGTGGGAGCTGAGTGGATGCTCCCCTGGATGTGAAAAGCTCCACTAGTTTCTCTCAGCTTCCTGGGTTGGGTTCGGGTGTGCTGGTGGCCTCGGCTTGCTCTTACCTTTTGCTATGTTGAGCTTGCCCATATCTCAGATAAGGTGGTGTGATGCCGAATGTTGTGCACCACTCCAGCGTCATTTCTCAGTTTTTACTCTGAGAGAGACTCAGCGGGCATGCTGCACAATGGCTCTCAGAGTATTCCCTGTTCTCTGCCGTAGGGTTACGCCTGCTTAGCTTTCTTAAAAGAGTTGGATTGCGGTGGTTTGCTCCGCACCTCGTCGTGGTAGAACCACAGACTCTTTTGTGAGTGCGTCCTGCAGGACTTTTTTGAATGCGCACTCTGCTGCCTGGATGAGAACAGTGATTAGCTCCTGTTCAGCCGTATTCACAGTCTTCAGATAGAGGGGGGGGGGGGGGTATGTGGACCAACAGTCATGAAGATAAATCTGGAACACCTTCCTGTGGCCATCTTTACGTCCACTAGGAGCTGCAATAACTGTGGGAGGCCTGTTGATGTTGAAGGTGGTGATCACTGCAAAGTGGTCACTGACAAGGTGTGATGACTTTCCCATGTGGCTTCTGCTGCGAGTTGTCTTGAACCGAAGGTAAGGTCGAGGCAGGCCACCAACAGGTGTGTGGGGTCTCATTGTTTAGCAACTTTACCTCTGGAAATATTCGTGTAGGAGCATTGCTATGTGTCTGCGAAGCAGCATTGGTTGCTGAGTGAGTGTGCAGCTTTGGGTGATGTGGCGTTGAAATCTACACACCACAATAATGCACTCAGTGCGTGCTAGTGCGAGGAGCTTGCCAATTCAAGGGTGTCTTGGGTGCTTGTAGATGTTATAAATGGTATTGGCGCCCAAGGTATGTGCACAAGGATGGCCTTGTACCTCGACATCCTCCCCCAGTCCTCAGGGTTGGCTATAACCTAGTGAGGTATTGTTTGGATTCCAAAATACAGCTGTGCCTCTGCAGTGAACGCCCGGGTCGTGTGCCGAATATACCCAGCAAAACCGGGTAGTTTGGGCACATAGTCGGGGACAGTCAGAGTTTCTTGTAGCAAGACGATATCAACCCGAACCCGAATTACTGCTCCAGCTAAGAGGTGCAGTTTGCCCTCAGGCCCTGAATGTTCCACTGTAGGACCTTGAGGGTTGATTTGGTACGGAGGTATTACATCGATGTTGTTTCCTGAAGCTGGAGACTGAGTCCTGACCGCTCTGAGAACCTGCAAATTTCATGGGCATCCTCTGTATCCTCCTCGGTTAGAAAGCATCATCTCTGGAGCGTACTGACCATCTGCCGGAATGCGCTGTTGTTCCTTGGAGTTGGATTGTGTTGCAAATAAGAATCTGTGAACACCTTGATGAGTGCTACGGAATCCTCCTGGTGAGGGGCCTGCTTTTGGAGTTGGTTCGAAAGAGTGGATATTATCTGGGTTGTTTTGTCATTGTAGGGATGCTGAGGGTTGGATTTCTTTATTGTATGCACGTTGTCTGTTGCTGTATACCAGGTAGGGGTAGCCGGGATCTGCTGGTGAGGTGCAGTGAGTGGAAAGCGCCTGTGCCGGGTAAGGAGTGCCTTGCGTTGTCGTGCTATGGCGGTGGGGGCTCGTTTTAGTGCCGCCTGCTGATCGCATTGAACCAGATGCACCCTGTTGACGCCTCCTGTCCTCTTGTTTTGTTTCTTCGTTGAGGTAGGGGTGCAGGAGGTTCTTGACCTTGACGACTGGTTGAGCTTCTGGGTTGGGGAAATTCCTGGGCATTGACTTGGTGGCTGCTGAGAGGATCTGCTGTATGGCAGGCTCGTTGGCTCGAGACAAGCCTACATGATCCCGGCATCTTATGCACTGCATGAGCAGCAATACCGCACCTTGTAGCACAATATCCAAACCTGTACGTCCGCTTAGCTGTAACGACCGGTAGTCGGTTGTTCGCAGATGAGCCTGTAAGCCCATTCCGGCAACTCTGCAGTGTCCTCATGTTCTCGCCGTTTGGCATCGCGGCCACCCCCCTCGCGCCCCGATACCCCCCTGTGTCTCTAAACTTAGCCCCGCACATTCACGATGATCTCGTATCCGCCAGATCGAGCCACGCTACATCTGGCCGCCCCGGGCACCCTCGAGGGCACATGACACACCTGGCCACGCCGGTGTTCTCCCCTGCCTGCAGTATCCGGCATTGTAGGATTGAGGCTGGCCGCATCTGGCGACGTTTGCCATTTTTCAGCTTGGTGATGCATTTCTCGGTAGGGTGGTGATGGCTGCAGGACACCGCAAGCAGATTACTCTGATTGGTAAGAGTGACAACCTGGTGTCCAAAACTCTGACAACTTGTGAAAGCAGCGAACTGGCCCCTCTGCTGTGAAGGTCCTTGACATCGACCTGCCCCAAGAAACCGTGGTCCTGCTGGGATGGCAGTGGCCTACTGCTGATTGAGGGTACCTGTCGGGTTTGGTTGCATTGCCTGCCGTATTGCCTTGGTCGTTGAGCTGGACACCACATGGGGTGTGAGCTGCTTCTGCCTCGTATGGGCATCATCTGCGGGTATCGCATCCTACACCCTTGTGATCTCGCCGAGAGTCCAATAAGTTCCTCCAGGGTTGAATGGAGCCATCTGTCTCCTGACTCTTCTTCAACGGTGTTATACATTGCATTGTTGAGAGGAAGTCAATATTGGTTCTCCCTCAAGTTGAACCATATCTTGAATTAGGTTGTGTTCGTGATTCAGGTATGAATCAAACCCATAGTGGATTCTGTGGTCCCAGTAAGACTTCACCTTGAATTTGCAGGTCGGTTGAGTGGTTTGCCTGCTCCTTGGGACGGATGGCGCGCTTTTTCTCATTGTCACAGTGTCCATCATCTTGGTTTTCGGGGGGTGGGGTTGTTTACTTTCCGCACTGTTTCTATGTCGCTGGCTCCATGGTTGGGACTGTCAGATCTGCTAAAATGTGAGCAGGATCTTCCTCTTTCCTCTCGCAACTTCTTCGCTAGAATTTTCGCCCCACATTTCCAAATCTGAGTCCCCCGTCGTGTTCATGGAGCATCGTGACCTCTTCTTTTCGGCAGAAGCCATGTGCCTATCTTGTGATAAAGGTAGTGAACTCCGTGAATGAGTGTGTGTCAATGGATTGTCGTAATCGATTGTCTCAACACTGTCCAATGTGCACACACGATATGATGCTGTGAAGCAAGATCTATGAGTATTTATTGGATGGAGTCAGGTGAAGAATGCTGGGTCAGGTGGAGAATGTTGCATGTGACAATCTTCCGAGTAGGGTGATAGAGTCAAGGACCTTGGATAGCTTTAAAAGAGATTGGACCTTCTGCAGTGGCTCCTCCATTCTTATGTTCTTTGGGGGGATAGCGATGAAGTTTCTTAGAAAGTGGTTCAGCTATGTTATAGAAGCCGTTGTTCTGGTTGAAGTTGTTGGATATACAGATAAGTGTTTGATTCAGGATTCTTCGGTACTGAGTGTTGTCTTCTCTGGCGTTTAAGTCTTGCGTTTCTGTAGTTGATTAAATGGTTGTTTTAAATTTCGGTGTTTGAGCAAAGCATTCTTGAATCTCAGATCTGCCCTGCGTACTGGTGTTCTGAAATACGTTTTTTGGAGGTCTCGGGTTGTTTCGCCCACATATAATTTGTTTACAGTCATTAACAAGGGATATGTATACCCTGCAGAGCATTAAAGCTTGTCCTGTCTATTACTAGTAATGTTCTTGATGGTGGTGGATGAGGAGGTAGATTCCTGGAATGTCTAATCGGGGTTTGTTTTAAAAGATGTTTAATGCCCGTCGTCTGCAGTCTCAAATTTGAAATGACGAGGATACTGAAGTTTAGAAAATACTTGTTCAGTTAGAGAGTATTCTTCCTTAAAGGGACTCACTACGCGATTCTGAGTGTGCGCAGGAAAAGGCCTATAATTACACCACGTTTTATTTTTGGTGTCCAATTTTATTTCTTTTTCTGTCACCTGGCTCCGTTATGTTGACGACGCATCAACGTTAAGCTCTCCTACACATCCCTCAACCAGATCGAGCCCTCAATCCAGTTCTCACTAGAAAAAGAAGTCGTAAAACACTCTTTCATTCCTTGATGTTCTTCTCTGAAAAGCTGACCATGAATTCGTTTTTAAAGTCTATCAAAAACCTACCAACCAACGCGATCTTCTCCACTTCTACTCTCACCCGACCCCAGAATTGAACGTGGTGATTTATAGGCTTTTCTCTGTTTTTTCCTGAAGAACCCTTTGGGTTAGTCTAGAATCCATTGCAACTTTAACCTCATAATCTCTCTTTGCTCTTTTTTTTCCCTTTTTTATTTCTCTCTTTAACTGAATATATTGATTTCTTCACTGCCTCTCTCCTCTTTAGTTTTCGCCTATTATGCCTCTCTTTTGACAATGAGATGTTTTAATCTATTGTTTATCCTCTTTAGGATCAATTTTGTTTGATTGTCATTATTGGGGGGTAAGAAGGGGGAAAAGGGTAATTGGGGAATAAGGGAGAAAAGGGAGGAGTGGGAGAGGGAATGGTGGCAGTGGGGGACTTAAATTAGATAAGTTTAGATATAGAAAGGACATAGGAAAGTATTGGTTTGGAAATAGGGTAGTTGATGAGTGGAAGAGTCTCCTAGTTGGGTTATTGAGGCTTAGGACTTTGGGTAGTTTTCAAATTTAGGTTGGATAAGTACATGAGTGGGAGGGGTTGGATTTGAGTGGGACTTTCACATCAGAGCTTATTTTTTGGGTGGCATTGAAAATTGGGTTGGGCAAATGTTTTGTTAGTGGGTGAATTGTAAAGGACCTGCCTAGTATGGGCCAACAGGCTCCTGCAGTGTTCCTCCTTTCTTATGTTCTTATGTTCTTTGTTCTTATGTAAGTGAGTCGAGCGACAGTGCTTGAAATAATACATAAAAATAAAGAATAATGTAGACAATGAATATTGCTATTTTCCCCTCAAACACAGTTATTAGTAAGTCCTTGTACAATAATATATTTTTGGAACGGAGAACACTATTGGGTTTTGAAAAAATTGGGATTGTACATAAACAGTGAGACAAGGGTTACAATTTAACTGACGAAACAGAATATTTTCTTACAATAAGTTCAGGGGAAAGTTCACCTCTCGAACTCAGACTCAAGCCACAGATCCCAAGATCTCCCCAGCCGGAGCACTGCTCCAAGCCTGTTTTACTCTGCCCAGTGTCTCCAACAGTCTCCCCCAGAGACCCTCTAGCAGCCCTCTCCCAGAGCCTGCACACAGGGAGCAGTTCTGTTCGAATCTCGTGCCCAGTGGTCTCCACAAAGGCAGAGCTCCCCCAGAATCTCCTCTCTAGCTATTTCCCAGAGCTTTACGGTCTTAAAGCATCCCCTAAACTCCAGGTTTTGAGGTTCACTCCCATGAGGATTTCACTACTGATTTCACACCAAGTGTAGGTTTCGCCGTCAAGAAGAAACGACCTGAGACTTACGGCACCTGGCATCTTCTAACCTTTCCTGCCAAGACTAGGAGTGTGACAATTTACACTAGGTAGCTAGGTCTTCCTTTTGACCTCACAAGCACATGTGACCTACAGCACATCCCCCTTCTCCCCCAGTTTAAAATATCTGAGAACTAGGACAATTTGTTGATGAATGGTTCAGTGAACAGACAGTTTGATAAATTTAGACACATATACAACACTTGGGTATCTTCATCAGCTTCATCAGTCCATACAAAGGAAAATGGCGAAGAACAGGAGGAGTATGACGTAATCAGTCCCTCAGCCTTGATACCCAAGTGTTGCACATGTGTCTAATTTATCAACTTTTCCGTTCTCTGAACCATTCACCTACATTCTGTCACACAGCAACATCTTGGGATCTTAATACAGGAATTCTTCACTTGCCTAACCTTCAGGCATGACCTACTTCCACATTTGGATTTGTAAGATGTGATACCACCTACGACTGCTGCACCTCACCTACCTACAGTATATAAGCCACTTCGCACATATGCAATATTCTTTTCAAGATTGATGGATTGATTACATTGACTCAAGGCTGAGGGACTGATTACCACAAACTCCTCCCGTTCTTTACCATTTTCTTTTGTATTGACTTATGAAGCCACTGTGTGGAGAACGTTTTCTCATTAAAGATACCCAAATGTTGCACATGTGTGTAATTTAGGAGATTTTGTTCTAAGTTATTAGACTATTTTAATCCTAACCCCTTAATTCTATTGCAATACAAGGACTAAATTACACATAATACAGATAATTCAAAACACATTTTTCCCTCAACCTTCTCGATTACCACAAGGTAGCATATTCAGAACAACTCTCAGT
The DNA here is from genome assembly GCF_026875155.1 of Cherax quadricarinatus. Lineage (NCBI taxonomy): Eukaryota > Metazoa > Arthropoda > Malacostraca > Decapoda > Parastacidae > Cherax > Cherax quadricarinatus. Next base: position 74,677,344 of record NC_069399.1, on the reverse strand, counting down.
TAACCAGCATAACAGTTGCTCTTTGGTGCAAAGCCTCCTTACCCATCATTTCTCCTTAAAACTAAATATCTGGCCCCAGTGCCTTCCCTACTTCTGTTAAAAATGCACTAGCCGGTACTAGTCACTAATGCCACGTTAACCATCGGGCCAAAGCTCTCTGGGCTTCGTTTGCCTGGAAAACCGCTCCTACGGGTAGCATTCCTTCAAGTAACTGCAACTCGACCACTTCACGACTACCAAGGTCGCATTTCAACACACTTTCACATTCACACTTCAACATCTGAAAGTCGAGATAGGGCAGACATCGCAGCTAAGACCCACCATTACTCTGAGTCCCCACTAGGATTTTACTGGCCTCAGATTCAAGGCGGCCATGATCATTTGAGACCGTTTTCCAAGTCACCTTATTCCATACAGTAACACTAACTCACTTCCTGGCCAGTCGAAGTAGGCTGGGAGCATCTCGCACTCTTAATTTTTCTCTCATAGGGCTGGCAGGACATCCCCCATTACCGTTATACAGGTTGGGTCAGCAAGACACCATCACCTCCATACCGCCCTAGAATAGTAGACTGGTCCCAAGCACTGGAGTCCCATCCTCACGGCTTGACGCGTCCTCCACATCTCCGAGGATGGCAGCTCCTTCACAGTAGCCTTCGCTTGTCCTGGCACACCAGCCAGGATTCCCACATACACCACTTCGCATCACTGCATCTCCCCCGAGTTAGGGCAGCCACAAATCACAGCACGGCCCACAGTATCTCACCATCACAGAATGGCATAGCATGGCAGACAGGAGCACACAGTACAACCCTCAGTAGAACCAGCATGGCAGCGTCATAGCACGGCCCTCAGCAATAGCGGACATTAGACAACCTCACCCAGTAGACCCAGTATGGCAAGCATCACAGCACGCCTCAAGCATAGAAGACAGCATTTAGACAGTCTCACCATCAGTAGACCGCAGCATCACAAGCAACACCGACATCAGCATCAGCAGGTTTATTAGTCAGATGCTCGTAGGTGAGGTGATATCACTTCAGTCATTAACAGACATGTGGTCAACCATCCTCTGGCAACTGAGGGTAACTCAAGGCCAGTGAGTGATGGCTTAGAAACTTTGTGACACTCACTACAATAGAACAATAGATGACAACCAGGCAGCAAATAACAGCACTGGACACATCAGGGTGGTGGACTGGGCACATCAGTGGAAAATAATCACAGGCCGCTCTTCAGTGACTGACAGTTTATGGTTGATTCTTCAAGTCGGGCTGGGTGATACTTCTTGTTCCTCTAAATAATTAGTTTTCGCCAGTAAACTGTGTCCCCCAAAGTTGTCACTCACGCCAAACACTCATACTTTTCCATCATTTATCCCAAACCAACACAAGAACAACTCCACCAAATCATATTAATCTTACAACCACACAATACTCAGACCCGCGGTCAAAAAGAGTCAGCTAAGGTCACTTGGGTCCTTATATTACACAGATATTAACCACATTACAATGGTAGCAAATGGTTGGCAAAATTCACGAGCATAACCGAGCATCAAAAGGGCACAATGGGACTGGTTCCTACTATATCATATAATAAGAATCACCAACCGCTTAAACACCATTCAAAAGGGGAGGAGAGGAGAGTGGTAGGAAGGTAGGTTAGGTATGTAAAAAATAGTAAGTAGTGGTAGGTAGGTAGTAGTAATTGTGACAGCCTTGGAGATTACAGCATCACCTCACATTAACTTTACACTGCTCACAGCCCTCAGTACTTTCAATAAAATAATAAAAGAAAAAAATAAAGAATAATGGGACAGTGAATATAACTATTCCACTCAAACACAGTTTAATTAGTAAGATCCATGAATAATCACTATATTTGACAACAGAGGCGAACACTACTGTGTTAGATAAATGGGGCTTAATAAACATGAGACAAAGGTGTTTACAGTTAACAGCGAAACCAGATATTTTACTTACAATAAGTTCAGACGGACAGTTCACATCAGGAACTTAGACTCTAGCCACAGATACCAAGACCCCACAGCACGAGCCACTGCTAGGCCAAGCCAGTTACTCTACTGCCCTAGTGTCTCCAAACAGAGTCTCGTCCCAGGATCCTCCAAGCAGCCCTCCTCCCAGAATTTCTGACATAGGCAGCATTTCTGTTCAAATCTCATGCCCAGAGGCCTCCATTACAGGCCAGAGCTCCACCAGAATCTCCTCTCTACCTATTTTCCCATAGCTTTAAGTTCCTTAAAGCGCCCCCTCCTATACTCCAGTTTCGGGTTCACCCATGAGGCACACACCACATGTTTTCATACCAGAGGTAGATTTCACCGACAAGAACAAAAGACCTGAGACTTACGGTGCCAGGCCGTCTTCTAACACTTTCCTGCTAAGGCAACGAGTGTGGACAATTTATATTACTTTAGCCAGGTCGCCTTTTGACCTCACATAGCACAGATGAACCAAACTTCACCATTAACTGATTTCACTATTTGAAACATAATTTGTCTTAGCCAGCTCGAACTAATGCTTTGAAAGCACGTCATATCAGCAAACCATCATCCCTTACCTGACCCATAGTCAGGTCATTTCCAGTTCAGCCCACCCCAGTAATTTCTCCAGTCCATAAAACAGCCGCCAAGCGGACGGTGACAGAGACTTGACTCGTTATTCAGGCGGTAATTCCATGATATGTTTAAAATTGAGTGATTTGTTAATCGCTTTCTCCCCCATGCTCACATTAAACCTCAAGATTATTAATTATTGATTCTCCCTGCTTGCCAAGAACCAAGTCAAGCAGGTTATTTTCCGTCTCGTTGAGGTTCTGTCACAACAGCCTGTTTTTAAAAAGTCAATCCTGAATCGTATCACAAAGTCGCTTGACTCTAAAAATTTCCCCTGTCAAATTACTCCAGTCAATTTGTCCTAAAGTAAAATCTCTCATGAGCATATCAATATTCGTATGTAAGAAACCTTACGAATTCCTCGTCCCATACCATAAACGTCACTGCTCTCACCTTATCAATCATAAACTCACAACTCAAGAGAATTTCACATATATCAAGATACCATGATGTGACAGTTACCTGACAGATGTGAAAATGGTTTGAAAATCGACAAGTTGACGATTCTGAGACCCAATGTGCAATCCCATCTGTGTCGCATATATCTTCTTTTTCTTGTCAAGCATCTAGTAATAATTCTTTCTTTACTTCCCTCTTTAGTTATTTCAGTGTCCTCTGAGTTCAGCAGTACCTGTCCTTAAATCAAATTTCAAATTTGAAACATTACCTTCTGTTTTAAACATACATCTGAAACTTATCCTCCACTGCGCGTCAGTGCTAATTCTTCAATTGTCATTTTTTGATATTTTTTTTTTTTACCAAATTAAACACAAATTCATCGTCTACTTTACTCTTGTCTACTAATTAACACTTATCAAAATTATTCTTCCTTTCCTTTGCACACGTTAATCATCCTTCTGATCCCACTTTGAATCTCTAAATACAGTTTCTTGATTGTCCGACTTTCTAAACGATTCAAACCCTTTTTTTTTTTCAAAGTTCTCCAACATAATTCCTATTAATCTATTCTTTATAATTCGGTCTTGTATTACTTTTTGGAATAAATTGCTAAGTTCCATTTTTTCAAATAGCAAAGTCTTCAAGCTGGGCAACTGGAACCAGCACCTAAAGTCGGTTCCCTGACCAGCCGGGGGCTGTGGCTCGTACGTTGTTTGCGTGCACCAAGCAGCAACTGCCTGTTTGAACAGCTCTGTGACTTCTCTCACCAGGAGGCCTGGTCTCTATGACCGGGCCGCGGGGGCTTGACCCCCGGAACACTCTCCAGGTAAACTACAGGTAAAACAAAGACATCGACAGATTTATTTTCTTAACAACAAATGATCGCTCTTTTCCTCTGCTGATTAAGTAAATCTATATTGTACGGTTACCTAATTTATTTTTTTAATTAATAATTCTCAGGTACAATAACTTTCTCCATACACAGATAATTTTCCGAGTTAATTGCTTGCCTAAACGAATATTATGGTACATCCCCTCGTTTTCCATACTGAACTCTTCTCTTTCCAAGATAATTAAATGTTCGGCTTATACATTAATATTTACTCACTACTCTAGTTTCTCATCTAATATTTTGTACTCTTACTCCCCTAAAACTTTTCAAAAACTTCACACGGAGAGTAATACTGCTCAGACAAATGCAACCATCATTTATAATACGCGCTTTTCCACCCAGTTATGTTTCAGTTAAAGCAAACTACATCCCGGTTTCTTTTCTCTAATCGCGTTTTTAGTCATTACACTTCCGTCTACATTAGCGCATAAAATAAAAATTTCGGTTGAATCGACACCGTGATGCCTACACCCTTCTAGTAGGGTAGGTGCCTGACAGCCAGAGCTTGCCAGCTCACAAGACTGCCATTCCCATTAGTCCCCTTGGGCGGGAGGATGGCAGACCTAGCTTGTGGCTACAGCCTGGGACAGTTGGGCCGCAACAGAGATGAGGAGGAACTTGTGCCTCCTCCTCCCATGGGAACTTAGGTCTCAGAACACTCCCAAACAGAGCCAAGGCACGGGCCACCACTTCGGAAGAAGGCCCGGGCCCGGGAGAATCTGGCAAATCTTTAATAATGAATAATAAAATCTCGGGAACATATTATTCACAACTAATTGAACCATTTCCTCATTTGTTTCTTTGCTAAAATTATGTCACGTTACTCCAACAAAAATGCTTCCTTTTCGTCCTCACTTCTAACCTATTCAATTCTTCTTAGGGCGCGTGTTTTTATTAAATCTTTTATATTTCCTCCGTCCTTTTAAAGATCGTACTTATTTTGTATATTCTTATAATCCTTATCAAATTCCTTGATGTCCTAGCTATTTTTTTCTAAACATTTCCTTCTTATTCTTAACGTTGAGAAGCAAACGTTGTTTTCCAGTGGCCAATGCTGGTCTCTTTCCCGCACTCTTTATACTATACAAACTTGTTTCTTGAAGGATAGGTTAGAGTTAGGATAAGGTTCGTCAGAAACAGGACAAATGTTTCCTGACGCGGGGATCTAATCAGAAGATGACCCCCCTTACTTGGGACTGTTTTGTGTCAACTGACCGAGGCCTTCCTGTCTGGCTATAACCGGTCCTACACCCTATTAAAAATTCTGGTCATTTAAAACCATTGTTTACTTTTTCTTACAAGATGAAATCCCCAATTCCATTTTGTCCCATCTTCATTATGTTGTTCTTCCTCGTTGATTCTTCTTCTCTCCTTAGTGTGCGTGTACTCACCTAAATTGTGTTCACACCTAATTACTGCTTCTGTTGCAAGGTCGGGGAGACTAAAGCTCATTGGCCCACGCCTCTTTACTGAGAACACTACTAGGTCTTCATCCTCTCTCCCGCTACACGACTTTATCCTACTCGTCTTACAGCTATGTAAGTGGTTTCCTACATCACACTACAATCACTCTTCTAGACTATTTCCAAATCCTGCAAATCAATGACCTGAAGAAATACTTCCTAACTCCCTTTGACTCATCTGATCCTTCAACTTCCAATCTGTGATCCCCTTGTGGTATCTCTGCGTTGTCCCCTCCTCTCGAAACATCCTGTTCTGTTCCACCTTGTCTTTCCACGCCGCTATTTTGTATGTCGTAATCATGCTCTCCCTGAAACCCTCCACCTGTCTTCCAGTGTCGTCATAGCCGAGATTTCCCTTAACCTTTCTTATAGGTCATTCGCGCCTTAGCCTCTAAGAAACCTAACTTTTGTCTACATATTTTGACGTGCTTGACCATTGTTTGGATCCAAACTGGTGATCTCCAATTCAGTGTCCATGAATCACACGGTGTACAGTGTCTTTAACGTTTTACCTGACTAAAGCATCAGTACGACTGTTCTCAGGTTTGCCAAGGCGCCCATATCGTGCAGGCAGTTACCTGTTGGATAGTGCTTCCGGGAGACGTGCTCCCGTGAGCTTATACTCACCCCAAGATCTTTCTCCTTGAGCGAGGTTTGTAGTTGTTGGCCACCTAGCCTATACGCCGTCTGTGGTCTTCTTTGCCCTTCCCCGATCTTCATGACTTTGCATTTGGCGAGGTTAAATTCAAGAAGCCAGTCGCTGGACCAGGCGCCAAGCCTGTCCAGGTCACTTTGTAGTTCTGCCTGATCCTCATCTGATTTAATTCTCCTCATTAATTTCACATCATCTGGGAACAGGGACACTTCTGAGTCTATCATGTTATTCACATATACCAAAAATAGCACTAGTCCTAGTACCGACCCTTGTGGGAACCCGCTCGCCACAGGTGCCCATTGTGATACCTCATCACATACCATAACTAGTTGCCTCCCTGTCAGGTATTCTCTGATCAAATGGAGTGCCCTTCCTGTTATACGCGCCTGATCCTCTAGCTTCTGCACTAATCTCTTGTGAGGAACTGTGTCGAAGGCCTTCTTGCAATTCAAGGAAATGTAATCAACCCACCCCTATCTCTCGTACCTTACTTCTGTTACTTTATCGTAAAATTGTCTTCCATGAATCCGTGCTGGTTGTCGTTTATTCTGTTGTTCCATTCAGGTGCTCTACCACTCTCCTTCTGATAATCTTCTCCATGTCTTTGCATACTATACACGTCAGTGACACTGGTCTATAGATTAGTGCCTTTTTTTCTGTCTCCTTTTTTAAAAATGGGAACTACATTTGCTGTCTTCCATACCTTAGGTAGTTGCCCAGTTTCAAGGGATGTGTTGAAGATTGTCGTTAGTGGCACACACAACATTTCTGCTCCCTCTTTAAGGATCCATGGGGAGATGTTGTCTAGCCCCATTGCCTTTGAGGTATCAGGGTCGCTTACCAGCTTCTTCACCTCCTCCTCAGTTGTGTGTATGTCATCCAATACTTGTCGGTATATTCCTTGTTGGTGTCCCCCTCTGTTCTGTCTTCCCAGAGTCCTTCCTGTCTCCACTGTAAATACTTCCTTAAATCTCGTGTTGTGCTCCTCACATACCTCATTATCGTTTCTTGTGAGTTCCCCACCTTCTTTCCTCAATCTGATCAACTGCTCTTTGACTATTGTCTTCCTCCATATGTGGCTATACAGCAGTTTCGGGTCAGACTTGACTTTCGATGCTATGTGGTTTTCGTACTGTCGCTGGGCCTCCCTCCTTATCTATGCATACTCGTTTCTGGCTCTTCAACTGATCTCATTTTCGTGGGTCCTTTGCCTTCTGTACATTTTACATTCCCTAGTGTGCTTAGTTTTTGCCTCCTTGCACCTTCGGGTAAACCGTGGACTCGCTTTGGTCTTCCCCTTATTTTTGGTGCCCTTGAGAACAAACCTTTCCTCTGCCTCCTTGCATTTTGTTGTTACATATTCCATCATTTTGTTTACTGAGTTTCCTACCAGTCCTCTGTCCCCCCATTAAAAGTTTTGCTTTTTCCATTCAACTCCTGTTACCCTCTCCACTTGTAACTCTACTATGTAATCAGAACTGAGAACCACGTGTTCACTATTTTCCAAAGGGGGCCTCTTATATGTGATGCCCTCAATGTCTGAACTGCTCAGAGTGGACACAAAGTCCAGTCTTGCTGGTTCATCCTCCCTTCTCTCTCTGGTAGTGTCTCTGACATGTGGATGCATGATCATGGTTTTTCCAGTAGCATAAACCACCATTTTGGCTCTCCATGTTTCAGGACCCCCATTTGACCCCCCTGTTGTTGAAATTGCCCATAACCAGTAACTCTGCTCTGCTCGAGTAAGCTCTTCCTTGCCTAACCTCAGTCAGTGTGTCCACCATCGCTCTTCTGTTCTCTTCGTATTCCTCTCTTGGTCTCCTGCAGTTCTGTGGTGGGTTATACATCACTGCAATGACTGCCTTATGTTTCCCAGATTGAATTGTACATACTAGGTAGTTCCCTTTCTCCAATCTCATCTATGCCTTCCATTTCCTCAAAACCCCATCGGTTTTTATGAACAGTGAAAAGACTCATCCCCCTTCTTCGCCTATCTTTCCTTAGAATCTGATATCCCAGTGGGAAATTGCATCTGTTATTGCTTAGTGAGTTTCGTTTCTGTGACTCCTATGATTCTGGGGCTTCTCATTGATTCTTTCATGCCACTCCTCATATTTGTTTGTTATTTCATCTGCATTCATGTACCAAATATCAGCTTCTTGTCTATCACTGTGGTCCTGGGAGAACATTGGGGTAGGGGAGCGGAGCCCTAAAGGGGGCCTATGGGGAGTTGTGGTGTGGGTGAGGTTTGTGATGAGGGGGTGAGGGCAGAGTGCCCATAGGGGGCTGCCATAGGTTTGGGGTTTGTTATATGGGGGGTGGGGGCAGAGGGAACAGTATGTGGGTTTTGGTTTAGATTGTTCAGCTGCATTGGGGTTTTCGTGGTTGGAGTCATTCTGCGGGTGTTTCTGGAGGGTGTATTTGCCCTTCCACTTGGGTCTGGGTTCTGCTCATCTCCATCTTCGCCTCTTGTTCCTCCTTTCGTCTTTGTACCCTCTCTTTCAGTGCTGTCTTTTCTTCTTGTGTTTTGTCACGATCGAGGTACACTTTCCAGTACTCCGGTTTGTTTCCCTCAGTCATGCTTCCTCCTGCAGGATCCTGGTTCGAGCTGATTCTGCCTTGAAAATTACTTTGACAGGCCGTATCCTACCACTCACAAACCACCTAATTCTTCAAAAATTTGTCACCTGAGTCATGTTGCCCTCACCTATTGTTTTCATGATACCTTCAATCGTTTTTTCTCCTCCTGTTTTCCTTCATCGTAGGTTTCCCCTCTGACTTCTTGGAGCCTGTAGACAAAAACTGACCTCTCCCTTTCCTCCTGTCTCGCTTTGCATCCTCTGAGGTGTTTTAGTTCCTTCTATTGAAACGTTCCTGCCTTCAATCCCTGCCCTTTCTGAAGCCCCTATGCTCGGTGGACTGTCTTTCCTGCTCAGCTGTTCCTTGCCACTGCAGTTGTCTGTTAGAGTCTCTTCATATGGCATAGCTTCTTCATTGTTGTCAGACCTCTCATTTGATCTTAGTGTTCTCCTCGTCTTTTCCTCGGCCTCACGTGTTGCTGATAGGGCCTTTGCATTCGGCATAGTTCCTTTTCTCCCTACAGTCCCCTTGTCTGTGACTAACATAGAAGTTCCTGATGTGATGTCTGTACTAATCATTTTTCTCTCTAATCTGTTTCAGTTCTTTAGTTCCTCTTCTAAGCACTGTATCTTATCATCTGCTGCTAAGACTTGTAGCCTCCATTTTCTGCTCTCTTCAGCTATCCTTTCCTCCATTTTCTTGCCAAGCTCTTCTAGCTTCCTTCCCCACTCTTCCTTCCTTTTTTTTGAGCTCAAACTCCCAATCTTCCCTCCCAGGTTCATCTACCAGAACCTTGGGTCTCCGCCCTCTTGAGAACCTCATTTTTTCACCACGAGAAGAAGAGAGAGAGAGAGAGAGAAGAGAGAAGAGAGAGAGAGAGAGAGAGAGAGAAGAGAGAGAGAGAGATAAGGGGAGAGAGAGAGAGAGAGTCACCGGAAGGGGCACACTGCCAACAACTGCCTGCGAGATACCAGGTGCAATTACTGCTACGAGAAAGGACATCAGGAGGACCAGTGGTCAGAAGGAAAAGGAACTTGACAGACAGGACCACCTGTTTAGAGACCTGTTCTCAGAACAAACCAGCAGGATCTCTGAATTGGTGAACACTCTCACACGTCACCCACTCAGCTACTCCTATACCAGCCCAGCAGGTGGTATTGTGCCTTATACAAGACCACAGCTGCCTCAATACCCTACCTCTCTCAAGGCAGGCACCTTACATGCCCTACACACCCACCACCTCAAGCTGACCACATAATTATTAGGAGCCAGTCTATCAGCATCCTGTCGGCCAACATTAGAGGTTTCATTACTAATGTTGGAAAGCTCACACATAGTTTTGTGAACACTCGACGTCCCGACATGATAGCTGTTGTTGAAACATTTTTGGATGACAGGACTACAGAAAATTTTGCAAGAATTGTTGGCTACACCTCATGGATGAGAAGAGACAGGCAAGGGCAAGGAGGAGGTGTTGCTGTGTGCTTCTCTAAAAGTGTTCATGCCCAGCACATTGATGTTGCCACCCCTACACATCTTGAAATGATGTTCTTCAAGCTCTGCATAAACACTAGTACCTCTGTACTAGCATGTGCAACGTACAGACCTCAGTGGCAACATGCAGACCCCATCAACTTCCTAATGGAAAATACTGACTCCCTTCTGCTACAACACAACTGTCAACATATCATAATTGTTGGTGACCTCAACCAGCACCTTATACAGAGGGACTTTGATGACCTTCTTGCAGTGTTTGACATGAGAAACTTTGTTGATTTTTCCTACTCACATCTTTGGCTCCTCCCTTGACCCAGTAGTGAGTGATCTGGCAGAAAGCATAGTCACTTGTCAACCCCTCGGCTATGTTGGATCGTCTGTCCACAAGGCTGTTTTTACGACACTTAAGATCCCAACAGAACGAGGTGAGGAGTCCACACGCACAACCTGGCTATGGGAAAGAGGTAATTGGCCAGCCCTTTGCTCTGAGCTTTGCCACCACCGATTGGAATGCTCTTCTCCAAGGGGATGTTGACAACCAAGTGAAAGCCTTCACTGGACACATCCTTAATCTACAACAAGAAACCGGCAATATGTGACGAAGCCTACAGATCAGCCTTTGGGTTTTGGGTTTCGTTGTAAGAGGCTGCTACTGCTAAGTACAAAGCATGGCGAAGGTATAAGAAGACTCCTAAACCACCTATAACAGGAACTTGCACAGGCAAGCCTGTAGGCATATGGGTGACGTTCAAAAGTGGGGCCATCGCTAAATGGGAGGTGGACACTAAAAGAAAGCTAGCATCAGGTAGGTAGGCTCCAAAACCTGGTGGTCCTGGTCAAGGACAGACAAGGTTATCTGCCTGATGAACTCATTCCACCTCTAAATTGACAGGATGGGACCACTTCTACTAGTAGTCAGGAGAAGGCGGACCTCTTTGCTGAACACTTTGCTACCAAAATGCAAGTTCCTGATCCAGCAAGGGACCCTCCTTGGCTAGCTGCAAAAACTGTCAAACATGTCAGTGGTGACAATAAGGCAGGAGGAGGTGCATTTCCTTCTTAAATCGCTTGACCAAGAAAAGGCTGTGGGCCCCGACAGATTGAGCCCAAGATTGCTGAGAAGTTGTGCAGACCAGCTAGCAGCACCTCTAACTCGCATATTTCAGCACTACCTAGTACAGTGTAAATGGCCCTCTCTATGGAAAGAGGCAAATGTAGTCCCTGTTCACAAAAAGAAGAGCAGAGCAGAAATCAGCAACTACAGACCAGTGTCACTCCTGTCAATCACTGGTAAGATCCTTGAGACAACAATCTCAAGACAAATGCCAGTTTTTTGACTACCATTCACTACTTCGTGATCGTCAATATGGCTTCAGGAAAGGTTACTCTGCTGCTGATCTGTTGTTAAACCTCTCCACTAAGTGGCACCAGTCACTGGATGAATCCAAAGCCAGCTGTGTTGTAGTACTGGACATTGCTGGCGCTTTCGCCGGGTGTGGCACCAGGGCCTCTTAGCAAAAAACTTCAAGCATTGGGAATTGCAGGCTCTACGCTATGTCTCCTCAGTGATTACCTTCATGGTAGATCTCTAAGTGTAGTTCTCAATGGAACGGAATCAGCAAGACATCCTATTGGGGCAAGTGTTCCACAAGGAAGCGTGCTGGACCATTGTTATGGAATGTCTACTTCAACGACCTTCTTCATCTCATCCCAGAACTACATGCACATGCAGACGACTGTACACTGACATTCACTTATCCAAGAGAAGAAATGCCATCTGCTCTAAGCTATATCAATCACCAGCTGAGAGCTTTATCAGATTGGAGAAATAAGAAGGAAAGTAACATTTGCACCTGAGAAAACGCAAATGATGATCGTCTCTAGGCACCATGATGGTAATACTGGTGCAGTAGTAAGGATGAATGGGAGGGTGTTGGCACCTGGAGAAGAATTGATATCCTTGGGGTGAAATTTGACCTTTCCAAACTAACCATGAAAACCATGTTGTAAATCTTGCAAACAAGGCAGCCAGGAAGCTTACAGCATTTCGCTGTGTGGAGAAATTTTCTCCAGGAGGGGGGTATCAGCCCCCTTCAGCCCCTTTCAGCTCTGAGGGTCCCAGCCCTCTCAGAAGGGGCAAGCGTCTTGTTTTACTCTGCTACATGAGTAATTTGATTCACTGATGCCGTGGCGAGTATGCGACGTGGTCAAGTGACCGCTGCTCCTTGCAGTCCTGTGTTGCAAAGTGTAGCTTAATAAAAGACAGTACATCTCTTACTTTAGCAGGACAATTAAGGAAAATCCTGCTCCCACTTTATTACCATGGTAGAGATAGTGGACATTGTTGTCTAGCATAAGACAGCACGAAACAAACATCTGCTTTGCTCATCGAGGAAGGTGGCAAGAAGCAAAAGTGTCTATGCCAGCTTTTTTTTTGTGCAAGGGGAGTGACGGCGTGTGCGCTGTGGCGTCTTCTTCAGATTACTTTTTACTCTACTGAGATGGACACTGTCGCCCAGTTATAACCAACAAATAACGATCTGTGCGTTAGTGGAACAAAGTGTCTCAAAAAACAACAATAAACACTAAGAGAAGTGTGATCAGCTTCTAGTGGATAAGATTGTGAACAATAAAGAACAAACTTGTGGAACATAGTGTTAACCATGGTGTCATTTCCTAGACAATGGAAGACGTGGACATCCAAGGACACTTCAGCTTCTATCAAGTCACCGATAACCTGTCGAAGGTGTGAAGAAACACCATAGCTCTCACGTTACAAAGAGCAAGGTAGTTACGAATTTCTTGTAGTATGGGGGACTTGAGCAGGACTTGAGTCGCAAGGAGTTTGTAATCAACCTGTAGTTCGGCAGTAAGGTGTGGACTTTTGAGTCCAGAACCAGTATGTAAATTTGGTCAAAGCCCATCAGTGAATGAAATATGCTGACATAACACCCCTAGGGGTAATTTATAATCTTACAAATTATAAATCATTCACCCATTGAAAGATGGTTTGACAGCTTCTAACCTGGTCTGCATGGGCGGCTGTGTAGACCGAGATGCTGTCTATTATCAGCTAATGTGTGTTTCATCTATATTTATATTTATAATGTTTAAGCTTAGCTGGTAATGCCCTTTTCTCAACACCATGGTCGTGCTCGAACGCGGATAAAGCCACACTGTTGTCCAATACGTTGTACTACAGTGTACAAATAACTACGAACCAATGTCCCTTCGAAAAAAGCTTGTAAAAAAACTAGTGTATTACAATGATAAATCAGTAAAACTGAATGCCTCCAGACCAATCACAGAGAATGGCACCAAAGGAAAACGGGGTGCGCTCACCCAGCGTTCACTCCAAAGAAAACATACTGGATCTGGGTGTGACTCCACCCAACAAGAAAATGGGGGATGGCACCCCGCATCCACTGCTCCAATCTCGAAAGATGCTTGACCAAGACAACAACAACCCAATTGATGTTCAGTTTGTCTGGTGTATATACACAATAGTGTTTATAAAGTTTATTAGACAAAATTAAGAGAACAAGATTGTGTTAAAGTTTGTTTCCTTATAGATCTACCTGATATATCAAAGGAACTGTATATAAAAAGTGTAAGCATTTCCAAATATCAATATTAACAGTGACATAATATATGTGTAAGTAAATATTCACCTGTGATTTACATTTATAACAGTGACATTTATAGTGTAATAGTGAAATGAAGTGTATAACATCGTAATTACGATTAATCAATCGTGGGACAGGCTGACACAGCAAACTCAAGCCATAAACACCAGCCATTGTACTCTGTAACCTTCATGGTCATTGACCCTGAGGTTAAGCATAGTGGGTCATATGGCTGAACTCGATATTTCTGTCTTAAGCACTACAAAAACTCAGCTGTTATAGCAGTACTGTATTTTTTAAACACTCATAAGTGAGGTTGGCTAAGAATTTTCAGTATACCATTTAAAATGTCTTATGAAACTCGTTTCATCTTTACGACTAAGATTACACAATAGAAATCTAATTTCAGTCTGAATAGGTGATTAACTCAAATACAAACATAGATTTTGATGATCTTGAGTCAAAATCTAATTATTTTACACAACGTACTGGAATAATTAAATCATACTATACACATTTGAAAATAAATTTCTTGAATCAGATCCGTCTGAGGGATGAAAATAAAAATGTTTTGGACACTTTTTAGAATCAACAATTTTGAAAAAAAGTGGGTGACAGGAGTACAGGCTATCTGCCGCAAAAACTCAGGTCCACAGAGACCCTACTGTAACTAGTGGACAAACACCAGTTACACCTGTACAACAAGTGTCCCATTAACCAGCTTACCTACATTGTCATTACCTATTTTTCCAAGGTCATAATTATGAAGAATTCCATTAGTGGTTTCAATCCCACAGTAAATTCCCACGAACTGACATAGATGAGAATGGCTAAGTTTAATTATCTTAAATGTCTTGTGGAAGGGAGAACCCTATTAACTGATTAAGTCATTTCCGGTGGTTAAAGGTAATTATCAAAAAGCCTACTTGTCTAGCAACAATTACTTCGATGCTGACAAGGCTTATAGTTAGACTTGGCAGTCTTAATATCAAGCTTTGAAGCCACCCAAACAATGTTATTATTTTTCAGACTTACAAGTCATTTATAATCACATTGACAAATAGTCTCAATCTCTAGGTGCTAAAAATTAACCTAAGGCAAAGTGATTGGTTTATCAGTGGGTATGTACAAGATAAGTTGTTAAACAAACTATTGAACGAATAAATATTATGTGTCAATAAACGCTATTTCACTTGTGAGGAAATTAGCAATGGTATATACAAACACAATAGTTTCATGCATGCAGAGCAACGAGACAAGATGAAAAAAAATCCACAAATTCCCGTGGATTAACAAACCTTCAACACAGTATAAAAAGAGTATACCTACCCCACAAACCACAATAAGGTAAATCCCATATAGGCAATATCAAGTTGTGAATACAACAGACAGTAAACAAACTGTCATACATAAACGTACTACAAAATGTGTACTTTAGTGATTGGAACACACTGGGCACATGTATAGTATTCAATACACATTAATGGAGGAGCACGTAAACAACGTGTTCCTCACTGAAAAGGTGCATCAAGTGTATAGTGAACACCATGGGAGGAAAATGCCCACTGAAGAAGTGTTTAAATGGCCAGGGTATGCTTCATCAGCATTTATGCCCAAATCCTTTTGCTGAACAGCATAAGACCTTCTCAGAATCAGGAATCAACAAGCAACAGCATTAAAAGTGAGAGATAAGTTAAAGCAAGGAGCTATCCCAGAGAGCTCGAATTGAGTTTTATCTAATAAAATTACTGCAAACCAATGGCTAACATATTTTGATCAAGGCTCACAAAGGTCCTTCCATAAGAAGATCAGTGTTGCAGAAACTGAATATACAACCCAATGCGCAAAATACAGTTTATAGCAGTTTTTTTTCCAGCAATTCTGGTAAACAGACATATGACCTAGCCAAATCACTGTTGGTCTGGAAACAGGAAAAAGACAGTAGAAGCTGTGAATAGATGAAATTTTCCTAAGTCGTGCAACCAGATTAAAAGAAACGGGGCAGTTGCAGCACCTGAAAGCATCTAAGGTCAAGTTAGTCCTATCCTCCTGACATACAGACGGACACTATCTAGTCCAATTGATATAATCATTGGAAGTGGATTATTAACACTGTTTTGGTATTGTGCAAAATATAGTAATGTAAACATGATGTTCACTTTTTGAAAACAGCAGGAGGCCACATATATGTGGTCCCATTCCATCTCAAGTGGGAAAGGAGCTGATATTTGATTCAGTGGAAAATGTACTAGTTACGAAGAATAACCAACTGATCATTACCACAGCAAAAATTATCATTACTGGAAGACATGAATGAACCAGTTATAAGTTTGGGATTTATGATGCAATAGGTATTGAATGTAAATACCAAGCCCACAAGAGTCTCAGACTTAGTGAAGCCAATATTTTGGACACTGTCAAAATTAAAGATGGACATTTTTGGTGTTAGTTTACCATGGAAATTAAATCCACCACATCTGCCTAGCACTTAATCGCATGGCTTACGGACAGATGAAAGCACACAAATACATAGCTCAGGAAGATCCAGAGCATGACTGTCTTGATTAAATCATACGAATAACATTTTTGACAAAAATTCATTGAGGAAAAGTCGAAGATAAGTTTGAAGACAGAAGCTCATATCTCCCGCACCATTGGAGACAGAAAAGATTCTGAAAACCACTCACTCGTGTTTTTGTATAATTAATTGCAGCGCACGTGCAAATAAAGATGAGCAAGTCTAATACTGTCCTGATGACAGGACCCTCACTAACTGAGTAAGCTTGAGACGTGCTTATGAAATGTTCCGGCACAGACCCCATATGCCCTACACGGCTTGATATTCCCAAAGCTTTTCCTTAAGAGTAGGACTACAAGAAAAAGATAGAGATAATACTCGGATTCTTGTGGCCTGAAAATCCAATGATCCTCAAAGTCGTGTGAAAATTATCGTTTCAAATCAGTATTAATTGGTGGCAACATCCTCTCCATTCTTGCTATACCTACTCAAAATACACATTTGAAGAAATCTGAAAGTCCCTTCAAAAAGAAAAGCTTAAAGAAAATTTTCTATGTGGTCAATCCGTCAAGGTACTGGAATAAAGAGGAGGATTTGAAACCTTATACCGATAAGCTAACACGGAGATTAAATAAACAAATATGCCTCTAGAGGATGTGGAATACAAATTCAAAGCAATAAGAACTTATCAAAGATTTCGCTGAAGCTGAAATTCCTAAATGCAACAATAAGCTGGGACTTTAATTGGAATACCACAGGAAGATACCTTTGATCCTCAAAAAAAAGAAAAACAATAAAAATCATGCAATACACTCACTAAACGTAGTTACTGTCAGAGGTATCTCAATGTTTGATCGCTCTAGGACTCTTCTCACCAATACCATAAAGGGGTAATATGCTTATCAAGATGCATGGAAGCTCAAAATTGGATGTGATGAGAACTTGCCTCTAAAATGAGTCAAGCATGGATGAAAATATCCAGGGAGTTTAAGCAATTCATCAAATAAATTTCCCAGACAAATAGGTCAAGAGGGAAACAATTACAATTACATGTGTATTTGTGATGCGTCAACCAGAGTTATGGCGCTGTATCTTACATGAGTAATTCCTTGAATGGAAGTACAAACTAATTACCTTCAAAGGCCAGGGTAGCACCCTTGAAGGTCATCACAGTACAAACAATTGGAACTGAACAGCACTCCTATTAGGAACAAAATTAGCTCTCTAACTCAACAAAGTACTTGAGATCAACTCACTATTGAAAAACCGTGATCTGGCGTGATAATGAGGCAGTTCTCCAGTGTTACGAAATAAAAATTAAGTTGTCAATGGACAGAACAGAGGTGCTCAGAAATAAAAGAGATGCAGAGAGTTTATCTTCATTCTCACGTCTCCTACCCAAGAGAATCCAGCTGACATGTTGTCACGTGGTGTCCACTAAGAAATTTGGGGATAATAAATTTAAGGGTCCCCGGACCGAACTGGCTCTCTAATAAAATAACTGGCCACAGCAAAGAGCGCCATTATGGGCCCAGAATAAACAGTCTGCTTGAACACAGCAAAATAAGTTGTTTAAATACTGCAATGCGCAGCCACAACAGAAAGAGTCATTGAAGGATCTAAATACTCCAACTTTGGGTATACATCTTAAAAGTTACAGCTCATGTGTCACATAAATCATAAAGGAATAAAAACTCTTATTATGAATGACTTGAACCCATTAAATACAAGGTAAACTAACACATAAAGATGTTTTCTCTATAGAATATAAATTTACTAGAAACATAAGATAAATCCCCAAAGAAACCAGTCATGATTAATTCATTAGACTTTATCTCGACCAGAAAAGATTATAAGATGTCGAGGAAGATCATAATTCTTTCCACACCTAAAGAAGGCCATAACATCCAATAAATGATACCCCAAAATCATTGGCTAACACAAACCGATTGTGCAAAACGCCCACAGTAACGTGTTACATGGGGGTTAGCCGACACAACTTTTGTCCCCATATACACAATCCTACTGATAGACCATCAAGGTCGACAAAGTGTGAAAAAGCAAATAAGGGACTGTATTACTTTTGTCGACACTCTGATTTGCGAGTATGAAGTATCCAGGTCCACCACCATACCCTCTGAAAAGTTGTCATATCACTCCATTTGAGGTGACAGGTTGTAGATTACACTGGACCCAATAATTGTTAAACCAAAACAGTTGACAAAGTTCCCATCAAGAGGTGTGACATCTGTTTTTGTTCACATGTGCTTAACAACTAGAGCGAGTACATCTAGAAGTAGCCACTGACAGTGTCTGTGCTAAACCTTTATCAAATTTTCAGAAGGTTGCAAGCCAGAAGGACAAGTCCCAGACTGAATGATTTCAGATAATGCAACTAAATTTGTTGCTGGTGCTGCTTATATAAGCAAGAACTTTTGATCAACCTAGGAATACAACAGATGTTGAATCAACGCAGTGTTTGTTGGAGAAACATACCTCCTAAATATCCCAATGGCACGGCGGATTTATGGAAAGAATGATCGGCATTGTAAAACGTTTTTTAAGGAAGACTCTTCATCGTCATGACAATAGGACTTAAGAATAATTCCGTACAGTTTTGTGACTGTAATAGAAAATAGAATCAACAACAGACCTCTAACTACGTTACCGATGATCTGGAACAATTAAGAAGTGTTAAGTCCATCTCATTTACTCCATGGCAGAAGGCCTCGAACCTGTTTCCTCTCCCATGAATGATAAAGAAACATAGAGGAACCTACTTATTTCGATCCTGAGCAACTCAGACGTAAAATTCAACACCTTAATAAAGTGATTGAACGTTGGGAGAAAAATTTGGCGAGAAGAACTATCTCACCTCATTGATAGTACACATTCTTATGGACTGGTGTTCCTTAAAATCATAAAATCCTTAAGACTGTGACATAGTGAATAATTGACAATGATGGTCCGAGGTCGCACAATGGCCACTTGGAAAAATTGTGACCATATCTCCGATGCCAAATGTAAATCATCAGACAGTTGATGTTTTAAGCCAAGGTTTAGTGAATAATCGACAATAATAAACAAGTGCCGTTAGAATAACACAGGTTGAAAACAAAATTAGTATTCCCAAAACCACACAGACTAAATTGTTTCATAAAAGAAAAGCAGTCTTTGTGAGCGAGGTGAGAAAATCAAATTAATGTTAAGTGAAGAAAAAGATCACCTGCACGAACCTCCGCCGCCCCCCAGTGGTGGAGAATTTTCTCCAGGAGGGGGTATCAGCCCCATCAGCCCTTTTCAGCCCTGAGGGGCCCAGCCCTCTCAGAAGGGTCAAGCGTCTTGTTTTACTGCAACAGTGAGAAAATTGATCACAGATTGCCGTACGAGTAGGCGAACGTGGTCAAGTGATCTGGCTGCTCCTTGCAGTCCTGTGTTTGCAAAGAGAGCTTAATAAAAGACAGTAACATCTCTTACTTTAGCAGGACAATTAATGAAAATCCTGCACCACTTTATTACGCATGGTAGTAGATATAGGACATGTTGTCTATGCCTAAGACAGTCAAGAACAAACATTCTGCATTGCTGTCACGAGGAAGTGGCAAGGAAGGCAAAGTACTAGTTAGCTTTTTTTTGTGCTAGGGGAGTGACGGCTGAGGGGCGCTGTGGCGTCTTCAGATTCTTTTACTCTACTAAGTGACACTGACGCCAGGATAACCCCAACAAAGACGAATCTGTGCGTTAGTGGTGAACAAAGTGTCTCATAAAACACAATAAACACTTAAGAAAAAAAAAAAAAGAAGTGTGATCTGCTACTTGTGATAAGATTGTGAACAATAAAGACAAAAACTTGAAGGAACAAAGTGTACCATTGTGCGTTTCCTAGACAATGGAAGACGTGGGACATCCGAAGGACACTTTCAGCTTCTATCAAGTCACCGATACCTGTCAAAGGAGTGAAGAACACCATAGCCACGTTACTAGAGCAAGTATGTTTATTGAATTTCTTGTAGTACGCGGTGGACAGCGCAGTACTTGCGTCGCAAGGAGTTTGTAAAACAACCTATAGTCGGCAGTAAGGTGTGGACTTTGAGTCCAAACAAGTATGCATTTTGTCAGCCATGCAGTGAATGAAATATGCTGACATAACAACCACCCCCTAGTGGTAATTATAACTTTCAAATTATAAATCTACAGCCCGTTGAAGATGTATTCGCGACAGCTTCTATACCTCGTCTGCAGGGCTGCTGTGTAACGAATTGCGTCTTTTTATCACTAAGTTGTTCACTAATTTATATTTATAAATTAAGCTTAGCTTGGTAATGCCATTTCACAACCACCTGTCTCTCCACATCTGATTGACAGTAGGGGTTCAAGATTCTTTGTACGAGGCATAAGTAACGCTCACCACCTTGAGGTATGCTCACTTTCTGGTTTGCCTGCCCCCCCTCTCAACTGCGACTGCTTGCTTTGACAGAGTTGAGGAACAGAGCAAGACGTCTCATCTCTACAGCCTGGAACCCATCCTAGATAATCTGTCATTATTCGCAGAGCCTTCAACACAGGAGGAATGTGGGTGGCCTTACTGTAATGTACAAGGCCAATATTTTCAAAGTACCACATTTGGGGACCATTTCGAGGACAGCGTAAAAACAGCTTTTAGCCACAAGACGGGCAAAAGCACAATTTTCCTCTGGCTGTACCCTTCTCTATATATAGCTCCATCTGAGATCATATATACCCAGGATGACTCGATTTGGGAAACACATTGACAGCTAAGATGTCAACGAGATAACGTCAGTTGTCAAAGAAAATGGGGCCCCCAACTTCATTCCCTTTTCCCTACTTTATTCTCATAACAAAAAAAACTTTCAAATGATGATGTGGGAAACAGCTCTTCTTTCAATAAAGTTAGGAATTCTTTAAATGTAATTAGCTTGTTTAATAAAACTAGGGACCTTAAACCTTTGCAAACCCTGTAAAAAAGAGAGAGAGAGAGAGAGGAGAGAGAGGGGAGAGAGAGAGAGGAGAGGAAAAAAAGAGAGAGGGGAGAGAGAGGAGAAGAGAGAGAGAGAGAGATAGGGGGGTAAAGGGGTAAGTAGGGTGTTTGGGGCGTGAGAGAGGGGGAAAGGACGGGGTTTGGGGTTAGCGTGGTCATTTCCAAAAAACCCGCTGGCTGTTTAAGCACACACATTATGTGTGTCGGTTTGTACTGGCTGTGAGCATTTGCTGTCCAGCCTTCTTATCCTCTTCCCCTTTATTTAAAAAATAAGTCTGCGTCAAATTTTTGGATTATCCTAGGGTTTTCTATAGTATGTTCATGTATGAAACCTAGCACTTCCAGGGACCGAATAACGTACTTACTGAAAAGCCTGTTAGTTTATGTTTTTCTGACCTAGGCCTGCACGCTCATACAGTGCCAGTTTCCCCCCACTTAAATCCCCTCCCACTTTCTCCTTTTAAGTTTTAAAAGCTAAAAAGTATGTATTCAGCTCTTGGGAGCAAGGTTAATGACCATCAGCTATAAATCCGGGGCCAGCCCCAGCTCCTCATTGCAACCACAAAAAGGTTTTGCACTCCGTCCGGCAGGTGCGTCGGGCTGTGCTCGGCGCCCACTGTTTCACGTTTTGCTCCTGCTTTTTAAAGTAAGTAAGTTTACCAGGTATACAAAATACATTTTAATAGAACTATCATACTAGCAGCTTTTGGTAGAGAACCGGGGTAACCCAAAAAAGTCAGCAGAGACTATTTCCAGGGGGGTCCTTTTACCTTTTATTATAATAAAATGTTTAAATATTTTCTTTTTATACTATAATAAATAAATCTATATCATACTAAAAAGACTAACAACCGGGCATTAAGACTATTACAATACGGGGGCTTACTAGGAAAAAGGTAAAATTTACACGAAGTTGCTAAAAAAAAAAAAATTTTTCCCCTCCCTTTCTTAGTACATTCATCAACAAACCCTTTTGGCCTCTTTTTGAGCTGGTTCATGCGGGTTTGATAGTTTGTTGTTTACTAACCCCTTTGCTGCAGGACTCCATTTTCCCGTGTTTTAAAAAATTGCATATCTTGGGGTCTTTACCCTGACATTAACAGGCACTTCATCTGCAACAGTAGGTTGCATTGACACTTGGCATGCATTGACATAACATAAGAATAAAAAGGGGGGCCCAGAATACACCTTGGGGTCTGTTTCCGTTTTGTTGATTTTTGACAATTTCTCCGTTGCTATTGCTGTTGTAACAAAACCCTTTTACGAACCTGTACCGATAGTTAAAAGTTTTTTTACAAAAAATATAGTGGTTAAACAGCACAAAGGGCCCTTTTTCAGTCAAGGTTCCCATACCTATGATTTTTCCCCTTTGACTTTTCATTTCTCAAACCTCGTTAATTAGGAGGTGTCTTTTGAGTAAGATTTTTAAAGCCCGATTGATAGCTATGGAATGTTGTTGTCTTTTAAGGTACTTAATACTTAGAGAAACACCGCCCCCTCTGGAATTTTGGAATTATACTGGTAACAAAACGGCCAATTGCTTACATAAACCTACTATTTTTCTTGAAGATAGAAGTAACTCTGGCCTCCTTGAACCCTCCGGCGGTGTTTGATGATTTTTTTGTAAATAGGATTGACAATTAGAAGCACCACTTTTAGGAACTTAGACGGGATGTTATCCGGGCCATTTCTCTTATTTGGGTTTAACCTCTTATTCTTTTTGAATAAAGTCAGAGATACACTTACTAGTTGACAACTTTTTGGGGGTTACCCCTTTATTGGTATAGTTTTTTGAAACTATCAGAGTCTGTTTTTAAAAGGTATTTGATGCACTGGTATTTACTTACTAGTTGATGCAAGAGATTTAGTGGGAAATTAAAGCAATTTGCCACCTTAATGTTTCGGGGGCGTACCTCATTATCGATAGTATCTATGTTTGATATCTAGGGTTAGGGCATACCCCAACTTTTTTAGTTGTTGCCAGAGCTTTCTGGGGTTATGTTTATACCTTAAAATTTTTGAGCATGTGTTTTGCCTTTGCTCCTTTTAGTCTTGCACTCTGTACCCACCCTTTGGAATTCATTTTGTCGCAATATCCTGTCTTTTTTGTTTTAAATCTTTAGAGCTGGTCCTGTTTTTCTTTTATTAATACTCAGTAGTCATCCGGGGTTGATTTTTAGTTTAATCCTAACCCTTTTAACTTGAAAAATTTATAAAGGAGGGCGGAAACTTTGTTTTAAATTTTTTTCCCAGGCTCGTTTACGTCCGTGCAACTTGTTATCTCTGCCCATCAAAATTGTGACCCATTTTCCAGTTTTTTTATTGAGTTTCAGTTACCTCTTTTTTATTGTCCTTGTAGGGCCATCCTATCCCTATGTTTTTTCCAATGCGTAAATAAATGAAATGACACTAAGGCCTGGGGTAATGACGCCTGACGACTAATTTTCCAGAGTTTTTTAAAAAGTAGTGGTCAATTAGGGGGGCTGAAACTGTGTGTTTCCGGGGTTGGGGTATTAATTAGTTGAGTGAAATTTAAACCTAAAATTTGTTTATCCTTTTTGCAACCCCATTTTTTTTGCACTGAAAACAGATATTGAAGTCCCCCAGTATTTTTGTCCGCAATTGTTTTAAAAGCCCCGAAAAGACTCTGGAAAAGTCCTCTAGAATGGCCGGGTGGAGGGCGGTAACTAGTTCCTACAAAGAGGTTTGGGTTTTGGGAAGCGCACTTCAAACCATGAACTCCAGTTTATTTTTATTTAAATTTGGTCTTGGTTGTTAGCAAAGTCTTTTCTAATGTAGGCACATACCCCCCCACCCTTTTTTT
>NC_069399.1:74543256-74648256 GCF_026875155.1 Cherax quadricarinatus | reverse complement strand
AGTCATTTTTTTCGTTCCATTCTCTCTACATGTCCGAACCACCTCAAAAACCCCTCCTCAGCCCTCTCGATAGAAGTTTTGGTAATTCTGTACTTCCTCCTTATTTCCAAAAACGAATTCTCTGCATTATATTTACACCACACATTGCCCTCAGACATGACATCTCCACTGCCTCCAGCCTTCTCCTTGTTGCAACATTCATCACCCATGCTTAACACCCATGTAAGAAAGTTGGTATGACTATCCTTTCATACATTACCCTCGTTGCTTCCATGGATAAAGTTCTTTGTCTCCACATACAACTAGGTGCACCACTCACCTTCTTCCTCTCATCAATTCTATGATTCACCTCATCCTTCATATACCCATGTGCTGACACGTCCACTCCTAAATATCTGAATACATTCACCTCCTCCATACTCTTTCTCTCCAATCTGATATCCAATCCTTCGTCACCTTATTTTTTTGTTATCCTCATCACCTTACTCTTTCCTACATTCACTTTTAATTTTCTTCTTTTACATATTCTACCAAAAGCACAGTGTCATCATCAAGGAGCAATTGTGACAACTCCCACTTTGTGTTACATTCTTTATCTTTAAACCCCACACTTCTTGCCAACACCTGAGCACTGACTTCTTTTTCAATCCATTCCATAAATATACTAAACAACCACGGTGACATCACATCCTTGTCTAAGGCCTACTTTCACTGAGAAATAATCTCCCTATCTCCTACATACTCTAACCTGAGCCTCAATGTCCTCATAAAAACTCTTCACTGCTTTCAGTAACCTACCTCGGATTCCATACATTGAAAACATCTGCCACATTATACCATTCACTCTATCAAATCCATAAATGCCACAAAAAGCTCTTTACCCTTATCTACTGTTCACCTATATGTTTCACTGCAAACACTTGGTCTACACACCCCCACTACCTTTCCTTAAACCTCTTTGTTCATCTGCTATCCTACTCTCCGTCTTACTCGTAATTCTTTCAATAATAACTCTACCATACACTCTACCAGGTATACTCAACAGACCTATTTCCCTAGAATCTTTGCATTCTCTTTTGTTCCCTTTGCCTTTATGCAAAGGAACTATGCATGCTCTCTGCCAATCCCAAGGTACCTTACCCTCTTCCATACATTTATTAAATAAAAGCACCAACCACTCCAAAACTATATCCCCACCTGCTTTTAACATTTCTATCTTTACCCCTTACCACCTTTCATTCTACCCACTGCCTCACGAACTTCCCCCACACTCACAACTGGCTCTTCCTCACTCCTACAAGATGTTATTACTCCTTGCCCTATACACGAAATCACAGCTTCCCTAGCTTCACCAACATTTAACAATTCCTCAAAATATTCCCTTCATTTTACCTATACCTCTAACTCTCCATTTAATAACTCTCCTCTCCTATTTTAAACTGTCAAATCCATTCGTTCCCTAGGCATCCTCAACTTATTAATCTCACTCCAAAACTCTTTCTTATTTTCAACAAAGTTTGTTGGTAATATCTCACCCACTCTCTCAGTAGCTCTCTATTTACATTGCTTCACCACTCTCTTAACCTCTCTTTTTCACTCCATTTACTCTTCCCTCATTGCATCACTTCTAATTTGTAGAAACCTCTCATATGCTACCCTTTTCTCCCTTGCTACTGTCAGAAGTTTGGCCGGACTGAGGTCCGAAGATAGCTGCAACTCCAGAATTGAGCAGTGAACACACTGTCGGAAAGACAGTAGCGAGCAGTTACAATGCGTCACGCTTGTTCATAACAGAATTAGATGTAAGGGTAGTTAGTGATTGTAGCTTACTCTCTTTACATCATCATTCCACCAATTCTCAAGAATGACGCACTGAGCCAAGCTAGGTGTTGTACCCGACATCCGAGAACATATGGTGGTGTGGATGCCTCTGAATTAATTTCATTCTACTCGCTGTTTGGTGTACTAGCCTTACGAGAAGTATTTTATATTACTGTACCCACAAACGAGTGGTCTTGATCAATAACAACACCGAGACTAGCCAAGGAGTCGAACCCATGCTGCTTTGGCTCGCCTCATGGTGAGCGAAAGACACATGATACTCTAGTCCACGGGACCACACAATTCTCAAGAATGACGCACCCAGCCAAGCTAGGTGTTGTACCTGTCATCCGAGAACATATGGTATTGTGGATGCCTCTGAGCTAATTTAATTCTACTCCCTGTTTGGTGTACTAGCCAAACGAGAAGTATTTTATATTATTGTACCCATGAACGAGTGGTATTGATCAATAATAATACTGCGACTAGCCAAGGAGTCGAACACATGGTGCTTTGGCCTGCCTCATGGTCAGCAAAAGACACATGACACTCTAGTCCCTGGGACCACACAGTTCTCAAGAATGACACACCCAGCCAAGGTAGGTGTTTTAACCGTCATCCGAATCTTGAGAATTGCATGTTCCCGTGGACTAGAGCATCATGTGTCTTTCGCTCACCATGAGGCGGGCCGAAGCAGCATGGATTCGACTCCTTGGCTAGTCGCAGTGTTGTTATTGGTCAATACCACTCGTTTGTGGGTACAATAACATAAAATACTGCTCGTTTAGCTAGTACACCAAACAGGGAGTAGAATGAAATTAGCTCAGAGGCATCCACACCACCGTATGTTCTCGGATGACGGGTACAACACCTAGCTTGGCTAGGTGCGTCATTCTTGGAAATTGTGTGGTCCCATGGACTAGAGCATCATGTGTCATTCACTCACCATGAGGCGGGTCAAGGGTGTTCCCGTTTAGTGTCCCACCAATTACTCGCTCTACCGCTCGCTATTCCGCCACCCTCATCCCCCATGCATCCATGCTGTCCTTCACCCGTTACCCCACAGCTGGTGCCCTCCCACCCTCACGATATCAGCAATGTCACAAGAAGTGCCGGGTTCCCAGGAATCTCCACAACAGAGCCAACGTCGTGGATTCCGTCCATGAGGCATCTGCCAGGTGTGCCACTGGGATTGTGCACTCAGTCCCTCAACTGGCAACATCCATGCACACAATAGATGTCTGGGCTCCAGGAGAGTTCCAGATGGGAACAACCAACAGCCCCTCCCTGTAGACAGAGCTGGCAGCTACTCTCACTTCACCTCTACAGAGGATCTAAAATCTGCAATCAAATTAACATCCACAAGGACGCTGACACACATCCCCGAAGCAGCTCACCCTCAAGCTGCTTGCAAATTCGCTGACTTCTTGAAGAGGAGTACAAGATCAGCAAGTACAGGGACATAAGCCAACGGGATCAATTTGTCCCAGAGGGATCAGAGGCCTAGGGATCATGCGGAAAAAATGCCACACGTTTCCTTAAAGAATTGGGTTCCAGACTCATCGACACCACCAGGGACCCAACGGCAGCCATTTTCATGTTCTAGCTCCTCAGCGTGGCCATCCAGAGGGGAAATACTATAGTGTACCATTGTATTCATGTTTGTGTTTTCTGTAAATGTATTCTGTCTATTAATAAATTCCCCTCCTCCCCAATATATATATATATATATATATATATATATATATATATATATATATATATATATATATATATATATATATATATATATATATATATATATAATATATATATATATATATATATATATATGTCGTGCCTAATAGGTAAAACTGATCAATTAGCAAGAACTCATTTAAATTAAATCCTTTCTAAAATTTTCTTTTATACGTTTCAAGATATATTTTTTTTTCATTAATGTTAATGTAAAAATTTATAATTTTGCACCAAAAGAATCTTAGAAAACTTGCCTGCCTTGGATTAACGTCTAGCTCAAGCTGAGCGCCAAGGTATTGGTCCAGTGTGGTGAGAATGGTAAAGCACTGCATACCTTGTTCCAAGGTTCGTAGGTTCGAGTCTCCTTCGGCCAGAGATCAGTGTTTAAGTATATTTCGCCTGCTCTTGCGAATTCCTTATATATATATATATATATATATATATATATATATATATATATATATATATATATATATATATATATATATATATATATAAAGTATGTAATGGGGTGAAACATGTTTACTGCCCCGTTGATAATTCAGGGATATTGAAATACAATGAGTGAACCTGCAGCATAGTGCACTGTAGATCTCATTCAGCAGTATATGCTATAGCTTCTTGTAAATATGAATAGTAAGCCAGCTTCTCAGCTCCTACAGAACTTCTCCCAGGTCGGCCGCTAAGGGTCATTTCTCTCCACGCTGCCTGGCTGAGCACAGTTCGTCTTGTTTCTCCTCACAATCAATCTTGGTATACAATAACAAGTATCTGAGGATAGAATAACAGTAATAACCTTTTTGGTAAATAATAACAGGAGTATCCTAGGTTAGAATAGCAATTAGCCTGAGATATAATTATCCTGAGATGCAATAATAATTTTAGGGGTCAACTGCTGACGCTGCTGACGCTGCTGACGCTTGTGTTCGTGTAAACAAGATTTTCTTGCTTCCTCCGCCAACCTACTTATTTCGCATCGATTTTCACCTCATGTGTTAAAATATAAGTTGTAATATATAATATATATAATTTAGAATTAATTCTCGTGAAAAATTGTTGCTCTTGTCAACGCATTATTATATACGTATTTGCAAATAACGCACAGTAATGGACCAAACGTTACACGACGTTTCGTTCCGTCATGGACCATCATCAAGTCTTGATAATGGTTCAGGACTGACTGAAGCTTTGTCTAAAGTTTACTCTCTAAAACTGGGTTATGGGTTATTGGTGAATTCTTCTAGCCTTGTAATGTTTGTTATTCTCCTTTCCATACACTGTATAAATAACTACATACTATAGTGCGCATGCAGTTATTTATGCAGTTTTATTTTTAAATTAAAAACTGCTTTGTAAATATTCTGAAGTGTCACTCTCCTGATGCATGTACACTGACAGTAGCAGTGTATTGCGTATGTCTTTTACCATCTATCAAAGGCACATTATTTCATGTTTGTTTTCTGTGTAATTATGTTTACTGTTAGGATTGTAACTATCTTAATTAATGTCTTATTATCTATAGCTGAGATAATAGCTGAAATTTTTCTCCTCACTAAAGATAAACATCTTATTCTGATATCACAGTTATCAAAATTTCTGTCACACAACAGTGACAAAACGAAATTTGCTTATTTCTTACTTCATATATGCTGAGATTTTTTTTCCAAACTCTAACAAGTTTCTACATCCAGTGTACATTTTAATCATTATTTTCTGAATTAAAGAATGCGAGGCCTGTGGTGTATGGGTAACATGCAGCACTAATTACTTAATGTAGTCGATGATTTTTGTTCATAATAAATAAACAAATTGAAACATGAACATTTTATGTTTTTCATGATCATAGATTTCACAGTGCGTGACTTAGCCAGTCTATGGGAAGTGTTCCAGGTACATGCTGTGATAGGACAAGAATCACGTACTGGCAGATGAACTCGTTTAAACAACCTGATAGTTCCAGTACACTACCATGTAGGGCTCCTTTGTTATATAAATGGAGCGAGAAACCTAGCAGAGGTAAGCCAGCGGGAAGTTAATCCAAGTTCCTCAGCTGATTACGACTCGTGTTATGAGACTGTGCTATTTTCTGAAGAATAAACTACCTTCATCCCGTGGTTCGGTTGGTAGCGCACTCAGCTCACATACTGAGTGTCCGTGGTTCGATCACCTGCAAGGATGGAAATGCAGGGCATGTTTCCTTATACCTTCTTCCCCTGTTCATCTAGAAGTAAGTAGGTACATGGGTGTTAGTCTACTGTTGTGGGTGGCATCCTGGGGATGGTAGTATACTTTAGATAGAGTTGAGCTTGGAAATAAGCTTAGGTAAGATAAGCTTTTAGCCTCTAAAATAAGTGTGTAAATAAAAAAATTCCCTCTCTAAAGTGTCTGGTACACTCGATGCAGTAAAGATGAACTTTCTGTGCAAGAACTTTTCCTCTTTCAAAATTTGTTCCACAGGAGTCAATGAAACGAATTCTTCCTCCTCACTAAAGTTTCTCTTCGGTCTCGGTCAGATGACCAAACGCTCCAGCTGTGGGTCATCATATGACCCGCATCAGCAAACACTTGTTCTGTTTCCTAACAAATCTTACCTAATCTTCCATTCGATGCAGTGGAAGAACTCTCGTTAATTTTTTTGTATAGCAGTAGAGCTCACCCATCGCTAAAATTTCTAGTTCACTGGAGGCATCAAACATTGATCGGTTCATGAATAATTCTAAAAGCGACAAGTCTCACAACATAAATAATGGGAACCAAAGACCACTGATGCTACAATGATTCTTGTGATGGTATTCAATCGAACGTTTGTTTATTTACGAGGGGCGAGGAAGGAGTGTGTGTCCCTGAGTTCTGTGATCTATCTACCGAATTCACACGCCAGTATTCTCTCGCTCTCCTATGATGATTGAATATACTGCACTTGAAAAAAAAACAATGAAGGGGTTCAGGGTGAAACTGAATAGCGTACTGCTGAAAATAGTTAAGAAAAAAACAGATGTTGTAGAACAGTTATTTATTGGAATAATGTTTCGTTCTGTGTTGAGTTTTGTAAAGGATGAGTTTCATACAAGCTCAGAGGTGAGTTTTATCTTCATTTCGTTGTGAAAAGTTACCTTAATATTTGTTTTTTAACATAATTATCGTAATAATTAGGATTTAATTAACAATATGTAATATGATCATTTCCAGATGATACAAATTTCATTGAATATAAAAAAAATACATTAGTAATAAAGTAAACGTTTTCATTCTCCTAGAAACATTTACTGTTCATTAAAAAATAGACTAACCTGAGCCAATACTCCAAACAGAAAGAACTTGATAAATTATTTTTTATCATTAAGATTCCTCGGGCTGCAAGCTTTCCACATAGCAGCAACGATGAGCACTGTGCGTGAATAAAACACTTATTCTGCAACGTGTGGCTTGTCTTCACTACTGCGGGGTAGTAATACTGTATTTAGAAACATTGCCAGTATTCCTGCATGGTTTTAACAACTGTAATACTGCCATGCTTATTGCAGTCAGACTTTCTAGTCTCTCCTTAGATCTAGTTAACTCGTCTAATGATAATAAAAATGTGCGTAATTTAACTGCAAATCACACATAAAACTGGCTTAAATGCTGAGGATGTTATCTCAAAGTAACACAGGCTTGGTAAATACACACACACACACACACACACACACACACAACAGAATAAGACAAGAGAGAGAGAGAGAGAGAAGAGAGAGGAGAGAGAAAAGAGAGGAGAGTGAGAGAGAGAAGAGAGAGAGGAGAGAGAGAGAGAGAGAGAGAGAGAGAGGAGATGCATTTCCTTTCTTAAATCGCTTGACCAAGAAGAGGCTGTGGGCCCAGACAAGTTGAGCCCAAGATTGTTGAGAAGATGTGCAGACCAGCTAGCAGCACCTCTAACTCGCATTCTTTCAGCACTGCTAGTACAGTGTAAATGGCCCTCTCTATGGAAAGAGGCAAATGTAGTCCCTGTTCACAAAAAAAAAGAGCAGAGCAGGAATCAGCAACTACAGACCAGTTTTCACTCCTGTCAATCACTGGTAAGATCCTTGAGACAATAATCTCAAGACAAATGACAGAGTTTTTGACTACCACTCACTACTTCGTGATCGTCAATATGGCTTCAGGAAAAGGTTGCTCTGCTGCTGATCTGTTGTTAAACCTCTCCACTAAGTGGCACAAGTCTCTGGATGAATCCAAAGTCAGCTGTGTGGTAGCACTGGACATTGCTGGCGCTTTCGACCGGGTGTGGCACCAGGCCTCTTAGCAAAACTTCAAGCACTGGGAATTGCAGGCTCTACGCTATGTCTCCTCAGTGATTACCCTTTATGGCAGATCTCTAAGTGTAGTTCTCAATGGAACGGAATCAGCAAGACATCTATTGGGGCAAGTGTTCCACAAGGAAGCGTGCTGGTCCATTTTTATGGAATGTCTACTTCACGACCTTCTTCATCTCATCCCGAATCCCATGCATATGCAGACGTACACTGACATTCACTTATCCAAGAGAAGAAATGCCAGCTGCTCTAAGCTACATCAATCACCAGCTGAGAGCTATATCAGCTTGGGGAAAAAGATGGAAAGTAACATTTGCACCCGAGAAAACGCAAATGATGATCGTCTCTAGGCACCATGATGGTAATGCTGGTGCAGTAGTAAGGATGAAAGGGAGGTGTTGGCACCTGGAGAAGAAGTTGATATCTTGGGGTGAAATTTGACTCCAAACTAACCATGAAGAACCATGTTGTAAATCTTGCAAACAAGGCAGCAGGAAGCTTACAGCACTTCGCCGTATCTCGCATCTGCTTGACAGTAGGGGTTGCAAGATCCTGTACGAGGCACAAGAACGCTCACACCTTGTGTATGCTCCACTTTCTTGGTTTGCCTGCCCCCCCCTCTCATCTGCGACTGCTTGCTTGACAGAGTAGAGAACAGAGCAAGACGTCTCATCTCTCGCCTGGACCCATCCTGGATAGATCTGTCATTTCAGCAGAGCCTTCAACATAGGAGAGATGTGGGTGGCCTTACTGTTATGTACAAGGCCAATATTGTCAAAATACCACACTTGGATCCACTTCGAGGACAGCGTGAAACAAGCTTTTATGCCACAAGACGGGCAGAAAGCAGCAACTTCACTCTGGCTGTACATTTCTCCATAACATCACTCCATCTGAGATCATACATACCCAGGATGACTCGAGTATAGAACACATTGTTACAGCATAATGATGTCAACGAGATAAAGTCAGTTGATCAAATGAAAATGCTGGCCCACACATGGCTCCAACTTCATCCTGATCCCTACTTGTATGTCTCATAACATTAAAAGTGCTTTCAAATGAGCTGATGTAGGTAACAGCTCTTAGCTTGCCAATAAAGTTAGGAAACCTTAACCTGTAAATAGCTTGTCAGTAAAGCTAGGGATCCTTAACCTTGTCAAACCCTGTGTAAAAAAAAAAAAAAAAAAAAGATAGACATAGAGAGAGGAGAGGAGAGAGAGAGAGAGAGAGAGAGAGAGAGAGAGAGAGAGATAGGGGTGGGTACATTGCATTTTTCATGGACTGTACAAAGGCTTTTGTCACAGTTCCACACAAGAGATAGTGCAAAAGCTGGAGGACCAGGCTGGTATAACAGGAAGGTACTGCAATGGATCAGAGAATACCTGACAGGAAGACAACAGCGAGTCATGGGACATGTCGAGGTGTCGGAGTGGTCGTCTGTGATGAACGGGGTTCCGAAGGGGCCAGTTCTAGCACCGGTGCTCTTACTGGTATGTGTGAATGATATGACGGAAGGAATAGATTCGGAAGTATTCTCTGCTTGCAGACGATGCGAACATAATGAGGAGAATTCAATCGGAGGAGGACCAGGCAGGACTACAAAGGGATCTGGACAGGCTACAGGCCTGGTCCAGCAGCTGACTCCGGGAGTTCAACCCCGTCAAGTGCAAAGTCTTGAAGATCGGGGAAGGGCAAAGATCGCAAAGAGAATACAGCCTAAAGGACC
The DNA here is from genome assembly GCF_026875155.1 of Cherax quadricarinatus. NCBI lineage: Eukaryota > Metazoa > Arthropoda > Malacostraca > Decapoda > Parastacidae > Cherax > Cherax quadricarinatus. The sequence goes on along the minus strand of NC_069399.1, from coordinate 74,638,677 downwards.
AAAGACTACAAACATCACTCAAGGAAAAAATCTTGGGGTGAGTATAATACCGAACATATCTCCTAAGGCGCACATCAACCAAATAACCACTGCAGTATATGGGCGACTAGCAAACCTAAGAAAAGCTTTCCGACATCTCAGTAAGGAGTCGTACAGGACGCTGTAAACCGTGTACTTCAGACCAGTGTGGTGAGTTTGGTATAGCACTGTGTACCTTGTTCCAAGGTTCGTAGGTTCGAGTCTCCTTCAGCCAGAGATCAGTGTTTGTGTATATTTCGCCTGCTCTCGCGAATTCCTTGTATATATATATATATATATATATAAACCTTTAGAAAACGGTAATAGCAATTTCAATGAAACAATAAAACTTCTACTGAAAGGCAAAGGTAAATTAATTAAAAAAATTTCTTCCACTAATCCATCTTTACCCTACATGAATGGATTATCAAAAACGCACAAACTAGATAATCCAGTTAAACCAATTATTAGCTCTATAGGTTCAGTTTCATATAAATTATCTAAATGACTTTTCGACATTTTGAGCCCTATTGTTAGAAAAATTTCTAACTTTAATGTTAAAAACAACATAGATTTAGGTGATAAATTAAGCTCCTTTACTTATTTAAATGATTTTAACATGATTAGTTTTGATGCTTCTTCCTTGTTTACAAAAGTTTAAGTTGATGATTTATTAAGTTTCTTATCTGAGGAACTTGTTAATCACGATTTACCAGTACCAGTTCCTACTATCATTAAACTTATTAAACTTTGCATTGTTGATGCAAAATTTGTATTTAATGATACGTTTTATACTCAGAAGTTTGGTATGGCAATGGGTAATCGTTTTTCACCTGTGCATAGTAACTTATACATGGAATTTTTTGAAAGACTGCTTAACACAATCCTCCCTAATAGAGCTAAGTGGTTTGGATATGTTGATGACATTTTGTGTCTTATGCCTAAGAATGTAGATATAAACCATTTCCTTGTTAAATTAAATAGTTTAGCCCATTCTATAAACTTTACTGTTGAGTTCGAAGAAAATAATTCACTGTCTTTTCTAGATGTTTTAATTATTAAGGGTAACAATGACTTTCAATTTAAAATTTACAGAAAACCTACAAATAACTGTTCCTATGTAAACTATTATTCTTTATATCAAGAAAGAGTTAAATTGTTTGTTTTCTCATCAATGTTTTTGAGACCTTTACGTATTTGTAATCCAGAGTTCATAGATAAAGAAATATCGATAATTTATGAAATAGCTAATGATCTGAAATACCCAAGAAACGTAATTGATAAATCTTTTAAAGTTGCTAGAAATATTTTTTTACAATCCAAAAAGGGACAACCAGCCTTATTCAACTAAAAATATGTTGGTTCCCCCTTACCATGAAAACTTGATTGATATGCCTTCTCTTCTTAAGACTTTTATTATCAAAGTTGTATTTAAAAATCTTGATGCAATAAAAAAAACTTTTGATAAAGAATTCCCCCCAAAATGCTGACGGATGTGTCTATAAGATTCCTTGTAAAATTTGCGATAAAGTTTATTACGGTCAAACTGGTAAAAGTCTCGAACTAAGAATAAAACAACATAAATACAGCATTAGAATTGGACAAGATTCTAATTCTCTATTTATTCATGTGAGAGATTTTAACCATCCAATTGATTTTCAAAAAGTTCAGAAAGTTGTATCAAGAAAGTCCATGGTCGACAGGAATATAACTGAATCATGTTTCTTAAAAAGCAGTTTTGAAAATAATATGAATATTTTCTTTGGTTCATATAAATTGGATTCATTTATTATTAATAAAATTTGGGAAAATTTAATGATAAATTAAACAAGTAATAAGTCTTAATTCTTGGGCAGAGTATTAGGTGGGTTTCACAGAGTCGGGTGTTGTCACGCTTGTGTGAGGTGTTGGTTTGTTGTGGGATGTGATGGTGAGGTGTAGTCTTGACCCTTTATTTGCCTTCCTTTGATGTTTTGTTTTTAAAGTTATTTGATAATGTGAGAAGTCACGAAAGCACTTGGAATTTCACTATTCTTTCACAGTGGTTGTTTTGCATATTCTGATATTACCTCTTTACTGTGATCTTATTGGGGAAGTGGAACAGAATTCTTCCTCCGTAAGCCATGTGTGTTGTAAGAGGCAACTAAATGCCGGGAGCAAGGGGCTAGTAACCTCTTATCCTGTATATATTACTAAATGTAAAAGGAGAAACTTTCGTTTTTCCTTTTGGGCCACCCCGCCTCGGTGGGATACGGCCGGTTTGTTGAAAGAAAGATATATATATATATATAATATATATATATATATATATATATATATATATATATATATATATATATATATATATATGCAAGGAATTCGCGAGAGCAAGCGAAATATACACAAACACTGATCTCTGGCTGAAGGAGACTCAAACCTACGAACCTTAGGACAAGGTACGCAGTGCTTTACCAATCTACCCACACTGGACAACAACTTGGCGTGTAGCTTGCGCTACACGTTTGATCCAAGGCAGCCAGCTTTCAGGGAGAAGGCTTACAGCTTTTCATCTCATCCCCTGCATGCATCAGCCTTACTAGAGATTTTAACAATGCAAGGAATTCGCGAGAGCAGGCGAATTCCTTGCATTGTTAAAATCTCTAGTAAATCTGATGCATACAGGGGATGAGATGAAAAGCTGTAAGCCTTCTCCCTGAAAGCTGGCTGCCTTGGATCAAAGTCTAGCGCAAACTGAACTCCAAGGTATTGGTCCAGTGTGGTGAGTTTGGTATAGCACTGCTTACCTTGTTCCAAGGTTCGTAGGTTCGAGTCTCATTAGCCAGAGATCAGTGTTTGTGTATATTTCGCCTGCTCTTTCGAATTCCTTGCATTGTTAATATCTCTAGTAAGGCTGATGCATGCAGGGGATGAGATGAAAAGCTGTAAGCCTTCTCCCTGAAAGCTAGCTGCCTTGGATCAAAGTCTAGCGCAAGCTGGACTCCAAGGTATTGGTCCAGTGTGGGTAGATTGATAATGCACTGCGTACCTTGTTCCATGGTTCGTAGGTTCGAGTCTCCTTCAGCCAGAGATCAGTGTTTGTGTATATTTCACCTGCTCTTGCGAATTTCTTCCTTTATATATATATATATATATATATATAAAATTTTATATATATATATATATTTATATATATATATATATATAAAATATATATAAAATTGTTTGAAACGTTGGAAATAAACACACGAAGTATAAAGAAGGAAGGCAGTTTTATACCTAGGTCTCCCCTCATAAGTTTGTTCTCACTACAATGAATATCTCATCAGCTCGGGAAAACGAGCGTAGATAAAATGTGACTCTGACAGAATGTAAAGTTCCTTAGCGAGTTCACAGGTGTCGAGCTCCAAACAAAAAAAAAAAATCCTCAGGAAATGCTGGAATATCTCACCTAAAATAATAAGGAAGCGACACAGTGTCTTGTCCCCACTCAGAGTGAAACAAGAAAAATAATAAAAAGCATTTAAAAGTTCCCCGTGTCTCACCAGAAGTGCGCAACAAAAGTTATAAAAAAATACTAAGTAAACTAGCACTCATAATACTGGACGAGCAGAAAAATTATACACACGATGAAAATATGAAAAATTCTCAGGGAATATGCACCGTTGGCAAAGATAAAAGTTTAGCAGAAGAGGAATTAGAATGTGAAATCATAGATGGAAACTTAACAACCAAGTGCATAACGCAGTCTAAAACCGTAGGCGACATTAAAAACTGTAGTGAAAAAATGCCACACCACACACACAACACCACACACACACACACACACAAACACACACAAACAAACACACACAAACACACACAAACACACACACACACAATATGAGGAGTTGCACGAAAGAATCAATGAGAAATCCCCAGACATCATAGCAGTCACAGAAACGAAACTCGCTGAGACAATAATAGATACAACTTCCCATCGGGATATCAGATCCTGAGGAAAGATAGGAGTAGAGGGGGAGGAGGGGTTGCACTGCTCATAAAAAACCGATGAGGAAGTGGAAGGCATAGACGAGATTAGAGAAAGGGACTACACAGTAGGTACAGTTCAGTGTGGGGAACATAACGCGATCATTGGAGTGATGTATAACCCACCACAGAACTGCAGGAGGCCAAGAGAGGAATGCGCAGAAAACAACAGAGCGATGGTAGACACACTGGCTGAGGTGAGCAAGATGAGCTCACTCGAGCAGAGCAAAGTTACTGGTTATGGGCGATTTCAACAACAGGGAGATTGACTTGGAATACCTGGAGCCACATGGAGAGCCAAGATGATGGATGTGGTACTGGAAAAACCCCACGCATCAACATGTAAGAAACACTACCAGAGAGAGAGGGGAGGATGAACCAGCAAGATTGGACCTTGTGTTCACCCTGAGCAGTTCAGACATTGAGGCCATCACTTATAAGATGCACCTTGGAGCTAGTGATCACGTTGTTCGGAGTTTTGACTATATAGTAGAGTTACAAGTGGAGAGGGTAACAGGAATTGAATGGTAAAAGCCAAATTATAAAAGAGGGGACTACACAGGTATGAGGAACTTCCTGCAGGAGGTTCAGTGGGACAGAACTGTAGGAAAGTCAGTAAACGAGGTGATGGAATTTGTAACAACAAAATGCAAGGAGGCAGAGGAAAGGTTTGTTCCCAAGGGCAAAGGAAATAATGGGAAGACCAAAGCGAGTCCTTGGTTTACCCGAAAGTGAAGGGAGACAAAAACTAAGTGCACTAGAGAATGGAAAAGATACAGGAGGCAAAGGACCCAGGAAAATAAAAAGATTAGTAAAAGAGCCAGAAACGAGTATGCACAGATGAAGAGGGAGGCCCAGCGACAGTACGAAAACGATCTAGCATCGAAAGTCAAGTCTGACCCGAAACTGCTGCATAGCCACATTAGGAGGAAGACAACAGTCAAAGATCAGGTGATCAGGCTGAGGAAAGAAGGTGGGGAACTCACACGAAACGATCAAGAGGTATGTGAGGAGCTCAACATGAGATTTAAGGATGTATTCACAGTGGAGAGAGGAAGGCCTCTGGGAGGACAGAGCAGAGGGTGACACCAACAAGAATATACCAACAAGTGTTGAAAGATATACACACAACTGAGGAGGAGGTGAAGAAGCTGCTAAGGGACGTTGATACCTGAAAGGCAATGAGACCGGACAACATCTCCCCGTGGGTCCTTAGAGAGGGAGCAGAAATGCTGTTTGTGCGCTAACCACAATCTTCAACACATCCCTTGAAACTGGGCAACTACCTAAGGTATGGAAGACGGCAAATGTAGTTACCATTTTCAAAAAAGGAGACAGAAAAGAGGCACTAAACTATAGATCAGTGTCATTGACGTGTACAGTATGCAAAGTCATGGAGAAGATTATCAGGAGGAGAGTGGTGGAGCACCTGGATCGGAACAAGAGTATAAACGCCAACTAACACGGATTCATGGAAGGCAAATCCTGTGTTACAAACCTTCTGGAGTTTTATGATAAAGTAACAGAAAGAAGACACAAGAGAGAGGGGTGGGTTTATTGTATCTTCTTGGACTGCAAGAAGGCCTTCGACACAGTCCCTCACGAGAGATTAATTCAGAAGCTAGAGGATCAGGCGTGTAAAACAGGAAGGGCACTGCAATGGATCCGAGAATACCTGACAGGGAGGCAACAATGAGTCATCGATCTTGATGAGGTATCACAGTGGACCTGTGATAACCGGGGTCCCACAGGGGTCGGTCCTAGGACCAGTGCTATTTTTGGTAAATGTGAAATACATGATGGAAGGGTTAGACTCAGAAGTGTCCGTGTTCGCAGTTTATGAGGAGAATCAAATCAGATGAGGATCAGGCAGGACTTCAAGGAGACCTGGACAGGATGGGCGCCTGGTCCAGCAACTGGCTTCGCGATTTTAACCCAGCCAAATGCAAAGTCATGAAGATCTAGTAAGGGCAAAGAAGACCGTATATGGAGTATATGCTAGGTGGCCAAAGACTGCAAACCTCGCTCAAGGAGAAAGATCATGGGGTGAGTATAACACCGAGCACGTCTCCAGAAGCACACATCAAGCAGATAACTGCTGAAGCATATGGGCGCCTGGCAAACCTGAAAACAGCGTTCCGATACCTTAGTAAGGAATCCTTCAAGACACTGTACACCGTGTACGTCAGGCCCATATGCAGCACCTGTTTGGAGCCCACACTTGATCAAGCACGTCAAAATTAGAGAAAGTGCAAAGGTTTGCAACAAGACTAGTACCAGAGCTAAGGGGAATGTCCTATGTAGAAAGGTTAAGGGAAATCGGCCTAACGACACTGGAGGACAGAAGGGTTGCGGGAGACATGATAAGGACATACAAAATACTGCGTTGAACAGACAAGGTGGACAGAGATAGGATGTTCCAGAAAGGGGACACGGAAACAAGGGGTCACAATTGGAAGTTGAAGACCCAGATAAGTCAAAGGGATGTTAGGAAGTATTTCTTCAGTCATAGAGTAGTCAGGAAGTGGAATAGCCTAGCAAGTGAGGTAGTGGAGGCAGGAACCATACATAGCTTTAAGATGAGGTATGATAAAGCTCATGGAGCAGGGAGAGAGAGAGGACCTAGTAGCACTCAGTGAAGAGGCAGGGCCTGGAGCTTAGTCTTGACCCCTGCAACCACAATTAGGTGAGTACACAGATCATGTGAAGTTTGAGGAGAATAAAATCGGATGAGGATCAAGGAGGACTACAAGGAGATCTGGACTTACTGGAAGTTAGGTCTAGCAACTGGCTCCTCGAATTTAACCCCACCAGATGCAAAGTCATGAAGATCAGAGTAGGGCAAAGAAGACCGCAGACAGAATATAGGCTAGGAGGCCAAAGACTGTAAACCTCACTCAAGGAAAAGGATCTTGGGGTGAATATAATACCGAGCACATCTCCTGAGACGCACGTCAACCAGATAACTGCTGCAACATATGGGCACCTGGCAAACCTGAGAATAGCGTTCCGATGCCTGAGTAAGGAATCGTTCAAGATTCTGTACACTGTGTACATCAGGCCCGTATTGGTGTATGGAGCACCAGTCTGGAACCCAAACCTGGTCAAGCACGTCAAGAAATTAGAGAAAGTGCAAAGGTTTGCAACAAGACTAGTACCAGAACTAAGGGGAATGTCCTATGAAGAAAGGTTAAGGGAAATCGGCCTGAGGACAGTGAGAACAGGAGGGTTAGGGGAGACATGATAACGACATATGAAATACTCTGAGTAATTGACAAGGTGGATAAAGGCAGGATGTTGCAGAGATGGGACACAGAAACGAGGAAGTATTTCTTCAGTCATAGAGTTGACAGGAAGTGGAATAGACTGGACAGTGACGTAGTGGAGGCAGGAACCATACATAGTTTTAACGACGAAGTTCGATAAGGCTCATGGAGCAAGTAGAGAGAGGACCTAGTAGTGATCAGTGAAGAGGAGGGGCCAGGAGCTATGAATCGACCCTGCAACCACAAATAGGTGAGTACACACACACACACACACACACACACACACACACACACACACACACACACACACACACACACACACACACACATACACATAACAAGACTAGTCTCCTACGAGGAGATGCTAACGGAAATCGACCTGACGACATTGGAGGACTGGAGAGATAGGGGGGACTTGATAACGATATATAAAATACTGAGAGGAATTGACAAGGTGGGCAGAGACAGAATGTTCCAGAGATGGCACACAGCAACAAGGGGACACAGTTGGAAATTGAAAACATAAATGAATCACAGGGATGTTAGGAAGTATTTCTTCAGTCACAGAGTAGTCAGGAAGTGGAATAGTTTGGGAAGCAATGTAGTGGAGGCAGGATCCATTTATAGCTTTAAGCAGAGGTATGAATCGACCCCTGCAACCACAACTAGGTGAGTACAACTAGGTGAGTACACACACATACACACACACAGACACACACACACAGACACACACACACACACACACACACACACACACACACACACACACACACACACACACACACACACACACACACACTCACGCACACACACTCACGCACACACACACACACACACACACACACACACACACACACACACACACACACACACACACACACACACACACACACACACAAACACACACACATGCACACACACATATGCACACGTGTGCACTCACACAATAAAACACACCAATATAATCACACTATCTCACACACATACACTCACACATAAACCCACACACACAGGCTAACACAGACACACACACATACACATATGCACATGCAAATATTCACACACATACACACACACACTTCTACACAGAGTATGCAGACTGCAGAAGCTAGAGCATCCTAACAGGTTAAAACGACACTCAGTATCTCTAAAGGGAGAACATAGAGGCAAGGGAACCGTAGATGTCTGGTTTGAAAAGGCAGAATGGTCAGAAGGGTTCAATACCAAAACTGATTAAGAATGGGAAAAAAGGCTAAACAAGCTTTGAAACAGAATGGTGATTATATTTACCGAGAGCAAGAAGTGGGAGTTACGAGATGTTGCTGCTCAGGCAAAGCTACAGAGACTGAAGGAAGAGCTGGAAGTGCTGAAGCAGGATATGAAGATGAGTACTGAAAGGAGCAAGGTGATTGAAAAGGGACCCTCAGCAGACATCAAGGGGATTGAAGGAAGGGATGGAGCTAAGAAGTCTCTTGCAAAAGTAATATCAGGCCACCATTTTGTTTGGGAGATGATAAGGGGAAACAACAAGACCAGAGATTCTTAAATCGAATTGAGAGATATGGATGGAAAAGAAATGGGAAGAAGAGAGGGAGAGATCAATAATTATTCATGAGCTTTAGGAGGCTGAAGCCCAAAGAAAGAATTAAGAGGAAAAAGTGATTAAGAGCATCATCACAATAACAGGAGAGAAGAGCATGTGTCAGATAACAAATTTTCGCAGACTTGGGGGTATTCGAGGAAAAAAAGTTGACTGATCAAATTGACTTTCAAGACAGAAGTGGTATGGAACAGGATACTACAACAGAAACAACTGTTAAAGGACTCCCAAGAATATCAGTGAGTGTACATTGATCGAAGCAGAACAGGAAAAAAATGGGAACAACTGAGAGTGAGAGTAAGAAGACGCCAGTGGAAGGAAAGAGAGACAGGGCAGGCAATGACAGACTGGAAAGCTCAGCCTCAGGGGGGGGGGGAACACCAAACATAAATACTCACAGAACCCCCTCAACCCCTACAACCCCATATGAGTCAAACACGATAACCAGATATAAGTCACGCTCCATAGCTCCCATCCCCCCAGCACTAATATAACCATCACAACAGCCTTTCATAATATCCCGACCTGCTTTCCATACCTTTAGTCCGCACCAACCCCTCCCTCCTCCCAGAATACAGTACTGGAAAGGAAGTTAAAGGTATGGTACACCAGTGCATATGGAATAACAAATAAGATTAAGAAGTGTCAAGAACGAATCATTGAGGCATTCCCGGATATCATAGCACTCATGGAGACAAAGCTCACAGGGATGATGACAGATGCAATCTTTCCAACTGTATATCATATCTTGAGGAAAGACAGAGAGAACAGAGGGGGAGGTGGAGTGCACTATTCCTCAAAAAAACTAGTGGAGTTTTGAGGAGATGGGAGGAATGGACATGGGGAAAGCATGATGCAATCATAGTAGGAATGCATCACACTGGGGGTCCAAAGGTGATGATAGAAGTAATGTGCAACCTATCACTGAATAGCAAGAGACCAACACAAGAGTATGATGAGTGCAATTGAGCAATGGTGGATACGTTAGCCGAAGTGGCGAGAAAGGCCCACTTAGATAGGGAAAATTACCCATCATGGAGTATTTCAGTGACAAGGCGACTGACAGGGAAAACTTAGAGCCACATGGAGGACCAGAAACATTGAGGGCTAAGATGCTGGTGACAGTATTGGAAAGTTTCATGCACCAATATGTTAGGAATATACCCAGAGAAAAAGGAAAGAGGATGTTTCAGCAAGCCTGGACTTCATATTCACCTTGAATAGTTCAGACATAGGGGATATCACACACGAAAGGCCCCTTGGCACTAGTGATCACGATGTCCTGAGCTTTGAGTACCTTGTTGAGTTAACAATAGAGAATGAAGCAGCACAAGAAGGACGGGAGAAGCCAAACTTCAAAAAGGGGACTACACAGGTATGAGGCGATTCCTGCATGAGGTGCAGTGGGAACGAGAACTAGAGGGAAAGACAGTAAATGAAATAATGGAACAAGTGACCACTAGGTGCAGAGATGCAGAAAAGTTCATATCAAAGGGTAAAAGAAAAAATGGAAGGACCAGAATGAGCCCATGGTTTACCTGGAGGTGTAAAGAGGCCAAAGCCAAATGTGCTAGAGCATGGGAAAAGCATAAAAGGCAAAGGACTCAAGAAAACAAGGATTTGAACAGAAGAACCAGAAATGAATATGCAGGGATAAGGTGAGAGGCCCAGAGGTAATACGAGAATGATAAAGCATCAAAAGCCAAATCTGAACCATAGTTGTTATACACTCATGTTAGGTGGAAAACAACAGTCAAGGACCAGGTAATCAGGCTGAGAAAAGAAGGCAATGAGCTGACAAAGAGTGACAGAGAAGTATGTGTGGAACATAACACAAGATTTAGAGAAGCATTCACAGTAGAGACAAAAATGCTTCCAGCAGAGACGGTAGGGTGCACCAGCAACTTCTGGACACACTGCAGATAACCAAGTAGGAGGTGAAGAAACTGCTAGGTGAATTAAATACCTTGAAAGCGGTAGGCCCAGATAACATATCTTCATGGGTCTTGAGAGAGGGAGCAGAGTAACTGTGTGTACCACAAGCAGCAATCTTCAACAGTTCTATCGAAACAGGGCAACTGCCTGAGATGTAGAAGACAACACATATTTCCAGTTTTTAAGAGACAGACAGGCAGCATTAAACTACAAACCAGTGTCGCTGATATGTATAGTATGTAAAGTCATAGAAAAGTTAATAAGGAGAAGGATGGTGGAGCACATAGAAAGAATTGGGCTCATGCATGACAATCAGCATTGCTTCAGGGATGGGAAATCCTGTTTCACAAATCTACTTGAGTTTTATGACATTGTAACTGAAGTAAGACAGGAGAAAGAGGTATGGGTAGATTGCATCTTTTTGCACTGTAAAAAGACTTTTACACAGTACCACAAAAGAGACTGGTTCAAAAATTAGTGGAGCAGGCAGTAATGGTAGAGAAAGTATTGCAGTGGATCAAGGACTACCTGACAGGAAAGAAACAACTGTTGGTACATGATGAAGTGTCAGAGCGGGCCTGTGTGTCGAGTGGGGTTCCCATAAAGGTCAGTCCTAGGTCCAGTGCTGTTTTTTACATATGTGAATGATATGATGGAACGAATAGATTCAGAGATGTTCCTGTTCGCTGATGATGTAAAACTACTGAGGACAATGCAAGCAGAGGAGGATCAGGCAAGATTACAAGGGCATTTGGGTCTGACAAATACCTCCTGCAACTGCAAAATCATGAAGACTGGGGAAGGACAAAGAAGACCCCAGGCGGAGTACATGCTAGAGGATCAGTGGCTGCAAGCTTCACTTAAGGAAATGAATCTTGGGGTAAGCATTTTACCGAACAGGTTCGTCAAGTAACCGCTGCAGCATATGGGCGTCTGGCAAACCTGAGAATAGCATTTGTATATCTAAGTAAGGTGTCATTCACGATACTGTACACCGTGTACGTCAGGCCCATCCTGGAGTATGCAGCACCAGTATGGAACCCACACCTAGTCAGACACGTCAAGAAATTGGAGAAAGTGCTGAAGTTTGCAACAAGACTAGTCTTGGAACTGAGGGGGTATGTCTTATGAGGAGAGGTTAAGGGAACTCAACCTGATGACACTAGAGGACAGGAAGGATAAGGGGAGACATGATAACGACGTATAAAATACTGAAAGGAATTGACAAGGTGGAGAGGGCTAGAATGTTTCAGAGATGAAACACAGGAACAAGGGGACACAACTGGAAGTTGAAAACTTAGGTGAGTCATAGGGATGTTAGGAAGTATTTCTTGAGCCTTAGAGTTGTCAGAAAGTGGATAATTAGGAGAGCGAAGTAGTGGAAGCAAAATCCATACATGCCTTTAGGAAAAGGTATGATAAGGCTCTAGGAGTGGGGAGAGAGTGACCTAGTAGCGGCTAACGAAGAGGCGGAGCCGGGAGAAGTGAATCGACCCCTACAACCACATGTAGGTGAGCACATATAAGTATATACACACACACACAGATTCACATATACACTCACATTGCACCCCTTATGTAAACAAAGTTAGTTGTGAAGAATAACAAGAATTTACAGGCTATGTTGACTCAGGTCGTAGTTTACTTGGCACGCTAGAGAGCTTCTGTATCTTAATTAACTGACTTCTAGTTCCTTGACGGGAGTATTATCCTCTGAGTTAGATGAAGTTTTATGTTTTAAAACTGTTACCTATCTTGCGTTGACGTACCATGTCTTTACTGACTCAACGTAAATATATTTTCAGATCATATTTTTCCCTTTAATGGACTTCTGCCTGTCGTGTGAGTGGTCTTCTATGTCTTGAAGGGAACTACTGTTCTTTTTCTTTCTTTTAGTTCATAAGGTTCAAAGGGAATCACCTGCCACCTGTCTACAGCAGGTGGCCTGTGTGTGTGTACTACTCCTCATTCTTCCTCTGTAGAAAACCTCCTTTGCTTTAATAACGAGAGTATGAGAATTATTGCTGATATTGCTGTGAGCCTACTTTCCGCTATTCATCACTGATACCAGTTTATATCCACAGCCTTTTTCATTCACCGTTCCATTAGCGGCTGACATTGGACTGAATCTGAATCCTGGTGTCTTCATCTTGCGCCCTCACTGTTTAGGTATACACTGACCTACCTTCTCAGTCGAAGGCTCACGGTGATCAGTCTTTAACTGCCATCCAAGCGTTATCACTGGTTGCAGCAATTCACAGGTCGTAGTGGAAAGTAGTATGTCGCCAGCGCTGTTGCTTCAGCATAGTATTAACCTGGGAAGCAGATACATGTATCTCCATGAGCAATGCTGTTGTTTACTTTCATTCCATTGAAATAATTTACCACGTTTCCTTATTATGTTTCAGTTACGAATTCATCGTCGTGTTTATGCTTTTATTATCTGTCTGTTACAAGAAAAGTTTATGTTAACTTTTCAAACTTGTTTTGTTTATTATTATTGAGTTTTCTATCTTACTTTTCGTAAAGTGTCAAGTTTGCATCTTCTACAAACATCGAAGATCTTCATTCCTCATATTGTAGAAAAATTACAACCATATTAAGCCAAACCTCACAGTTACTAACACCCACCTACTAAACTTCATATACATTTACCCCCTTTATATCACCACCTTGCACTAACTTTTCACTCTCCCTCCCCGAGAAATTCCGCCGTGCTCCCCCCCCCACCTAGAAACTGTTGAAACGACTCTTACATATAACTCCAATATATGTTCACCTTAATCACACTCATACTTCATTTCCCTACATTCGCACTATTCCTATATCTATCACCAGCACTATATGCCGTCACTGCTATCAATCTTTCCCCACAATAATCTCACCGAGACACGCTTAAGTCGAAAACACAGACGTAATTTTCATCCCTCAAGCCATTGAACATTCTCAAAATTAGTCGAAATCATGTTTCACCCCACTCTCATTACTTCCCAACCCAGCCACAATTACAAATACTACCACACCTCCAACCCCCACCATATCACACCCCTCAATTTTTACTCCTCTCCAACTTCCACCTCACTAGCACTTACCACACACAAAGTCTCCGCCTCACTCAAACATCTCAAACTCCTCCTTCCTTCCAAACCCTGTCCTTTATACAAGCTCTCATTCCCATTCACCACTTAACTCTCAAGAGCCACCCCACTCCCAGGAATACCACACAAAATATGCCATTTGAAAGTCAAAAAGGAATACATCAGAGAGTGATGTATACAGACATAGATGGAATCACAAATAATATTTATTAGCTGATTTAATGAGAACAAGAAAGAAGATCAAACATTACAGCAATATCTAACATGAAGCTGACATGATCGCAGATGCAATTTTTCCCAAGGCCGTTGCATATGGAGAAGAGAGTCAAGTGAAAGAGGTAGAGGAGTTTCAGCTCTACCCATAGCTGATAATTCAAATAAGTGACTAACAAACTGCAATAATTTCTAAAATTATCTCAGAAGAATAACAACAACACGGTTGTTATCAATCTGCTACCAAACAACGGATGACCTATAAAAGAATATGATGGAAATATTACAGCAGCGATGAACAACATGAATAAAACTTCAGAGACAGCAAAGAGAGCCAGAGTTAAGTAAATTATATGAGGGGATTTCCAGATTTAAGTACTGACAGGAGAAAAGAAATCTCATAGAGGCCAAGAGACGAAGGAGGAGGAAGGTGCTCTTCTTAATAATGCAAAATGTCCAGAGATTAAGATGAAACAATGACCTGACATTGTTGAATCTTGTATTCTTCTCCAGTGATCCAGACACAGAAATTAATACAGAGATTTCTCGGAACAAGTCATCTGGGAGAAATTAAACAATAAAAACATTTAAAAAAAATTGAAAAGTCTGTGACGGTTTCTTGCCCAAAAGAGATGTGATGTTTAATTTTGAGCTAAAACAATCAGTAGGTTATTCTTTTTTTTTTCAAACAGATTTGTACCTAGAGAGAACCAATAGTTTGACCAACAATGCCGGAAAGAAAACTCAGGAAGAGATGAGCAAGGATAAATTGGAAGGCAAACCTTATGCTTGAGAACAAAGAAACAATATATTGGATAACAAAGGCAGCTAAAATAAGTACACACTAACAAGCCAAAAATTATCTTTGAAAACATGCGATGAGATCTATTTCCATAACTGAGAAACATGAGATATGAAGAAAATACAGGTACTAGAAATATCTTCACCGGAAGCCAAGAGAAGATACTTGATGGCGTACTGTTGAGAGATAATGATGACAGACTCATGAATGATATATGATGATATAAACTCATCAAAGATATATGATGAAATTAACTCATGAACAATGTATGATGACAAAAACGCGTAAGATAATGTGGAAATTTTTTTTCGGTGTAATCACTAGGCAAAAGAAAACACAACTTGAGCTGAGGCCTCACGCGGCACAGGAGGAATAATGGAAATATTTCATCACAGTGGTTGATGGCTGAAATAAAGCTAGAGAGGCAGTAATATACGCCAAAGCAAATGCTAATTAAAAAATCTTACCATAAAATCAATTTAGAAGACGGAAAACAATGAGAATAACCTCTATTGAGTATGTTTCCTTACACCTGTTGCCACTATTGACACAGCAGTCAGAAGGTACCTGGGTGTTAGTCGACTGTTGTGGGTGGCATCAAAGGTGGTGTTAGTATACCTTAGATCGGGTGGGAAATTTTCTGCCAGTGCCATATGGATATTTAATATATCATTCACGAGCCATACAAAATTATCAGCTTAAAAACTAGCCTGCTGTATTTGGTCAAACAATTTAATTAACTCACGTCTGATTGTGATGGCTGGAACTGTTTCTCTTGATGAGGCGTGTGATGTTAGCTGGTATTGATTATGTTGCTTCGGAAATATGTTCGAAATGAAGACGATAGATGGGAGACTAATTCAAATTCTTAAGAAAACCGATAGAATTTTATGAAATATTGCAAAATCACTCGCACGTAAAAAATATCAGTATATACTTCCAAATAGTCCCAATTTTTATAAAATTTATCAAAATAAAAGCTAATAGGTATCTTCATAATTCTGCATAATTATTTGGATTTTAGGTTCCGTTTTTTTTTCAATATACAGTGTAAATCGGTATAGGGAAGGGTTAATATTAATTTATGTTGCTATGAAAAAAACTCCTAGATTTATTGAATTTCGAGTCCCGCCTGCGGCCTTGGAAGGGCCAGTCCAAATGATTTCGCGGGCCTTATACAGCCCACGGGCCGGACGTTCCCCACCCCTGTCTTAGATAAAGCTTGACTTTGAAGTGAGCTGAAGTAGGATAACAGCTCTTAGCCTGTAAATTCAACTGTACAAAAATACTACACAAAGTTAATTGCCAACAGGTAATTAAAGAGGTAATTACGTGAATATTCGAAATAATCGGATGAAATCAGTTAACAGTGAAATGAGAGTCGGGCCTAAGAACTGAACTTCAGCATCCACACACTCCACTTGGTAATTAGAACAGCTAATTGAACACACCAATTACTGAGGAACTGGCTAAGAAAACGTTAATCTCTCTCTCTCTCTCTCTTTTTTTTTTACACAGGTTTTGACAAGGTTAAGGATCCTTAGCTTCATTGACAAGCTATTTACGGGTTAAGGATTACTAACTTTATTGGCAAGCTAAGAGCTGTTATCTACATCAGCTCATTTGAAAGCATTTTTATTGTTATGAGACATACAAGTAGGGAACAGGATGAAGTTGGAGCCACCTGTGGGCCAGCATTTTCATTTGATCAACTGACTTCAACTCGTTGACATCATTATGCTGTACGAATATGTTCCATACTCGAGTCATCCTGGGTATATATGATCTCAGGTGGAGTGATATTCTGGAGAAGGGTACAGCCAGTGTGAAGTTGCTGCTTTCTGCCCGTCTTGTGGCATAAAAGCTTGTTTCACGCTGTCCTCGAAGTGGATCCAAGTGTGGTACATAACAGTAAGGCCACGCACATCCCTCTTGTGTTGAAGACTCTGCTGAAATGACAGATCTATCCAGAATGGGTCCAGGCTAGAGATGAGACGTCTTGCTCTGTTCTCTACTCTGTCAAGCAGTCGCAGATGAGAGGGGGGGGAGGCAAACCAAGAAAGTGGAGAATACTCAAGGTGTGAGCGTACTTGTGCCTCGTACAGAATCATGCAGCTCTGTCTCTGTCTCTGTCTCTGACTCTGTCTCTGTCTCTGTCTGTCTGTCTCTCTGTATGTCTGTCTGTTTCTGTCTGTCTGTCTCTCTTTCTTTTCTCTCTGTACTCTCTGTCTTCTTATGTCTCCTCTGTCTATCTGTCTCTGTCTGTCTGTCTGTCTGTCTGTCTGTCTGTCTGTCTCTCTCTCTCTCTCTCTCTCTGTCTCTCTCTTCTCTCTCTCTCTCTCTCTCTCTCTCTCTCTCTCTCTCTCTCTCTCTCTCTCTCTCTCTCCTCTCTCTCTCTCTTCCTCTCTCTCTCTCTTCTCTCTCTCTCTCTCTCTCTCTCTCTCTCTCACTCTCCTCTCTCTCTCTCTCTCTCTCTCACTGTCTCTCTGCTCTCTCTCTCTCTCTCGTCTCTGTCTGTCTGTCTGTCTGTCGTCTGTCTTCTGCTCTGCTCTGTCTGTCTCTTCTCTGTCTCTGTCTCTCTGTCTCTCTGTCTCTTCTGTCTCTGTCTCTGTCTTCTGTCTGTCTTGTCCTGTCTGTCTCTCTGTCCTGTCCTGTCTGTCTTCTCTCTTCTTCTCTCTCTCTCTTCTCTCTCTCTCTCTCCTCCTCTCTCTCTCTCTCTCTCTCTCTCTCTCTCTGCTCTCACTCTGTCTCTCTCTCCTCTCTCTCTCTTCCTCTGTCTCTGTCCTCTGTACTCTTGTCTCTCTCCTGTCTCTGTCTCTGTCTCTGTCTCTGTCTCTGTCTCTGTCTTTCCGTCTGTCTGTCTGCCTGTCTTGTCTGTCTGTCTGTCTGTCTGTCTGTCTGTCCGTCTGTCTGTCCTTCTCTCTCTCTCTCTCTCTCTCTCTCTCTCTCCTCTCTCTCTCTCTCTCTCTCTCTCTCTCCTCTCTCTCTCTCTCTCTCTTCTCTCTCTCGCTCTCGCCAGTATAACGTCTGTATAATGCGAGTTATTAAATTAACATTCAAGAAAATTAGACGAATACGTAATATAATCATAAGAACACTCAAGAAAGTTACAATTATTAAATAAATAGATATGAACACTCAAAACAAACAAAACCTTAAAGGAAACTATACGACCACTCAAATATATACGAATATCAAGATAGTTAAAAAATACATAAGACAATTAAAAGAACACTCAAAACAATTAGAGGAAAACTGAAGACAGACACTGAAGAACACTTTATGAACACTCAGTATATGAGCACTGAAGACTATTAAACGAACAGTCAAGAAAATTGCACGAGCACTCAAGACAATTAGACAAGCACTGAGGAAAATCAGATGGATGCTCAAGATAATTAGACAAACGCTCATGACAGACAATCAGAACAATTATACAAACATGACAGACAATGAAGATAATTAAACGAACACTTAGGAAAATTAAATAATCAAGAAAATTAAACCCCCCAAAATTAAACGAACACAAAATAAAATAACTAAAAGAACATTGAAGACAATTCTCAAGTCTGAGAGCACTTACTACGTGTTTTCTTTCCTTCTACAATGTTGCGCAAAATTATGGGCTAATGTGTTGGCAAAATTTTCGTTTATCCTTTGCAGGAAGTTTTAATGTAATATGTAATACAAATTTTTGCTTCTTGCACTTGACGTGTTAATCATGTCACCATGAATATTTCATGAGTCTTACGGGTTTATCCTGCAAATTAGTGTTTTGGGGAATTATTGGGATGTAAAAATAAGATTACGGGTATGTGCTTGATATATAGGAATAAATTTGGGCGATAATGTTAAGTAAGTAATGGATGGGTGGGTAGGTTGTTGATTTTTAGAAAGATGCCTCAGTATGGAAAATATTTTAGGGTTGTACATATTTTCGCTTGATCTTGTAAGCTAATCAGTGAAGGAGGTATGAAAGTTTGGTACTAGTGAGAGAGAGAAAGACAGAGAGAGAGACAGACAGAGACACATAGAGAGACAGCTGTGGAGCTGTAAGCATTATAGTGGGAGAATAGAAAAATAGGGCCTAATAAATTTGGATAGAAAGCATGCTGGTACGAGTAAATGGGATTTGTATGCATTCTGCTTGTACTTCTCGGGGTCTTATATACAATTCTTTATTTCGAAATTACTGTACATTCAAAACATACAATAATCGAAAGGGCCATAAGATTCACAGTATTCCGGACAAAACTTAGTCTAGTGCTAAACTCTACTATTTAAATTTATATTTTAATGGCTAATACCTGGTATTAATAGGCCCTTTTAAACAAAAGATACGAGTTACAAGAAAATTTCCCATGAATTAAAATTCACAAATTGTAATTGTTCAGTTACAAAAGGGTGAGTATTACCTGGAGTATACCTGGAGGGTCTCGGGGGTCAACGCCCCAGCGGCCCGGGTCTGTGACCAGCATCGGGGAAACGACACTAGTTTATGAAATATAAATTCCCTATGATTGCTTCCGAAAACCCATTAGTACAATGACATGATACAATATTGAAAGTATAAAGAATAAGACAAGACAAGAAGTACGGGAGGATAGGTAATGGATGAATCACATTAAAGAAAGGAGGTGTTTTTTAAACAGCAGCTTTAAAGCTGTTGGCAAAAACGGAACCTTTTGGAATCTTCACGTAGACAGTTCCAAAATTTCCGGGCATTTTATACAGAGTTAATACTTAGGTTAAATCGTACACGAGAGATTTCAAAAAGATATTTGTATCTTACATTATACCTACCTGTAGGGTACTCCGGGATCAACGCCCCCGCTGCCCAGTCCATGACCAGGCTTTCGGTGGATCAGGGCCTGATCACTAGGCTGTTACTGCTGGCCGCACGTATCCATCGTACGAACCACACCCCGGGCGATCCGGCACTGACTTTAGGTATCTGTCCAGCTCCCTCTTAAAGAAAACCCAGGGGTTTGTGGCTGGTGGGAGGCTGATCAACAGTCTTGGGCCCCGGGACACTTATTGTCTTTTCTCTTAATGTACTAATGGCTCCCCTACTTTTCATTGGGGGTATATTGCATCGCCTGCCAAGTCTTTTGCTAACGTAGAGAATGATTTCAGTATGCAGTTTAGGGACCAGTCCTTCTAGGATTTTCCAGGTGTAGAGTATGATGTATCTCTGTGGCCTGCTCTCCAGTGAGTACAAGTCAAGTGTTTCCAAGCGTTCCCAGTAGTTAAGGTGCCTTGAATGGAGATGTTAATGTACAGCAGTATTCCAACCTAGAAAGAACAAGTGATTTAAAAAGGATCACCATTGGCTTGGCATCTCTTTCCTTGCACATGTGATAGTGGCGCTGTTGTGATCCTTGAAAGTGGTATCCTCAGACATTACTATTCCCAGGTCCCTTACATTACTTTCTCGCTCTATTGTGTGATTATGCATGCGAGTTCTGTTACAGCTACCCGGGAAAGGTTTCAGAGAATTGATTGTACTGGGACTGAACCTACTGTGCATACTAGTATGCACAGTAATAAGAGTGAATGATCAGTATGATGAGTATGTTTAAACTTTTAAAGAGTGGGGGCGTGTGTTGTCTTGTTCTTGCTTCAGTGATTGTTCGTACAGCAGTTTTTTGTTGGGTTGCTATTGACTTTAGGAAATTTGCTGAACTTTATTCCCAGGCACAAGTACAATAGGCGAGGTAGTGATAGATTAGAAAGTTGTACATAGTATGTAATACTGTTTGAGTCACAGTAACATATCTTAGAGACACGGCCCACTGCCTTGGATGTAGTTAATGAATTTAGCGTTCTAAAACTAGTATACATTTTAAAAAAAAAATGCACAGATGAATTATACGAAAAGATCCTGAAGGCTGTAAATAGAGTGGCTTGAAAATAATAAAAGTCTGTTTATAGTTTACCTGAGTTCAGAAGAAATGTGTAGCCCAGTGTGACTAGAGCAATATGCTGTACAGAGTGTGCGGAAGATGTATTTGCTTTTCCTCTATTTTGATTGATTTTAGTGTGACAGGCAGAAGACAACCATGAATTGGGACCTCATGGGAAATATGGCATTTGATGTGTCTACCCATGTAATTATTTTATGCTAGATACGTTTCGTTTAAATTGTACCTTATTGCTATGGTAATATTAAGACGTAGCTGGCTCTGACAACCAGATGGCAGTAGTAAGCTGTGATATGTAGAAGACGTCAGATGGTGGATTCTTTCAGATTGTAGATGGTGAAAGTGGTTGATTAGGATAGATGCTGCTCTGATTCTGATAATGAACGTGGCATCGCTGAGTAATTCGGGATAAATGTTTGTGGAGGTTCAACAGCTCTATCAGACCCTCAAAGTGTATTTGATACCATTTTTACCCTAGATTCATGACTGGAATGGTAGGGAATGTATGTCGACACATGGTGGGCCTCCTACACACTGTAAATTTGAATTTTCTATCAACACGATAGATTAAAACATCTAGGATAAAAAGGGGTAAAAAGGAGTGTGTTCCTCACATTGTTCATGAGAGCCTTGCGCATCTGCGGTCCAGAGTATTTAGAGGACGAAATCAATAAGATATTCAACATAGCCACAAACCGAGATATCCTAGGTATTTTGTCGAGAAGGCACTAATGTCATCAAGAAAGACTTTCTACGGGACTGAACCTAAGTAAGTGATTGCTAGGAAAAATGTACTAGTTTTTCCATACAATAAGAACCAGGTTTCCCTGTGTGAGGCATAAAAAAGATCATTGAAAACCTTGCTTTCAAAAACACTGGGACTGTGAAATAAAAGTTGATTAAAACACACCCTCCAACAAAGTTGGTGGGGTTTACAAGGTCCCATGTACTCAGAGTCTTCTCTCTTGGTCAAACAGGTAAACTTTAGGAAACCAGAATATCCCTACATATACACTCAGTCAGGACAGGGCAGGAGTCGAACGCTATCTTTAACTACGTTAGTTCCTGTAATCACCCTCTGGGGTGGCCTGATGCCCAGATTATTATACCCAACAGTTCTGCCATAGAAAGAAGCATAATTGAATCTTCTCTCTTGAAACATGAGAGGAATACCGTATATAACTCAAATTATGGGCTATACAAGCTCGATAGTTATTTAGTAGAGTCTATTTTACACAATCTTAAACAACAATGATATACAAAATCACAGGATTCCTCTTTATGCCAGGTCTACGCACCAAAACATCATGCTACGTCTGTCGTGTATGGTTATATAATGCGTTTAGCTGTTACAGTAACATACATTAACAGGTACAAGATTACATGATAGCAAAAAATAGCGGGTTCAAGGATATTGAAGTAGAAATCGGGGTCATAGAAATATTATCAGAATGGTATAGAAATTCCCCAAATAAGGCATATTAATCGATACGAAAAGACTGGGAGACAATATTTAGGAATAATGAAGAGATACTTCTGAGTACTCCTGGGAACAATCTAGTACCCCAGACTAGGACATTTAAACAAATAGGACAGCCATTCATTTCTTTCTTTTTTTAATTAAAAAGTTTAAAAGAATAAAAGCAATCCATAAACATATTATCCACTGTGAACGTATTTCTCAAGTCACCCGACCGTTCTAGTGACTAGAAAAAGTTTGGGACTAGCTATTATATCTTCTAATTTCATATTCTTGCTTCTAAACCCAGAGGTCCTTCTTCCTTATATGGGGAGGATGGGGATGGTGGTGGTGCAGGTGGGGCCAAAATGTTGGGTCACAATCCGAGAGAGACTGCGGGAGTGTCAAACCCCACTGCGTTGCTCTGAGGAAAACTTCCCTTTACTCCTTTTGTTTTGCCTTCAAAATTTGCAATAGCGGCTGATATGCACTGATGAATTGAAAGTACTTTTTACTAAAAATTTCAAGACCCCGTGGCTTTTCATGCTAATAATATATATATATATATATATATATATATATATAATATATATATTATATATATATATAAATATAAATTTTTATATATAAAAATATAAAATATATATATAATATAATATATTTTTATGCAAAACACCACTCTGAAAGAATAGAGAAATTCCAAGCGCTTTCGGGGCTACTCACATTTTCAGGAACTATGAAATAAAGCATCAAGAAGCTAATAAAGGGGGCTGGTCGCACCTCACTATCAGATCCACAACGGTTTAAACACGTGACGCGAGCGGCCTACTTGGAAAGGTCCTTGGCACAACTCACCCCACAAACTTTCTTACCAAGAAATAAGAAATTTTAAAGAATTTGTCCAAGTGTATTATTAAATTCTTCCCAAATTTATTAATTGATAAATGGATCTTTTATAAACCAAAGGAAATTTCATATTTTTGTCAAAACTGGCTTTTTAGAACAAGATTCAAATTTTATTTCCCTTTGACCATGACTTGCTGATACTACTTTCTCAAATTTTGAAAATCAATTGGATGTTAAAATCTCTTACATGAATAATAGAGCATTGAACTTCCAGTTCTAATGCTATATTTTGTTTTTAATCTAAATTCGAGATTTTACCGTTTGACCTTAATAACTTTATCGCAAATTTACAAGGAATCTTAAGACACATCCAAAATCGCCCTTTGGGGGAATTCTTTATCAAAAGTTTTTTACTGTATCGAGATTTTTGAATACAACTTTATATTAAAAGTCTTAAGAAGAAGGCATATCACCAAGTTTTCGGTAAGGGAGAACCAAATATTTTTTTTTTTGAATAAGGCTGGTTGTCCTTTTGGATTGTAAAAGTATTTCTGGCAACTTTAAAGATTTATCAATTACATTTCTGGGTATTTAAATCATTTCCTATCATAAATTTGGATATTCCTCATTTTATGAATCAGGACTCAATTCGTAAGCTCTCAGAAACATTGATAGAAAACGACGTTTTGACTCTATCTTGATGCGAGAAATAGTGGACATAGAACAGTTATTAGTAGGTTTTCTGTAAATTTAATTTTAATTCATTATTACCCCCTTTAAAAATTTAAACATCTAGAAAGGGAATGAGTTATTTCTTCAAACTCACAGTAAATTTTAATGAATGGCTAAGCTATTTTTAAATTTTCCCAAGGAATGTGTATATCTACATTTTTTGGCATAAGACACAAAATATCATCAACCCTATCGAACCATTAGCTCTTTTTAGGGAGGATGTGTTAAGTAACCTTGTTTTAAAAATTCCATGTATAGGTTATAAAACAGGTTTAAAGAGATTCCATTGCCTAACAAACTTCGAGTTTAAAATTTATATTAATACAAATTTTTTCATCAACAATGCAAGTTTAATAAGTTTTTGATAGTAGGAACTGCAATGGTAAATCTAGTTAACGATTTCTTCAGATAAAAACTTAATAATCATCACAGAAAATTTCGTAAACAAGGGAAATAACTCAAAACAACCATGTTAAAATCATTTAGGTCATCAAGGATTAATTTATCAACCAATCTATGTTGTTTTAACATTAAAGTTAGAAATTTGCCAACATAGGGGTCAAAATATCAACAACCATTGGATAATTTTATAAAATGCCCTGGAGCAATAATTGGTCTGACCCGGATCCCCGGTTTGTGGTTTATATTAGTCCATACATGTAAGGCAAAGATGGATTAGTGGAAGTAAATTGTTTGACTAATCCCTCTTGCCTTTCAGTAGAAGTTTTATTGTTTTATTGAAATTTTCTGTAACGGTTTTAGGGATTTTGCTAAATTTAGAATTGGGTTTTAGTATCTCAAGAGATTATTCATTTTTTCTTGGTAATCATTTTCTTTCAAATTACTAATTTCATTATTTTGTCTGCTTTTAGTAAGGGGCAATTTTTATTGTTATTAGTGTTCATAAGAAATTAAGAATCTTTGAGGCAATTGGGAATGTTGTTTTTAAAATAGAGCTATATACCATTCCTTTACTAATATTAATTTCTCGAGGGTAATTTAAAAATTTTCAAAGTTACAAAGGCTTTTGCAATTTCAACATTTTTAGTTTTTTTGAAGTTGCAAAACTTAAACCAAACCCAGAGCAGTTCAAGTTGTATGTTTTGTCTAAAATTTCATCTGATAAGTTTTAAATTACAAAATGTTATTAGCATGCTTTGTCATCACATTTTTATTTAAATGTCTAATTTCTTTTAGTTTTGCTCTGAGTTTCATTATAGCATGTCCAACAACTGTGTTGAAATAGTGATTGGACAAAGCCATGTTAATAACAATTTTGTAATTAACTTATCAATGAAATTTAGACAAACATACAACTGCTGCTCTGGTTTTGGCTTAATTTTCAAATTCAAAAAACTTAATAAAGTTGAAATTGCAAAGCCTTTTTTTAACTTTGAAAAATTTTTCTGTTTATCCTCTGGGTTAATTAATATTAGTAAAGGAATGGAAATAGCTCTATGTTAAAACCAAACATTCCCCAAATTTCCCCCAAAGATTCTTTAGTCTTATGAAACTTAAAAACAATAAAAAATTTCGCCTTTCTAAAGCAGACAAAAAAAAATGCAATAGTAATTAGAAAGAAAATGATTACCAAGAAAAAATGAATAACTCTTAGATGATACTGAAACCTATTTCTAAACTTAGGAAAAATCCCTAAAACCGTTTTAAAAGCAAAATTTTAAAAAAAAAAAAACTTTTACTGAAAGGCTAAGATGAAATTTTCCCCAAAAAATTTTTCCACTAACCCTTTGCCTTTCATTATGGACTAATAAAAAAAACCCCAAACCAGGGAACCATCAGACCAATTTTTAGCTCCCCTAGGGTCAGTTTTATATAAAATTTTCCAAATGGCTTGTTTTTATTTTGGCCCCCATTGTTGGCAAAAAATTTTTAACTTAAAGTTAAAAACAACATAGACTTGGGTTTATAATTAAGCTCCTTTACTGACCTAAATGATTTTAACTGGTTATTTTGATGTTATTCCTTTTTACGAAAGTTTCCCGTTAGATTTATTAAGTTTCTTATTGAAGAACTCGGGTTTAAAATGTTTACCTTGCCGTTCCACATCATTTAAAATTATTTAAAATTTGCATTGTTGAGCAAAATTTTTATTTAATGATAAATTTTTTACTCAGAAGTTTGGATGGGAATGGGAAATCCCCCCTTTCCCCCTTTCTTAGTAAACCCATACGGAAATTTTTTTAAACAGGGTTTCTTAACACAAACCTCCCCAATAGAGCTAAAGGTTCAGATAGTTGAGAATTTTTGGGCTTATGCCCAAAAATGTAATAACACCATTCCCCTTTAAATTAAAAGTTTTGCCCATTCAATAAAAATTTTTGTTTAGTTTGAAGAAAATAACTCTTGCCTTTTCAGATGTTTTAATTATTAAGGGTAAAAGAATCAAATTTAAAATTTACGAAAAACCACTAAAAACTGTTTTTTATGTCCACTATTTTCCTCCATCAAGATAGAGCAAACTGTCTGTTTTCTCTCAAAGTTTTGAGAGCTTTACGATTTGAGTCCGAGTTCAAATAGGAAATATCCAAAATTTTTAAATAGGTAAGATTTAAAAAAACCCAAGAAATGTAATTGATAAATCTTTTAAAATTGCCAGAAAATACTTTTTACAACCAAAAGGGGCAACCACCTTTTTCAAATAAAAAAATGTTGGTTCTCCCTTTCCCTGAAAACTTTGGTTTTTTAAAGCCTTCTTCTTAAGACTTTTAAAATTAAAGTTTTTTCAAAAATCTCGATACAGTAAAAAAAAATTTTTATAAAGAAATTCCCCCAAAAGGCTGAGGATGTGTCTATAAGATTCCTTGTAAAAAATTTTCGATAAAAATTTTTTTTTCGGCAACTGGAAAAATTCGAACTAAATAAAACAACAAAATATAGCATTAGAACTGGACAAATTTCCCAAAGCTCTATTTTTTTCAGTAAAAAATTTTAACCCCCCCTTGATTTCAAAAAGTTAGAAAAAATATCAACAAGTCCTGGTCGACAGGAATATAATTGAATTTGTTTTTAAAAAAAGCATTTTGACAATAATATGAATATTTCTTTGGTTTAATAAATTAGTCCTTTTATAATTAATAGAATTTGGGGAAAAATTTAAATAATACACTGGAAAAATAATCTTTAAAAAATTTTTATTTCTTGGGGAGAATAGTTTGTGGGGTGAGTTGGCCCAAAGGGCTTTCCAAAATTGGCTCGCCGCGGGTCACGTGTTTTAAACCGTTTGGATCTGATTGAGGTGCCGACCGACCCCCTTTTATAGCTTTTTCGATGCTTTACTTTTAGTTCCTTTATAAAGTGAGTAGCACGAAAGCGCTTTTAATTTTTTTTATTCTTTTAGAGTGGTTTTTTGCATATTTTGAAATCCCTGTTTAATAATTTATATTAAAAATATATATAAATATAAATATATATATATATATATTAATATATATATTATATATATATAATAAATATATATTTATATTATATATTATTTTATCTTTACCCTTTTTTTTCCAAAAGAATTCTGCAAAAAATGTTGGCTTTGCGTAAAAAAAAATTATTTCGCCCCATGTCACAAAGGGCTGTCACACGTCACCACTCAATGTCCCAGGTCTTTCCCGCATAAAAGGTCTGTTATGCATCAAAGGGTTTCTACCCTCACCAGGTCTGTTTACACGCCCCGGACAGCTGATGTATGTCTTCCACACGTCCCCTATGCTTTCCTTACTACTCTATAATAGCACACGCGACGCTCCAAAGTGTGCTTAACTCGTCCCTTCAAGGTTTTGTCTTACAATGTCCCCCCGTAGCATTTTCCCTTTTAAAGTACAAAATTCACCAAATCGCTCAGTTTTCCAAAAAAAATTTATAATGTATGGGTACAAAGGTGTGTTTATTCACCTAGTTTACTCACCTAGTTTTGGTTTTCGGGGGCGATTCTAGTTCCTGCCCCCCCTCTTCGCTGGCCCCCTTTTGGGGCACTTCCCCGCACCGAGCTTTTTCATCCTCTGCTTTAAAACTTTGTATGGGCCCCTCCACTACATCGCTTCCAAATTATTTCACTTCCAAAAACCTTTTGACTGAAGAAAAAATTCCAAATCCCCGGATTCATCTGTTTTTTCAACCCAACTGTTTCCCCTTTTTGTTGTGTCCCATCTCGCAACTTCAGTCTCTGTCCACCTTTTTAATTCCTCTCAGTATTTATATTCGTTATCAAGTCCCCCCATCTCTCCAGTCCTCCAGTGTCGTCGGTTTTTATTTCCCTTTAACCCCCTCCTCTAGGGGGCATACCTCTTAGCTCGGGATAGTCTTTTTGCAAAACCTTTGCACTTTCTCAGTTTTTTTCGTTCTTGGGAGGTTGGGTTCCAAACTGTGCCGCATACCCAAAGGGGGCCCAACACACGGTGAAAAGGTGTGTGTGGTGTGTGTTTGTGGTTTTAGTTGTAGAGTGTGTGTGTGTTGTGTGTGTGTTGTGTGTGTGTGGTGTGTTGTGTGTGTGTGTGTTGTGTGTGTGTGTGTTTACTCACTTTTGAGGTTTCAGGGGGCGAGTCCAAGCCCTTTTGGCCCCGCCTCTTCACTGTGCTACAGGCACTTCCCTGAATCATGCTTTACGTCCCTCTTTAAAATATGTATGGACCTGTCTCCCCCTATACGCTTCCCAAAAATATTCCCTTACGATATCTGTGGCGAAGAAATACTTCCTCTCCCTGTGATTCATCTGTTCTTTACCTTCCAAGTGTCCCCTTTTGCTTGTCCAGTCCTGGCATCCGTTTTGTCCCCCCTCAATTCCCTCAGTATTTTGTTGCGTTATCATGTCCCCCCCATCTCTTCGTCCCCAGTTCGTCAGTTTATTTCCCTTAACCACTCCTCGAGGCTACCCCTTAGCTCTGGGACATTTGTTGCAAACCTTTGCACTTTCTCTAGTTTCTTTCTGCTTGGTTTGGTTTGGGGGTTTCCCAAACTGGGGCCGATCTCCCAAAATTTGGGCCTAACGACACGGTTTTCAGGGGCCTAAGATTCCTAATTAGATGCGGGAAAGCTGTTCTGAGGGGTTTGCCCGGCGCCCAATGCTGCAGCAGTTATTTGGTTATGTGCGCTTCAGGAATGTCCCGGTGTTTTACTCACCCCAAATCTTTTTCCTTGATGAGGTTTGTGTCTTGGCCCCCCAACTTTATCCATCTGTGGTCTTCTTTGCCCTTCCCCAATCTTCATGACTTTGCACTTGGTGGGATTGAACTCCAGGACCCAAATTGCTGGACCAAGTCTGCAGCCTGTCCAGATCCCTTTGTAGTTCTGCCTGGTCGTCAAATCGAATGAATTTTTCTCATCAACTTCACGTCGTCTGAAAACCCAGGGACCCCTCGGATTTATTCCTTACGTCATGTAGTTCACAAATCCCAGAAACAGCACTGGTCCTAGGACTGACCCCTGTGGGACCCCCGCTGGTCACAGGTGTCCACTCTGACACCTCGCCACGTACCATTACCTCGCTGCTGTCTTCCTGACAAGTATTCCCTGATCCACTGTAGTGCCCTCCCTGTTATCCCTGTTTGGGCCCTCCAGTTTTTGCATTAATCTCTTTGTGGTACGTGTCAAACGCCTTCTTGCAGTCCAAGAAAATTGCAACCACCCACCCCTCTCTCTCTTGCCTTACTGCTGTCACCAGGGCCCATAGAACTTCAGTAGGTTTGTGACACAGGATTTCCCGTCTCTGAAACCATGTTGGCTGCTGTTGATGAGATCATTCCTTTCTAGGTGTTCCACCACTCTTCTCCTGATAATCTTCTCCATGACTTTGCATACTATACATGCCAGTGACACTGGTCTGTAGTTTAGTGCTTCATTTATGCCCCTTTTTTTTAAAGATTGGGACTACTTTTGCTGTCTTCCATGCCTCAGGCAATCTCCCTGTTTCGATAGATGTATTAAATATTGTTATTAGGGGTACACATAGCACCTCTGCTCCCTCTCTCAGGACCCATGGAGAGATGTTATCTGGCCCCATTGCCTTTGAGGTATCTAGCTCACTCAGAAGTCTCTTCACTTCTTCCTCGGTTGTGTGTACTGTGTCCAGTACCTGGCGGTGTGCCACACCTCTCCGTCTTTCTGGAGCCCCTTCTGTCTCCTCTGTGAACACTTCTTTGAATCGCATGTTGAGTTCCTCACATACTTCACTGTCATTTCTTGTTGTCTCTCCTCCTTCCTTCCTTAGCCTGATTACTGGCCCTTGACTGTTGTTTTCCTCTGATGTGGCTGTATAACAGCTTCGGGTCAGATTGGCTTTCGCTGCTAGGGTCGTTTTTCATATTGTCGTTGGGCCCCCTTCTTATCTGTGCATATTCGCTTCTGGCTCTAGGGACTGCTCTCCTTAATCTCCTGGGCCCTTTGCCTTCTCTATTTCTCCCATTCCCTAGCAAACCTGGTTTTTGCCTCCTTGCACCTTTGGGTGAACCATGGGCTCATCCTGGCTTTTTCATTATTCCTGTTTCCCTTGGTACAAACCTCTCCTCAGCCTCCTTGCACATTGTTGCTACATATTTTCCCTCATCTCATTAACTGGGGTTCCCTGCCAGTCTCTGTCCCACTGAACCTCGTTCAGGAAGTTCTCATTCCCGTGTAGTCCCTTTTCTTGTATTTGGCTTCATTTGTCCTGGCCTTCCTGCTTCCCCTCCACTTGTAGCTCTACTGTGTATTCGAAGCTCAAAACATGATAGCTGGCCCAAGGGCTTTCATATGTGATGTCCTCAAAATCTGCACTACTCAAGGTGAATACTAAGTCCAGTCTTGCTGGTTCATCCTCTCCTCTCCTCTTGTAGTGTCCCTTATGTGTTGGTACATGAAGTTTTCCAGTACCACCTCCATCATCTTAGCCCTCCCTGTATCTTGGCCCCATGTGGCTCCAAGTTCTCCCAGTCGATCTCCTTGTGGTTAAAGTCACTCATGATCAGGAGCTTTGCCCTGCATGCATGAGCTCTTCTGGCCACTGCGCCAGTGTGTCAACCATCGCTCTGTTGCTCTCGTCATACTCTTGCCCTGGCCTCCGCTGTTCTGTGGTGGGTTATACATCACTGCAATTACCACCTTGGAACCTCCCGAGTGAAGCGTCCGCTATGTAATCACTTTCTTCTCCGCTGTTTTCCTCTCCCAGCTCATCAGAATTCCATCGTTTTTTGATCAGCAGTGCCACTCCTCCACCCCCCTTTTTCCTTCTGTCTTTCCCTCAGGATCTGGTATCCCGTTAAAAGGGGTGGCATCGGTTATCATACCTGTAAGTTTGGGTTTTTCTGTAGAGCTTGATGTCCGGTGATGCCTCTTGGACTCTTTGGGCCCTCTCCTCCCA
The DNA here is from genome assembly GCF_026875155.1 of Cherax quadricarinatus. Classification (NCBI taxonomy): domain Eukaryota; kingdom Metazoa; phylum Arthropoda; class Malacostraca; order Decapoda; family Parastacidae; genus Cherax; species Cherax quadricarinatus. Next base: position 74,607,437 of record NC_069399.1, on the reverse strand, counting down.
CTTTTTGTTATTCCATCAGCGTTTGTGTACCATCCCTTCATTTTCCTTTTCCCAACCTGTGGTTTGGGCGGGCCGGGGGGTGGGAGACCTGGTAGCATACTGGGGGGATTCAAGGGTTGGGGGTTGGGTGGAAGCTGGGGGTATGGTTTGTAGTGGGGTTTTGGGGATGGGGGGATGGGTTGTGGGGTTCGGGATATATTTTGTGTGGGTCTTCCCCTTTGCTCCCTTTGTTCTGCTTGACTGACCTCTGCGGGCCCTCCATCCTTGTCTCCTTTCCTACCCTCCTTTTTTTTTAAATTGTCCTTTTCCCTAAACTGCGGTCGTTCTGTTTGTGTTCTTTCCCCCTGTGAAAGGAACACCCCTTTACTCTTTCGAGTTTTTAAAACCGGGGGTTTTCTTTTTGGGGGTTTCCCTGTTCCGCACGTTTCTGTCCGGAAATCAGTTTGATCGGCCGGTTTCTCCCCTTCAAGTACCCCCCTTTTCCTGAAAATTTACAATTTTGGGCCATGTTTTTCTCCCCCTATTTCCTTTATGTTTTTCTCAATCTCCTTTCTTTTTTCCTGCCGTTTTTCAGGTGGGGGCCTTTTCCTCTCCCCCCAAAGCCCAGGGATAAACACTTTTTTTTCCCTTTTTCCCCCTCCTCCCATTGCCTCCCCCTTTCTGTGACCTGGATCCTGTCTGAAGGGGGCATTTTCCCCTTTTTTTTTCCAATGTTGGTGTGGGGTTTTGTGGGTGTGTGGGTGGTGTATGTGTGTGTTTTATGGTATTGGGGGTTTGTTTTGGGGGTGAACTCACCAAGTTGGGGTTTGCGGGGGCCCGAGCCCCAAGCCCTGGCCCCGCCTTTTTAAATTTGATTGCTACTAGGCCCGTGTGTGTTTTGTGTTTTTGTGGTGTTTGTGTGTGGTTTTTTCCCAAAAAATTTTACAAATGAGATGCAGCTTCAGTTTAAACCACGTGGAACAAAAACCCCAAAATATTTTGGGTTATTTATCTGAATTTTTCCCTTTTTATCTTTTCAGGCTTACCACCCCAGCACCCCGGCCCCCCTACCAGGCTCCTGGTTCGGGCCTGACCAAATCGTTGTTGATGCACGACGGCAAAAAGGGAATTAAGTCCCTTTTTAAAAATTTGCATATTTGGGGGAATGATGTCTAAAATTCAAAAAATTCCATAAAATGCATAAATAACCCGGGGCTTACAAAGGGGAGAAGTTACGAAAAATTTTTGGGCCCTGTATTTAAAATTTTTTGAATATTAAATCTGTAGGAGGTTTTATTAGAAAGCAAAGCAAATTTTAAACCCTCCCTCTGAAAATTGCATCCTCTCTTTTTATTAAATTTTAAAAATTTAAGTTTTTTTTAAAGACACAAAGGGGCCCTTTTTAACCCCGGGCCTAGATAAGAGGACCAGAGAGGGGAAACATTTTCCCCCATCCCAAAAAAAATTTTATAAAAACCCCTTTTTGTAAACAAAAACAACAACTTACTTTCCTTAAAACGAAAACAAAAAAAATATCTTCAAATAAACCCTTTTAAAAAAAGGGAATCTTTCAACATGCTGAAACAGTCTTCTTGGGATTAAACCAGTTCGGCATACATACAAACCCAATCCAGGTGTACAGCCCTTAAAGTGCCCCTTTCCCTTATATGAATTACAATGCACTCTTTTTTCAGAGGCCCTTGCACTAGCAAATGGTAAACCCACACGCTAAAAAGGGGCCTTTTCCTCATCGTCAGAAAAAAGGGGGTTTGGGAAATTTTTCTTGCTACTTTTTGTTTTCTTTTTTCTCCCAAAAACTGTAGGTTTTTTTTGTTATCAAGCAACTATTTCCTTATTAAATGATGATGTATAATCCTGCTATTTGTGTTTTTCCCCTTTCCCTTTAGCTCGCTTTTTTCATTGGTTTCGGAGGGCTCAGAGTTTTGCAAGTAAAATCTTGCTTCACCCATCTCTGGATGTTAGCTTTTTGGCCCTTTTGGGGAGTTGGAAAGGGGAGAGATAATCAAGTGTATACCATTTGTTTGCTACTAGGCCCACCCTTTCATACCTAGCATATCTTTTGGGGTAAACTTTCGGTCATGAAAATGGTGTCAACTTGTGTGATACTTGCTCTATCAACATTGGGGTTTTTTCTTCTGTAAACTGTAAAGCTATAAAGTTTTCCCTTCCCAAAAATAAATTATCATTGAATGGCCAAGACCATTGCTATAAAACCTTTTTATGGCTTCATCGAAAATCAGTTTTTTCGTAGGTGCACAGGTAAATACTCGCTACATTAGTTTGGGTTTTTTTCGCTTTCTGCTGCTCTTCGGTAGCCCCCTTTCAGTAAATTTGAAGTATGATAAAACAAGAGGCTGCAATTTGTGAGTACAGTGAGGAGGTAAAAAAAATCAAGTTATGCCACTCTTGGGAAAGTTTAATGGCAGCATAAATTTTTTTGACTGTGGTGGCCATCTAGAATTATAATGTGCTTTTGTATTTTGTTGGTTTTGGGATGAGTAACAATGGAGAAAACCAGACTAAGAAACAATCTGCAAACAGCCATCCGTTTTGCCTGTATCCCCTTTAGATAAAATCCAGGGGCTGCCAGTCCCTTAGAAAAATTCGGGAATACAAACACGGGGGGAATATTTTTCCAATGCATTTTCTGCACAAAAAACAGGTTTTTTGTTTGTCCACGTTCCCCCGCTGTTTAGCATCCAATTGATTTTTTCTCCTTTTTTTGGGCCCCCAAAATTTTTACCGGATTTTGCACAGGGCGTTAGAACCAAACCATCCAAATTTCCCCACTTTTTCTTTGGAAAAATAATTTCCCCTTTAGATAAAAACATCACGGGCCCCCCTTTAGAAAACTGGCACCCCCGTGGACGATTAAATCCAAAAGTCTTGCATACAAGTAACCTCTGGTTTTCTAAAAGATAGGGGTTGGATTTCTTTCAATAACACTGTTTTTCCCCAATTTTTTTCCAGCCATTTTTTTTAAGTGAAAAAAACCGGTGGGGGAAAACTTCAACTTTTTCAAAATTTAAAAACAAGAAACGCCCTATTCAGAAATGGGGGAGACAAAACCCAAAACCCATTCCATTGCCTAAATATGACTCATAAAAATGGCCCTAAATTTAAAAACAAAAAGTGGTCTGAAAAAGGCCAAGCAGGGCCCCACCAAGGGTTCTTGCCCTTTTTCGTCTCGAGGGCCCTAATAAAAACCCAGATGAAATTTTTAGTGTGTACCATTCAAATTTTCTTGAAAAATCTCTGTATAATACTTTCCCCCATAGGGAACACGGTTCGCTTCCTCCATAAACGGGGAAAATCTCTCACCTTCAACAAAAAAGAAAAATTAAGCTTTAAAGTTTTTTTTGATATGGAAAAAAGATTAAAGCAACAAAAAATTTTTATTATATATCACGTAATACATATTACATAAAACACACAAAATATTTTCACAAGTTTTTTCACTATATAAACAATTAAATGAAATAGAGGCACAAGAGAAAAACGCGTTTTTTGACTTCCTCTTTCCCGGTTTAATTTTGACTGAGCGGTTTGTGTAAATGCCCTTTTGAAAGACGCGTAGACACTGTGTTTTACTGACCCGAGATATAAACGGCCAAAAAAAGAAAAACAGGGGGGGGGGGCCTTTTCCTCGTATGGGCTTTTAAACCCCCCCTTTTCCCAAATTTAAAAAGGAAACGCTAACCCCCGTAAAAATTTAGACTACCCTAATTTTCCGGGGGTTTTAAAGAAAAGGGGGGAATTTATGAAAATTTCAAATCACAAATGTGGCTAAAGAAACCATAAATGGGGCCACACACAGAAAAATGGGACAAAGGAAAGGGAGGGAAGACTGAGGCCCAAATTGGCAAGCATCGTCGTGAATGGGAAGAAAAAAATTTTTCTAATTAAAGATACAAGGGAGTGGGGATCGACAAAAAATCGGGGGAAAGGGTAATATTTGCTGACCTAAGTCCCGGAAAAGGAAATTTTCCAAACAACGCTGAATTTAAAAAACCTTTTTTTCCCTTACCCTCCCCAGGGGTCCCAAAGGGGCCTTCGCGGAAAGGCGAAACACCTATTATCTGAATGCCCCTTTTTAAAATTTCAACCCGTAATTTTATCCGAGGGGAAAATGCAATGAAACTCCCTCTTTAATACTAAATTAAAAACCCCGTCCTTACATCTCGTAAACACCAGGAGGGGGGGCTTTTGAAGTCGATAGCGTCATGGGGGAAAAGGATTTCACTTTTTGGGGGAAGAAAGGGCTTTCAGGGGTCCCCTCTACAGCTAGGCTAGTTTAAAAGGGGGAAAATATGATAGAAACCCCGAACCACAGTTTTTTGTTTGCAAGAAGTGGAAGATAGAGGGGACTTAAAATTTCACTTCATGTTACCCAAACCCGGGTTTGTTTAAAACGGGAAAAAGTAAGCTAATTTTGGGTCCCACGAGTCACTTTGAAAAACCCGCCCATTTTTGAGTAGAAGAAATGGCCTGGAAAAAAGGAACTTTCCAAAAAGCTGAATAAGAAATAGTTACAAATTTTTTTCCCCTTTTCCCATTAATCGAAAAAAAGGTTTTTTAATAATTTAATTAAAAAAAGTTTAAAATAGGATTTAAATTTAAAAACTTGTAAACACTTATCAAAAAAAAAATGCCAAGGACCGAGGCCCTTTTTAAATATTCAAAGGCAGTTTAAATTTCATGTAAAATGTGGATGACAATAAGACCACGAAAACAGGAATTGGGCCATAGGGAAAAAATACCATTTAATCATTAACAATACAAGAAACCCCTTCCCCAAAATTTTCCATTCGCTTTTGTTTCAACAACAAATGGGTTCCAGAAGAATAAATTAAAGGGGGTTAATTATGCAAGGAAATTTGAGAAAAAATGAAAAAAGTCGTTTGAGGGATTTACACAAATTCACTCAAAAAAAATTTTAAATTTTTTGGTATTTATCTCTTTGCTTTTCTGAAAAGGAACCCAAAAAATAAAAAAAGGTTTGTCACCCTTGAAGCAGTGACTCGGGTTTTTTCATCAGTTTATCATTATTTCCAAATATTTTTAAAACATTTTTTTTAATGAGAAAATTTTCCCCCCTTTAAAAAAATTAATACATTGTTTTTTAAAAAATTTTTTAAATTTTTTAGATGAATTAGGAATTTTTTTTTTTTTTACATATCTTGCCAACAAGATTCTGATCAGGGTTTTCCAAATTTAAAATAACTTACCTTATCCGGGGAAAGGGGGAAAAAAAAAATATGGGCATCTAAAACAACTGTTTAAACAGTAATAATTTAAATTTTGATTTCCCTTTCTATGGGGTAGTGAATAATAAAAAAAAAATTCGGGAGTGATGTTGTCCCAAAATGCTGGGGAAATTTTAAACGACATTCCCTACCCAAAATATAAAATAACACTCTATGTCTTTGAAGAAAAATAAAAACTCCAGTTTTTGGGGAGATAAAAAACCCCCCAGTCCACGATAGAAAAATATTACTCTAAGTATCCAGTTGAAAAGAAACATTTCATGACAAAGACATAACATCAGACAACTTTTTTAAAAGTCAAATTTGGCCAGAGCGCGGGGAAATACACACAGCGTTTGGATAAAAATTTTTATAATCATTAAGAATCCAACCTACTACAGGGAGGAAAGATCATTCCTTTTTAACAAGAGCCATTACTGAGCATCAAGAAACTTCTTGCGAAACAAAAGGGATAAGAGAAATGAAGGGGTAAAAAAGCTTTTCCTCACTATCCAAGGGAGAAATATATTTTCCTTTATGTTGCTAAAGGGAAATGCGAACTTTTTTTTTATTAAGCTTCAACTTTTGAAGTAACCGTGAAGATCCAATTTTGTGCTGGAGGGGCTATGATAACCCCCCTTTTTGTGCTAAATGAAAAAAAATAGGATGAACCCAAAACCTTTTAACTGGACTGGCGTGCAACTCCCACTTTTGTGGTAGCTATTCTTTCGATTTCATAAACTCTTTCTTTTTCCCCATGCTAAAAAGGATCTCTCCCACCTTATTTTACTTCTCCTGGAATTCAATTTTTTCCTTGCGTTTCCTATTTTCCAATCTTCAAATCCAAAAACTCTCCGTCCTTAAAAATTTTTAAGTTTTTTTTTCGTCCAACTAATCCCCTTCTCATAATATTGTTTGTATTTCTCTTGTCACTAAACTTCCATTTTTCCCCCCATTTCCTGCCCTTTTATCTTTCATTTCCCCGGGTGCTTTGCTGTAAAATATATATATATTAATAAATATATATATAATATATAATATATTTTTAAAAATATATATATATATATATAATATAATTTAAAAAATTATTTTTAAATAAAAATATTTTAAATATATATTATATATATATATATAAATATTATATATTATAATATAATAATAAATTTATATATTTTTTATAAATATATATATATATAATAATATATAAAATAAAATAATATTATATATATATAATAATAATAATATATATAAATAAAAATATATATATAAAATATAATTAAATATATATATATATATATGTGGCCGAAAGGCAAACTTGCATTTTTTCCCCAGACCCCAAGGGTCTCTGTTCCCAGGGGAACAAATTGATATTTTTTTGGCTAATTACCTTACTTGCTGATTTGTCCCCCCCAGTGGTCAGCAGCTCCCCCCTGCCGCCCAAACTTTTATGGATGTGGTGTTAGGCATGTAAAACCCCCAGGTATAGGCCCATGCTAAGAGCTTGCTATTTTTCCAAGATTGAGGTTGACCCCGCGGGCGGTTTGCTGGTTTTGGGGTATTTTTGGGGTGCTAGGATCGGGCTCCCTCTCGGGTGGGGATCATGTTTGCAAAGGGTTTTTCCTTTTTGAGTCAGTGGTTTTTGGGAAAACTTAAGCTATGTAGACCGAGTCTGCTTGCGTTCGCCCCAAATACACATATATCCGTGTGAATTGGGGCAGCAAGGGACAGATCACTGCAAAAACGGAGGGTCTTAGGGTCGAGCGCGTTCCCCTTGCCATAGGAACTGTTTGGAGGACGTCCCCTGATGAGGGGGCGCCACAGCCTGGGGAGGGGATCTCCCTATCTATGTTGCAGCCCTGAGCATGTTGGTAACCCTTTTCAGTGATCAGGGCCCTCCCAACTTGACTTTTTTTGAGCCATGCGGGACAGGGGTTTTGGGGGCGGAGCAGAAGTCTTCCCTTCAATATGGGCCCCGGGGTAGCTAGGGCCTTATTCCTGAGAGTCACGAGATTATCAGGAAAAATTGTCTTATCAACTCGTTTGATGCTATGGAAGAGAAGGGGAAAACTGGTAGAGCAATCTGGGGGGACTGCTACTCCAGAACCCCAAGCCTGACCAAAGTGAGGCTTGTAACTACGTCCCCCTTTAAGGAAATATTTAATACACTCTCTACATGTCTTTAGGAGAGATCATATTCCTTGAGTTTCGAACTGCTGAAGGGTGGGGAGCATCTCAAAAGTAGGAAAGTTTTGGGAAATTTATAGACACCTGGTGGTAGGGGGAAGGCAAAAATTGCATTGTCTTTCATCCGCTTTTCCCCGCCAAGGGCTGAACTTTTTTTTCTAGGCAAAACGAGGCATTGGACCCAAGGGAGCACCAAAGGGGATCTATTGGGTGATCAATGGCTCGTGTCCTGGGAAAACACACTAAAATTCTGGGTCACGTCGATTTGGGAGAAACTATTTCACTTTTGGGGGGGTTTAAAGAAACGGGCCCGGCTTTCTCCCATGATTTATTTTCACTCATGTCCTCTAGGGGAGATTCTGTTGTGCCACTAGCACAACATAAAAATATATATAATAATAAAAAATATTATAATTAATATATATATATAAAAAATATATTTTTATATATAATATAATATATATATATATATATATATATATATAAATATATATAAAAATAAATATAATAATATATATATAATATAAATTAAACTCTACCTTTACACTTACGTTAAAAGAATAACGTTATTCTCTCTGGGGGCCCGGGGCCACGAGATATCTAGAGGGAGAGCGACATTCCTAATTTTGGGCAATACTTTATGTGCTTTAAAAGGGGTCCGCAAGTGGTGTTTTGAACCAACCGAAAGGGACCTTAAAAATCCCACGAGAAGGGGTTAAAAGGGGCACACAGCAAACTAAGGTACAGCACAGGGAGAAAGAGTCACGTCAGGCCACTCCACACTGCCCACACCACGAGGGTGGAATTGACCGGGTTTTTTGGCCCTGAAATGTCTCTGGAATGGCTTTCCTTTTTTTTCCCTCCTATTGTCAACAATCTTTTCGTTTTTTTTATATTTTTTTTCCCCTGTTATTGCCTTTCATAAAAAAATCTAAATTTTGGGATTAAGAAGGAAAGGCTAGTGATAAAAGGCTTTTATTGTGAAGCCTATGTAAGTTTCATCATTGACAGAATAAAACGTTGTCACAATGAAAACCCTTTTTATTTTACTTTTTTAAGTCTGTTTGGGACTGGTAAAAAAATTCCAGGTAAAAATGTTTCTATTATTTATTACATACATAATTTTTTGTGAAATTAGGCGATTTCAAAGAAAGGGAAATTCGTATTTCCCGATACACAGAGTGAGGAGGGAAATCCGGGTATATAACGGAAGACCTACCACACGACTAAAGGGCTGAGGAATGATTACCTCAAACTCCTCCTTTTCCCCCCGTTTTTCTTTAGGAGTGAACCCACTGTGGGGCAAACTTTTTCCTAAATAAAGAAACCCAAGTTTTTTCACTTGTCTAATTTATCAACTTGCCGGGTTCTCTGAACATTCACTACATTCCTGTCAAACAGCAACATTTTTGGGTTCTTAAAACAGGGAATTCTTTCCCTTTCCTAACCCCAGGCACGACCTACTTCCACACCGTGATATATATTGTATATTGAATATATATACAATATATATATATATATATAATATATAAAATATATATATAAAATACATATATATATATATATACAATAAAAATATATATATATAAATATATAATATATATATAAATATAATATATATATTATTATATATAAAAATTAAATATAAATATATAAAAAAAAATAAATATTAAAAAATATATATATAAATATATATATATATATATATATATATATTAATATATATATTATATAAAAAATAATTTTTGGCCGAAAAGGCAGAAACTTGCGATCTTGGCTTAAAAGCAACGCTCATCTTTCCAAAAGGACAATGAAAATTTGTTATCAAAAATTTCGCCAAAATCATTCTGAACTTTAACGAAAAAAAAAATTTTTTACTGTGTTTGTTTAGTAAAATTATTGTAAACAAATCAAAAAAAATTTTGTTAGGTTAGGGAAAAAAAATTGAGCTTGTTAAACAAAAATTAGGGAATTTTTTGAGTTTCCTTTTGGGGCAAAAAAGAAATTTTTACTTCACCCTTTTGAAAAAAAATATCTTTTAAAAGAAAAAAAAAAAAATTTTTGAAAAGGACTTAATTTTAAATGATTTTTTGCTAATTTACCATTTTACAATTCGGCAGACAATATATAAATAATATATAAATATAAAATATATATATAATATATATATTATATATAAAAAATATTAAAAAATCACGTAAAAGGTGATTTTAGAATTCAAAACAAACCCTCAAAAATAAAAGAAAACCAAAAGCTTTCGTGATACTCACATTACAAAATATAAAGAAAAACACCCAAAGGAAGCTTTTAAGGGGTCGGCCACACCCCATATCAGATCCCACAACGGTTTTTAAAAAAAAACCCGACGCGCGCCGACCCAACTTGGATAGGTCCCCCTTTTCACAAACCCCCCACAAACTATTCTACCCAAGAAAGTTTAAAATTTTTATTTGTCCTGTAAAATTAATTCCCCCAAATTCTATTAAAATTAAATCGATCAATTTATATAAACCAAAGGAAATATTCCAAAATTTTTGTCAAAAAAAAGCTTTTTTATGAAACAAAAAATTCTTTTTATTCCTGTCGACCATGGACTTGTTTGGGATACACTTTCTAAACTTTTTTGAAAATAAAATTTGGATGGTTAAAATCTCTTATAATGAATAAATAGAGCTTGGAATCTTGCCCCGTTCAAATGCATATTTATGTTTTTTTAAAAATCTTAAGTTCAAATTTTTTTCCCCATTTTGACCGTAATAAACTTTATGGGAAAATTTTTACAAGGAATCTTATAGCCCAATCCATTCATTCTTTTGATAAAGAAGTCCCCCCAAAATCTGATGAATGTGTTATAAGTTTTCCCTTGTAAAATTTGCGATAAAGTTTTTTTCGGTCAAACTGGTAAAAATCTCGAACACGTTTAAAACAACAAAAATATAGCTTTAAACGGGACAAAGATTCCAATGCCTATTTATTCTTTTTAAGAGTTTTTAACCCCATCCTATTTTTTTAAAAGGATTTGATTTTAGAAAGGGTTTAATTTTAAAAATGAGTTTCTTGCAATTGACCATTTTTTTAACATATTGGGGAAACGACAAATAAATATATATATATATATTATATAATATAAAAATATATATAAATATATATATATAATATATAAATATATGCATAAAATATGCATATATAATTGCAAAATGAAAATATATTAGGCATAAAAATATATAATAATATATATATATATATATATATAAATAGCATCACCCCTTACTAGAATTTGAACAATGAAAGGGAAATTTCCCCGAGAGAAAGGCGAAATATACACAAACACTAAACTCTGGCTAAAGGGAGACTCGAACCTAAAAAACCTTGGGACAAGGTACCATTGCAAAAACCAATCTACCCCACGGCCCAAATCCCTTTGGGCGTGTAGCATGACTCCCAATTTTTTGATCCAAGGCAGCCCGTTTTTCGGGGAAAAAGGTTTTACAGCTTTTAAATCACTCCCTGCATGCATCACCTTTTACTAGAGTTTTTGAACAATGAAAGGGAATTCCCGCGAAGCATGCGAAATAAAACAAAAAACACTGATCTCTGGCTGAAGGAACTCAACCAAACAAACCCTTTAGGAAAGGTACGCAGTGCTTTAACCAATCAAACCCACCTGGACCAATACCTTGGCGTGTGGGCATGAAAAAACACTTTTTGACCCAAAAGGCAGCCAGTTTTCGGGGAAAAGGGTTTTTTACGCTTTTCATCCCCACCCCTGCATGCAAAACCTTACTAGGATTTAAAACAATGAAAGGGAATTTTCGCGAGAGCCTTCCCCCCTGAAAGCGGGCTCCCCTTGGATCAAACGGGTAGCTCATGCTACCCCCAAAGGTATTGGTCCGTGTGGGTAGTTTGGGTAAAGCACGGCGTACCTTGTCCTAAGGTTCGTATTTCGAGTCTCCTTAAACCAAGATCATTTTTTGGGGAATTTTTCGCATCCCTTCGCAATTCCTTGAAATTTTTCCCAAATCTCTAGTAAGGCTGATGCATGCGGGGGATGAGATGAAAACTGAAAGCCTTCCCCCCTGAAAGCTGGCTGTTTGGATCAAACGAAAAACCCTCATGCAAAAACCCCAAAAGGTTTTGGGCCCAGTGGGGGTAGATTGGAAAAGCACTGCTTTCCTTGTCCTAGGTTTTCGTGGGTTCGATCTCCTTCAGCCAAAATCAGTTTTTTATATTTTTCGAATGCTCTCGGCGAATCCTTGCTTTTGTTCAAACCCCAGTAAGGTTTGATGCATGAGGGGATGAGTTTAAAAGCTGAAAAGCCTTCTCCCCAAAGCGGCTGCCTTGGATCAAACGGAGCTCTTTGCACACGCCAAGGTAGGTCCAGTGGGGGTAATTGGTAAACACTGCTTTCCTTGTCCAAGGGTTGGGTATTTTTCGAGTCTCCTTCAGCCAGAGATCAGTGTTTTGTATTTTCGCATGCTCTCGGGGAATTTCCTTGCATTGTTAAAATTTCCAAAGAAAGGGGCTGTTTGCATGCAGGGATGAAGAAAAGCTGTAAGCCTTCTCCCCGAAACTGGCTCCCTTTGGGATCAAACGTTTTCCCTATGCTACACCCCAAAGGTATTGGTCCAGGGGGGTTTAAAAAATTGGGTAAAGCACTCCCCGTCCCTTTTGTCCAAAGGGTTTCCCGAGGGGTTCGAGTCCCCTTTACACCAGAGATCATTGTTTTTTGTATATTTCGCATGCTCTCGCGAATTCCTTGAATTGTTCAAATCTCTATAAGGCTGATCATGCGGGGGATGAGATGAAAAGCGAAAGGGCCTTCCCCTAAAAGCGGGCTCCCCTTGGATAAAACGTGAAAGCTAAAGCTACACGCCAAGGTTTTGTCCAGTGTGGGAAAGATTGGTAAAGCACTGCGTACCTATGCCAAAGGGTTCGTAGGTTCGAGTCTCCTTCAGCCAAGATCAGTTTTTTGTGTATATTTCGCATGCTCTCGCGAATTCCTTGCATTTTTTCAAATCTAGTAAGGCTGATGCATGCGGGGTTTGAAAGAAAAGCTGAAAAACCCCTTCCCCGAAAGTTTGGGCTGCCTTAAATCAAACGTGAAGCTCATGCTACACGCCAAGGTATTCCCCAGTGTGGGTAATTGGTAAAGCACGGGCGTACCTTGCCCTAATTTTCGTGGGGTTCGAGTCTCCTTCAGCCAGAGATCAGTGATATTAAAAATAATATAAATATAAATATATATAAAAATTTAATAAATATATATATATATATATATTTTTTTTTTTTTTTTCAACAATCGGCCGCCCCACCGAGGCAGGGTCCCCCAAAAAAAAAAAATGAAACCCCCCAAAAAAAAAATCCCTTTAAATCATCATTCAACACTTTCACCAAACGCAAAATTACACTTTTTTTGCAGGGTGCCAAATACAACAGTCTAGAAGCATACACATAAAAAGATACAAAACAATCCCTCCAAACTGCCAAAAACCCAAACCCCTCCTTTAAAGTGCAGGCATTGTAATTTCCCCATTTCCAGGACTCAAGTCCGACTATATAAAATTTAACCGGTTTCCCTGAATCCCTTCACTAAATTTTACCCTGCTCACACCCCAACAATCGCCCGGTCCCAAGTACCATTCGTCTCCATTCACTCCTATCTAACACCCATGCCGCTTACTGGAAGTCCAACCCCCTTTGGCCCACAAAACCCCCCTTTTACCCCCTCTCCCCAAAACCCTTTTTCGAGGACGACCCCTACCCCCTTCCTTCCCCAAATAGATTTAAATCTTCCATGTCATTCACTTTGACCCCATTCTCCCCTAAATGACCAAACCCCTTTCAACAACCCTTTTTCGGGCCCTCTGACTAATATTTTTTTTAAACCCCAAAACCTTTTCCTAATTTCCACACCCCAAATTTTTTCTGCATAAATTTAAAAACCAAAACATGCCCTTAAACAGGACACTCCACTGCCCCCAAACCGTTTTTCCTCGCTGCCTGCTTTTAAACCACCCAACCCTTCACACCCCAAAAAAAGATTTTTGGGTTTACTACTATACTTTCATTTTTTCCCCTTTCTTTGCTCCCATAATAACTTTTTTTTGATTTCCAAACTTTTATACCCCCAACGCCCCACCCCCTTTTTTTTCCCTCATCAATCTTTTTATTAACCTCCCTTCAAAAACCCATCCCCGACACGTCAACCCCCAATATCTGAAAACTTTCCTTTTTCCCATACTCCTCCTCCCCAATTTGAAAAACCAAATTTTTTCCTTTATCAAAAATCATTTGACACCCCACCCACGTTACTTTTTTCTATTTCACTTTCAATTTTCTACCTTTACACACTTTCCCAAAAACCTCCACAACCTTTTTTGCAATTTTTCTTTAGAACCCCTCCCAAAAGCACAGAAACACACAAAAAGAAAACGGGTGTAAATTTCCCATTTGAATTTGTTTCCCCCAAAAATTTTAAATCCCACCCCTCCCCCCGAAAACCCTAGCTTTTTATTTCCCCTTTACAACCCCATCTATAAATAAATTTAAAAAACCATGGGGGCAACACACCCTGTCTAAGGGCCTACTTTTACCGGGAAGTAGTCTCCCTCTCTTCTACACACCCTAACCTAGCCTCACTATCCTCATAAAAACCCCTTTACAAACATTTTAAAAACTTTCCACCTATTTTTTATATACTTTCAACACTGCCACATTGCTCCTCTATCCCCTCTAACCCCTATCCTTTTTTTAAATCCCCTAAATGCAATAAAAAATTCCCACCTTTTTTCTAAAAAACTGTTTTTCATATATGCTTCAAAGTAAACACTTGATCTACACATCCCCTACCCCCTCCCGAATTTCCCCCTTGGGGCCCTCCCAAACCCACATTCTTCTTACCTCCCAATTCCTTTTAAATTTTAACCCTAAACCCTACACTTTTCCTGGTAAACCCCCCAAGCTTTTTCCTCTATAATTTTTTTCAGTCCTTTTTGTCCCCTTTCCCTTTATAAAAAAAGGGCTAAAAACCCCGCTCCCCCGCCTAAACCCCAGGTAAAATTTTTCCCCCCTTTCATACATTTTTTAAAAAAAAGGCCCCAAACCCCTTTCCCAAAACAATCCCCCCCCTGCTTTTAAAAAATTTCTGTCATGATCCCTCAGTTCCAGCTGCTTTTAAAACCCCCTTTTTAATTTTCCCTAATGCCCCACGACCTCCCCCCAAATTACATTCTGCCTTCTTTACTCCTAAAAGATGGGGAACCTTCCCCGACAGTGCATGAAAATTTCTCTTTTGGGTTTTTTTCCTTTTAAAAAATTTTAAAAATTTTTCCCCAAAAATTCCCCCATCTACCCAAACCTCCTCTTTCCCCCTCTACTAACTTTTCCCCCACTCTGTTTTTTAAAATGACAAATCCATAATTTTTCCCCCAAACCTTTTTTAACTTTTTAACTCAGTTCCAAAATTTTTTTTTATTTTCAATTTAAAAATTTTTTGACATTGGGCCCCTCCCACCTAAACATCTGCTCTCCCTTTTTCCCCTCTCTCAAACCCCTCTCTTTAACCTTTTTTTTACTCTCCATAACTCTGCTCTTCTTATAAAAACTCTGCTTTGTAAAAACCTCTCAAAGCTAACCCTTTTTTTTTTTTATCACACCCTTTACTTCTCATTCCCCCAAAATTATAATATATAATATATATATATATTATATAAAATATATATATATTAAAATAAAATTTTTTTTTATATATATAAAAAGGTAGTAGGGTTTGGGAGACAACAAACCCCCCAGGGAGGTACTACCGTCCTGCCAAGTGAGTGTAAAACGAAAGCCGTAATTTTTTTACATGAATGGTAGGAATTTTCTGGTTTTCTTTTGGGCTGTCTCATAAAAATTCAAGATTACAGGTAGTCTTGCTACTCACTTACACTTAGGTCACACTACAAAATACATGTACATGTTTTTTTAATCACACCATCGATTTTCTTTGGGGTTTTATCTTTTAAAGTTTTTTGTCTTATTTCTTTTTTTTTTATATCCCTGGGAAGTGGAATAAGAATCTTCCTTTCCCAACCATGCGTGTTTTTAAAAGCAACTAAAAAAGCCGGGGAAAAAAGGGGTAGAAACCCCCCTTTTTCCCGTAAAGATTACTTTAAAAAAAAAATAAAAAGAAAAATTTTCAAAGTGGGAATCTAATTGCGTGGATTTTTGGGGCAAATTTATTAAAAAAGAGATATTTTTGGATTTTTGGGAAAGAGAAAGGAAAATGGATGTCCCCGGCTTTAAGTTTTAAACAAAAACTGAAGGGGTGGGGGAGGGTTTTAATTTTAGAAAGGGAAAAAATGGGATTAGGTTTAAGGGGGTTTTAAATAGAGTTGAGCTAAAAAAAGGAGGGAGCAATAATGTTGAAGGGTAAGGCCCATGGCCAGAAAAGAGGGACTACAAATGAAAAAATTTAAGTTATGTGGAAATAAAATAAAAAATTGGCTGTGAAATTTGGGTTTTATTAAGGGGTATTTTGAAACCCGGAGAAGAAGAAATGTAGAAAGGGGAAAAGGAGGGTTCCCGGGGAAAAGTTGAGTGAATGCGTGGGGGGGGTTTTTTGAATCAAGGTTTTTGAAATAAAGGTGGTTGGGGATTTCAATTTCTAAAGTGGTAAAAAATTTTTATGGAGGGGGTAGAGGGAAATTTGGGGGCCAGGGGGGAAATGTAAAATGGGGGGCCTTTAATTTAGCTATGTGTAGAAAGAAATTTGGTAATAAGTAATACATATTTTATGAAAAAAGGGTAAAAAATATACAATTATTTAGTACACGTAATGAAAGTAGTTTTTTAGTTTTTGTTTTTGGTGGATAAAAGGGTTTATGGGGAGGCTCCCGGAAGTACATTTAAGAGGGGGAAATGATATATCAAACAATATTTTTTTGAGCTAAGTTTTGAGTAAGAGGGAGATGGGAAAAGAGGAAGGTGGCAAACCCAAAAAGTAAGAGGGGGGTGAAAGCGTTAAACAAAGGGAGGGGAAAATTCGGGCGAGATATAAGCGGGCTGTTGGCAAAAGGGGGGCTAGTGCAAAGATAGTAGGGGGGTTAAGAGGGGTTAATAGTTTTAAAAATGCAGTATTAGAATGGGGGCAAGGTTTGTGGGTTTTAGGGGGGTGGGGGCAGGGGGAAAGAGGAGTGATTGGTGGGAAAAAAGAAAATAAAGGGGGTTTTATAAAAGAGAAAAAGGTAGCCCTTTCAGAGTTTTTTTAAAAAAGCATAAGTGGTTTTTAAGAAGACGAGTATGGAGATTTAAAAAAAAAGGGGAAGAGATGGTGAGAGAGTGCAAAAGGAACAGAAAGAAAGAGTGGGGGAGGCACTGTCAAGAAATTTTAAAAAAAATAAAAAAAAATTTGGAGTTAGTTAAAAAAGTTTTAAAAAAACCTAGGGAAAGAAGGATTTGTCCGTTAAAAAAAAAAGTAGGGGAGTTAGTAGAAGGGGGGAAAGGGGGTATTAGGTAGATGGCGGAATTTTTTTGAGGAAATTTTTTAAAAGTTGAGGAAGAAAGGGAGGCGGTTAATTTTATGCAAAATGGCCAGGGGTAACCTTTTTTAGGGGGAAGAAGAGCAAATGTAAGTGGGTGGGTACTAGGGCATTACGTAGAAAGAAAGGGGGGAAAGCCGCTGGAAAAAAGGGTGGGTCATGACAGAAATGTTAAAAGCAAAAGGGGTAAAGTGTTGGGGTGGTTTTTGGGACTTTTTTGTTTAATAAATGTATGAAAGAGGGGAAGGGGAAACCCAGGGAAATTTTTTCGGAGAGCATTTATAAATCCCTTTAAAATAAAAGGGGAAAGGGGGGCAAAAGAATTGGGAAAAATTTAAAGAGGAATAATTTTAAATGAGTATAAACCCGGGAAAAATTTTAAAAGGAGAGTTTTTAATTTAAAGAATTAAGGTAAACAGAATTTAGGAAATTGGGGGGATGAGCAAGGGGGCTTTAGAGTGGGGAGGGGATGTTTAAAATCAAGTTTTTACGTTGGGAAACATATATTTTTTCAGTATTTAGAAAAAAGGGAGGGGAAATTTTTTTTTCCTTTATGGGTTTAGAAAAGGCATATGGGTAGGGGTGGGTAAAAGGGGCAATGTGGCAGATGTTGCAAGTTTATGGAAAGGTGGTAATTTTCTAAATGCTGTAAAGAGATTTTTTGGGGATAGTGGGCTCAGGTTGGGGTGTGTAGAAGAGAGGGAAAATACTTCCCGGTAAAAGTAGGTCTTAGACAGGGATGTTAATGTCACCATGATTGTTTAATATATTTATAGATGGGGTTGTAAACAGAAGTAAATGCTAGGTGTTCGGGAGAGGGGTGGGATTAAATTATGGGGAATCAAATTCAAAATGGAATTGACACAGTTACTTTTTGCTGATGATACGTGCTTATGGAGATTCTAAAGAAAAATTGCAAAGGTTAGTGGATGAGTTTGAGAATGTGTGTAAAGGTAGAAAGTTGAAAGTGAACATAGAAAAGAGTAAGGTGATGAGGGTATCAAATGATTTATATAAAGAAAAATTGGATATCAAATTGGGGAGGAGGAGTATGGAAGAAGTGAATGTTTTCAGATATTTGGGGAGTTGACGTTTCGGCGGATGGATTTATGAAGGATGAGGTTAATCATAGAATTGATGAGGGAGAAAAGGTGAGTGGTGCGTTGAGGTATATGTGGAGTCAAAAAACGTTATCTATGGAGGCAAAGAAGGGAATGTATGAAAGTTTAGTAGTACCAACACTCTTATATGGATGTGAAGCTTTGGGGGGTAAATGCAGCAGCGAGGAGACGGTTGGAGGCAGTGGAGATGTCCTGTCTAAGGGCAATGTGTGGTGTAAATATTATGCAGAAAATTCGGAGTGTGGAAATTAGGAGAAGGTGTGGAGTTAATAAAAACATTAGTCAGAGGGCAGAAGAGGGGTTGTTGAGGTGGTTTGGTCATTTAGAGAGAATGGATCAAAGTAGAATGACATGGAAAGCATATAAATCTATAGGGGAAGGAAAGTGGGGTAGGGTCGTCCTCGAAAGGGTTGGAAAGAGGGGTAAAAGGAGGTTTCGTGGGCGAGGGGCTTGGACTTCCAGCAAGCGTGCATGAGCGTGTTAGATAGGAGTGAATGGAGACGAATGATACTTGGGACCTGACGATCTGTTGGAGTGTGAGCAGGGTAATATTTAGTGAAGGGATTCAGGGAAACCGGTTATTTTCTTATAGTCGGACTTGAGTCCTGGAAATGGGAAGTACAATGCCCTGCACTTTAAAGGAGGGGTTTTGGGATATTGGCAGTTTGGAGGGATATGTTGTGTATCTTTATACGTAAAATGCTTCTAAACTGTTGTATTCTGAGCACCTCTGCAAAAGCAGTGATAATGTGTGAGTGTGGTGAAAGTGTTGAATGATGATGAAAGTATTTTCTTTTTTGGGATTTTCTTTCTTTTTTTGGGTCACCCTGCCTGGGTGGGAGACGACCAACTTGTTGAAAAAAAAAAAAAAAATAAAATATATATATAATATATAAATAATATAATATATATAATATATATAAAAATTTATGTATATATAAATATATATATATATATATATATATATAAATATATATATATATATATAATATATATATAAAATATATATATATATATATATATATATGCCATACTCCGTAGTGGAAGGGGGGGGAGCTGCCAGCCACAGGGAGACTCAGAAGATCCGTAAATATGAAGACCTTCCCCCTTGCTATAACTTCATCCCAATAGGGTCAAGACCCTTGGAGCATGGGCAAGTGTGCTCTAAAGTTCCTAATAGAGCGGGGTGAAAAGCTCATCATAGAAACAAAGGACCACAGGGCGACCAGCTTCCTCTTCCAGAGACTCAGTGTTGCGATCCAGAGGGGAAAATGCCTGCAGCATTCTGGGCACGCGGCCCACTGCCGGGGAGCTGGACGAAGTATTCGAGATGTAGCTCTGAGTTACCTATGTTGTTTTACTTTGTATAGTAGTTTTGTGAATATTCTGTCAATGTATTTTGTCTTTAAATAAAATATATATATTTTATATAATATAGGGGGGTGGTAGGAGAAAATTCTCAAACAGCTTCAGGGAGAATATTTAATTTTCCCTGAAGCAAGTTTTATTCTTTTCCTCTGAGGATGAGGGTCCCTATAACAGTTCTAGAGGTGGTACCTATAGTTATAATAAAAAAAAAAAAAAAAAAATATATATATATAATATATAAAATATAGGGGTGGTAGGAGAAAATTCTCAAACAGCTTCAGGGAGAATATTGAGTTTTCCCTGAAGCAAGTTTATTCTTTTCTCTGAGGATGAGGGTCCCTATAACAGTTCTGGAGGTGGTACCTATAGTTATAATAAAAAAAAAGAAAATATATATATATATATATATATATATATATATATATATATATATATTATATATAATAATATATATATATATATATATATATATATAAGCAGTCCTGGTTTCTTCTGAGCGCCGTATGCGGCTGAGTGGCTGCCTCCTCTGTACGCTGTATTCCTGAGCGGTCTCCTTCAGCGCCGCGCCCGCGCGCCCGCCCGCCCGCGCCGACCCGCTCCCGCCCTCGCGCCGGCCCGCGCCTTCTGCAGCGCCTTCTGCAGCGGCGTCCGGATCGCCCCCGCTCCCCGAATTTTTTTCCGATTTTTTTCGAATTTTTTTTGAATGTCTTGTGCTCTCCTCGAATCAAATTTTTGAGGTTCCCCCTCCCACTTTCACCCCATCCCAATTTTTGTTTTTCGATTTTTTTTTTAATTTCATTTTCTTGTGCTCTCCATCTCCTCGGATCAAAATTTGAGGTTCCCACTCCCACTTTCACCCCATCCAAATTTTTTTCGATTTTTTTTTAATTTCATTTTATGATCTCCATCTCCTCGGATCATGTTTTTTGGATTCCCCCATACGGGTACCCCATCCCACCACCCACTTCTACCCCAAATATTCCTGCTCTACTTCCTTGGATCAAGTTTTTCTCAATATCAATAATACAAAAGACTCCATCTCCTCGGATCAAGTTTTTTGGATTCCCCCTCTGGGGTTTCGAATTTTCTTGTTTTCTCCAACTCCTCGGATCAAGTTTTTGAGGTTTCCCTACGGGTACCCCATCCCACCACCCACTTCTACCCCAAATATTCCTGCTCTCCTTCCTTGGATCAAGTTTTTCTCAATATCAATAATACAAAGACTCCATCTCCTCGGATCAAGTTTTTGGATTCCCCCCCTTGGGGGTAAGCATTCAAAATGGACTCCCACTTGCATCCCAAATTCCCTGCTCCAATTACTCGGATCAACACCCTCTCACCATCCACTTCTACCCCAAATATTCCTGCTCCATCTCCTCAGATCAAGTTTTTCTCGACATCAAATAATACAAAGACTACATCTCCTTGAATCAAGTTTTTTGAATTCCCCCTCTGGGGGTAAGCAATCAAATGAACTCCCCCTATGGGGCATGGTACTTTCTCTTACTACAGGTCTAAACAAGTGTGACGTCACCCCACCTGTGTTTACTCGACGGTCAGTGACGTCATGTGATGACCTCACACACACAGGCTGAATCTTGTCAACCAAACATTAAAATGCAGGATAACACTAATACACAATATTTTCATTTATTTATTTATTATATCAACCAATGCATTTCATATACATTTCTGGTAATACAACAAAAAAAAAAATACAAATTCATTGAAAAAAAGGTACAATTCATTGACTAAAATCAACACAGAGTAATTCTTTTTATCTTGAAGAAATTCTGTGCATTTTGTTCTGGATCATCTTCATCGTCACCATCTCAATTTTACACATTCCATATACAACATAGGGAAAACATTACACATTTTCACTCTTAACCCAGGATAACCCAAATAATTCCACATTTTTTTTCGTTAATACCCACAACAATATACAATTTCTTTACAAAAGATTCACTCTCCTAAAGTTTAGACATTTTTCTCGTTTTAACTATTTCATCAGAAAAAGTCTGGTGAATCTTATCTGACCGATCTCAGATAACATCACAGGTCATCCCATAGCATCGTCTGAGACTATGATCTGCTCTCCTCACTCTCCCACCAACATCTCACAACAAGACACAATTTTCACTCATAACCCACAGTTTTTCTCGTTTTAATTATTTCATCAGAAAAAGTCACCACAACACTTACAGCTTATAACCACTTTTCGATAATTTCACTAGTCACAATTTTACATATTACGAAGTTAATACCCACACACACACACACACACACACACACACACACACACACTTTTCTCAATATCTCTTCAGAAATATTCATCGACAACCTTTATCATCTCACTACAAAACATCCCCCAGATTACTTCGAACACTCTCATAAATCATTGAATACTCACAAAAATACATTTGAACACTTCCAATCATCACCGAAACACTTCCAAAATATCATTTTGAATACTCCCAAATAAGATTTGACATCTCTAATTTATCTACACTTATATTATTTCATTAAATTACAATTGTTCCCCAAACTCCTCCGTCAGTCTCCAGACTTTACAACTTTATCACAAAAACTAACTCAGACACTTATGACATGAGACATTTTACCAAAACTAACACAGACACACCCCCACACACCACACTTTACTTTGAACAACACCAAAAACACCATCAATTACCATTGAATACTCCAAAAATATCATTCGAACACCGTCAAATCACCACTGAATACTCCTAGAACTCCTTCATACTCTTACACATCATTTGAACACCGTCAAATCACCACTGAATACTCCTAGAACTCCTTCATACTCTTACACATCATTTGAACACCTTCAAAAACACCTTTGAATAGTCTCAAACACCATTTGAGTACTCCCAAATTCACCACTGAATACTACTAAAACACCACCAAAATCACCATAAACTAAGATCAACATCACAGACTAACACCCATTTTCACACAAATCCCCTCAAATCACTATAACCAAGACGATTACCAATTTCTATGAGTACACTCACCTCCAACTAAGATATAACATGAGCGCAAAAAAAACATGAACACAAGCAAAACACACACGAACACTTACAACAGAATCACCTCTTTTTCGGTATCTCTAGTTCGACAACAACGCCCACAACCCACAATACCCACATCCCACAACAACAACCCACAACTTATAACCACTTTTTCGGCATCACTAGTTCGACAACAACACCCACAACCCACAACACCCCACAACCCACATCACCCACAACAACAACCTCATTTATAACATCTTTTTTGGTATCTCTAGTTCGACAACAATACCCACAACTCTCATCACTTACCAATTTATTCCCAATTTTTCCTCTTTTGATACAAATTTTTTTCCCTTCTTTTTATTGAATCTTAAAATGTAATGCACATTCCTCCCTACATTACTAAAATTCTAATAAAATCCTCTCCATATCCATGTCCTCGGATCAAGTTTTTGGATTCCCCCCTCTGGGGGAAAGCATTCAAAATGGACTCCCACCAAACACAAAAAATCACATTTCACATCCACAAATGCATCACATCACCCATCTCAAATCCACTAAAATCGCTGTAACCAAGATATTCACAAAATTCTATGACCACCTAACACACACAGACAACTCACTTTACTTTGAACACTACCAAACACACCATCAATTACCATTGAATACTCCAAAAACATCATTCGAATACCCCCAAATCACCACTGAATACTCCCAGAACACCTTTCAAAAATACTCTTGCACATCATTTGAACACCATCAAAAACATCATCAAACTCCTTTGAATACTCCCAAATACACCACTGAATACTACTAAATCACCACTGAATACTACTAAAACACCACTGAATACAGTCAAAACACCACCAAAATTACCAAAAACTAAGATCAACATTTGCCTATGAATACTCCAAAAACATCATTTGAACACATTTAAAAACATCATCAAGCTCCTTTGAATACTACCAAAACGCCACTGAATACTGCCCAAACACCACTAAAAATCACCAGAAACTAAGATCAACACTACCAGCTAATACCCATTTTATAGAAATCCCCACAAATTTTTTTCTTAAATGTAATGCACATTCCTCCCTACACTCACTAAATTTCTAATAAAATCCATCTCCTCAAATCCACATAGTTTAATATTATACTCATAATCCCCAATTTTTCTCATTTTAACTATTTCATCAGAAAAAAGTCTCCCACATTTTGACTCAGTAATATTCACAACATGTCACAAATTTTTGGAAAACACTCATTTTCATAAATATATCACGAACACATCCAACTAAGATATGATATAAATCACATTTTTAGCCACATTCCCTCGATTTCGGTAATATGAACAAAAATGTTTGGGATAACATTAGAACATTTCCAAATTAAGTTGGAGCACATTCAAAAATATATTGGAACACTTCGAAAATACTTTGAACGACTCAATTTTTGGATATTTCCAAATTAGTTTTGGAGACTTTATCTTAAAATCGAACATTATTTTCTTGTTGGTAAACACACTCAATGGTAGAAATATTTACTCGATTTCCGGATAGAAACACAATCCTCGCTCTGAGAGACTCCTTGAGCTTATATGGCTTACCCCAAAGTATTGCGTCATGATTTTTGTACAATCCCCTCCGGCGACGCCATGAAATGGTGTTCACACCCAAGGTAGATTTAAGATAATCATCTCTTTCCAGACCAACTGCGTCCTCTTGTACTAAAATTTGGTGAGGTCACAGGGCTGACAGACACCATGAAATTAACTAAAATGAGATATAACATTTGTATTCTACCTCAATACTTTTTTCATGGTAAGGTTTGGTTGATTTAAAATTTATCATGTCTTAAAATTTTTTATTAAACATTTCTCTTTTTAATGAATGAATCATCATATATTATTAATCTTGGTGTAACAACACGCTAAAAACATCATAAATCCTCCTCTCTAGGTCTTTTTCTTCCAAGCCCCGTCACATCGGTACCTGTAAATGTTAACATTTTTTTTTATTTCATTAGCATATAATGGGGAGAATTTTGCATCATCACCTGTAAAAGATATAACCCAACTAAAAGTTATATATTTTTTTTTTCACTATCCCAAACATATGTCTCTCAAGTGTTACATCAGTATTCCTTTCGTTAACTTAAATATCTTCCCATTATTAACTTAAAAGCATAATCATGCTGTGTCCCCTTATTAACTTAAATGAACTAAAAGCGTGTTGTTAACTTAAATGAAGTAATCATTATGGTAGACATGATTCTTGGTGTTCTGGTAGAGAGAGAAGGCCGAAATGGTAAGTAACACATTTCACGAAGAGGTAAATATGAGTTATATATTAGTTCAAATATATCTCTCTCTTCAAGTTATAATTACTTCCTCATAATAATAATTTAAATATATTTCTCTCTTCAAGTTATAATTACTTCCTCATAATAATAATTTAAATGAATTAAACCACTGATACAAGGTAAATAATTTTGCTTACCTCATGATGGATACCAAGCACTTCCTTCAATTCTAGAAGATAATAACTTCTAGTCATCTTCTAATTCTTGACCTTGCTTAATGTTTTTCATTTCTTCTCTGGCAACCACTGTTGTACGAATACCTTCTTCCTTAAATTTCATTATCATATGTTCGAGTATGGGTTTATATTGTGTATTCCAGATACAATCACTTGAAGTTTCATACCTCCTAATACCTTTCAGAAAGATAACCTCTCTTATATTTTTATTGTATTTCACACTTTTTATGACTCTCTCAATGGCTTCCTTGAAATATCTTATTCTGTCTGCGATAGTATCTCTCTTTAAACCATACACCAAATGGGAATCTCTTGATTTTTCAATTAAATTTTGAGAAATGGTATTTTCCTCCAATGGTCCAGCAATACCAAATTGTCCTATTATGGCTGCTAAGTAAGGAAGATTCAATTTTCTTCGATCCGGTGAAGGTTCAAACTCGATAACAGTTCCAGGAGTATCACGATCTTCAACTCTGCATCTTCTCAGATTAAATAATGTTCTCTACTCCGATACACATCAGCATAAGGATATTTCTTACCCAAATAATAACTTGCACCATATCCTTTTATAGCAACACAATTCACATGAAAAATAATGCAGACGTTGTCACGACAATGTTTTTTCATCGTACAATTTTCCTTCTTCAATGGTTTAAATTTTTTAGGGTTAAAAATATATCTCTCTTTTTCAAATAATTCTTTTTTCATTAAAATTTTAAATTTATTTCCTCCAAGTAAATTTACTTCCCTATAATAATAATTTTTTTAAATGAATTAAACCCGTTACGGAAAATAATTTTCTTCCTCAGTTTAAAAAAGCCTCCTAAATTCTAAGAAGATAAAAATTTTTTCTAGTCACTTCTAATTTTGGGCTTGCAAATGTTTTTTCATTTCTCTTAAAATTTTAAAAATTTTTTCCAATTTCATTTCAATTTTTGAGAGGGGTTTTTTTTTGTTTCCGTTTGGTTTTTTATAAAATTTTTTTTGGTTTTTTTTTTTTTTGTTTTTTTTTTGTTTATTTTCCTTGAAATAATTTTATTTTTGGGTTTTTTTTTTTTTTTTTTTTTTTTAATTTTTTTTGGTGGTTTTTTAATTAAATTTTTTTTTTTTTTTTTTTTTTTTTTTTTTAAAATTTAAATGTTTTTTTAATTTTTTTTGTTTTTTTTTTGTTTTTTTTTGTTTAATTTTTTTTTTAAAATTTTTTTTTTTTTTTTTTTTGGGGTTTTTAAAATTTTTTTTTTTTTTTTTTTTTTTTTTTTTTTTTTTTTTTTTTTTTTAATTTTTATTTCGCCCCCGGTGGAAGGGTACTAAGTAGAACAACAATGCTAGGATATTTAATCATCACCTTTTCCTCCCAGACGATAAAACTCATTCGGTTCCCAAATAAGGTTTTTAAAGGAATGGTAATAAATCAAAAAAATTTATAAAGTATTTTATTTGTCATTTTTTTCAAAAATGACAACAATTTTTTACGGCATTTTTTTTTTCCCTTTGCAAAAGATAAAAATTTTAAGATACTGCCAAAAACCCCCGGCTGAAGACACCAATTCCCTTCTGGAAACACAATTTTTTCCATTATAATCCTGTTGGGCCCTTTAAATAACCATTAAAAAGATGTATGCACTTTTTGGGAATATAATCTCCGACCTTTCTTGTATTAAATATTTGCAGTATTGTAGTATCTTATCAACTTTTACACTTTTAAAAATACTTAGGGAGGTCCCCTGCATACTGTGCGAAATATTGAAAGAGGGGTTTTTTTTTTCCCATTATTTACAAATTTTTATACCCCAAAAATTTATCACGAGTGACTTCACTACTAATTTGCTTTTGACACCCCGGGGGTGATCTAAAAAATAGGAGCAAGTGGTAAAACCTGACAAAGCATCAGAAAGACCTCCTTTTCAATTTAACAGCACAAAAATTTTGCTTGTTGTACAAAAAGAATTTTATACTGCCACAAAATTTTTTGTAACATTCCTTTTCATTAACAAAGATTTTTTTTCCCTCTTTTTTTGCTTTTTCCCTGAAATTTGATAAAAAAGAAATTAACCCCAAAAATTAATTTTATCAACAAATAAAAAATTTTTCTAAAAATTTTCAAAAAATTACATTGGGGGTGAATTTATTAAAATAATATTCATTAAAAACTCACTTAAAAATCTTACTTGCATAAATTTTCTTTATCGGTGAGATATTGTTCAGCCCTTCCTTCATTTTGGAGGGTTGTGATAAAGATTTTTATTGAATTAAATCTTTTTCTTTATCAGATCAGTGATGTTAGACACTTTTGTTCTGTAACAAATTTTTTTTTCACATGTAATTTTCCACTTGTTAATTAACTTTTTCTCTTTTTAAACTTAAAAAACAAGAGACCTAACCGAATTTTCTTGACTACAACAAAAATCCACTTGAATTTTTCAGCCCCAAAAATTATTTAATCTAAAGTCTCACTAAATACCTTTTTACTAAATACAGAGTGTCCCTCATACCTTTTCCCCAAGGGTTTGAGTTAGATTTTTATAACTATATGTTAGAGAAATTTTTTCCATGAAAACACATGTGGACACCATGACGATATGAAAAAAACCCCAGAGTTTAGTGACATACAGGATGGGGGGGTTTAAAAATTTTGTTGGATTTCTTTGTGAGGTGAAGAATTTTAAAGGGGAATAATAAAAACTTTAATATGTAAATTTTTATCCGGAGAGGTGTTTTAAGCAAAAAAAAATATAAAAAAGTTGATGTGGTGTAGATGAAAAAACCCCCCATAGGGGAATTCACCAACTGTGTTGATTTCTAGCAAATGAGGAATTGGTAATGAAATTTTTTGGATCGTAATTTAATCATAACACTTAAGGGATTAGATTGTTATTACTATACCTTTGGTACATACCTGGAAAAATGCTGAAGACAAAAAAGGGTAAAAAAAATTTTGATAAATGATATCGGACGTCAGCTTTTATTCTTTAAATTTTAATAAGGGGAAGATCCCTCTCATCCTTTTTTTAACTGTTAGGGAAGGATGTCACGTTTTTAGTTCATTTAAGTAAGGGGGAACAGTAGATTAGCAAGTTAATAAGGGAAGATGTTCATCCTGTTTGGTGGAGTGGACGTCACAAGCGAGTATTAATTTTGCCCAAAAAAATTTATTGTTGAATATTTTTTTTACTGAAAAAAAAGGGAAAGTTAACAATGGCTAAAAAATTTTAATTGAAATATACGAGGGGATAAATATGTATTTTTTTGAAGAATCCCCTTTAATGTCATTTGATTATTAAAAAATGATTTCGATGATACAAACGTTTGAAATTTTTGGTATAAAAAGGAGTGAAAGGGAAAGGGAATCACTTGAGCAAAAGAAGAAATATGGAGGGGGTTGCGACAAAACAAACTATGTGGTTTTTTACAGAAATGTGCATAAAATTTAAGAGATCGCCCCATTCAAAAAAGATTTTGAGCAGAAGTTTTTCCCCCAAAAAGAAGAGATTGTAGCCGGGTCGAAAATGACTCCGATGGAGTAAAGAAATATTGGAAAATATATTGCTCTAAAGAATGTAATGGGTTTCATTTATCTAAAATTTTATATACCAAACCCAAAAAAAATAATTACAAAAAGGGTTTTCGAAAGGTGATCCTAGTTTAGGTAAGTTTAATCATGTGAAATTTTCATTTAATATATTTAGCAATTTTATGTATAAGGGAAGTTTGTGTAATCACCACCAGAATGTCGGGGAACCCGCATGGAAAGCATCAAATATGGGGAAAACTTGGTGATTTCATTGTAGGGTTGAAACAGTGAAAGATCTTCCTTGGTTGAATTTGCAACACTGTAATCAGCTTTAAGGAAAGTGGAATCATTGAGTGAAAAGAATTTTCATGAGAAAAAATTTTGGTTGAAAATGAACTCGATTGCATAAATCATTGACGAAATCGTAACGGGGGGAAGTGACGATCTGGTATATTATATTTTGAAAAAAATAAATCGAAAATTTTCAAGTAAAATATTTAATAGAAGTTTTTCGGGCATTTTGCTAGATGGTAAAAAACCAAAGAAGTGGAAAAAAAATTAGAGAAAAAATTTTTCCATTTTAAAAAAATATTTTAAAAAAACATTAAACCCAAATGTGTGAGTAACTTAAAGGGAAGCAAAATTATTTACCTTGTATCATGGTTTAATTCATTTAAATTATTATTATGGGGAAAAAATTTATAACTTAAGAGAGAGAAAATTTATTTGAACAATATATAACTCTATTTACTCTTGTGAAATGTTTATTTACCTTTTCGGCCTTCCCCCTTTCTACCAGAACACCAAATCATGTCTCCCATAAGTTTACTTCTTTTAAGTTAAAAACACGCTTTTAGTTCATTTAAGTTAATAAGGGGACACAGTATGTTTAGTTTTTAAGTTAATAATGGGAAAATTTAAGTAACGAGGGGAAAACGATGAAACACTTGAGAGACATTTTTTTGGGGTAGTGAAAAAAAAAAACTAAAACTTTTATTTGGTTTAATTTTTTAATTGATGATGTAAAATTTTCCCCTTTATTGCAATGAAATAAAAAAAATATTCTTTTACAGGACCGATGTAGGGGGCTTGGAAGAACGAGACTTTAGAGGGGAATTTTATGTGTTTAGAGCTTTTTGTTCCCCCAAATTAATAAATGAGTTTTATTCATTAAAAAAAAAAAATTTTTTAAAAAAAATTTTTTAAAGACAGATGAATTTTAATAAATCAAACCTTTACCAAAAAAAAGTATGGGGTAGAATACAAATGTTATTCTCATTAAGTTAATTTCTTTGGTGTCTTTACCCTGTGCCTCCCCAAAATTTTTGTACAAAGGACACAGTTTGGTCTGGAAAGAGAGATTATCTTAAATCTCCCTTTTGGGTTGAACACCATTTCATGGCGTCCCCCGGAGGGGATTGTAAAAAAATCATGACGAAATATTTTGGGGAAGCCTATAAGCTCAAGGAGTCCTCGGGGAGGGGTTTGTGTTTTTTCCCGGAAATCGAGTAAAATTTCACCATTAGTGTGTTTTCCCAAACAAGAAAATATGTTTTGATTTTAAAATAAAATCTCCAAAACTAATTTGGAAAATCCCAAAAAATTTAGTCTTTTAAAGTAATTTGGGTCTTTAATGTATTTTTGAAGTGTTCCAATATATTTTTGAATTCTCCCAACGTAAATTTTTTTAAAAGTTCAATGTTCCCAAACTTTTGTTCAATTACCGAAATCGAGGGAAGTAGATAAAAAAGGATTATATCATATCTTTTGGATTTTTCTGATAAAATTTTTAAAAAGAGGGGGTTTTTAAAAAATTTTGAATGTTGTGAAATTACCGAGTCAAAAAAGGGTGCTTTTTTTTATGAAAAGTTTAAAGAGAAAAAATTTGGGGGTTAGGACAATATTAAACTATTAAATTTTAGGGAGATGGATTTTATTTGAAAATTTTGTGAGTGTAGGGGGGAATTGCATTTCATTTAAGAAAAAAAAATTTTTTGGGGATTTCTATAAAAAGGGGGATTAGTGGTAGGTTGATCTTAGTTTTTTGGTTTATTTTTTAGTAGTGTTTGGGGGGTATTCAGGGGTTTTTGGGAGTATTCAAAGGGGGCTTGATGATGTTTTTAAATGTGTTTTTAAATGTGTTTTTGAGTATTCATAGGCAAATGTTTATTTAGTTTTTGGTATTTTGGTGGTTTTTTTGACTGTATTCCGGTGTTTTTGTAGTATTCAGTGGTGATTTTGTATATAAATGGGGGTATTTGGGAGTATTCAAAAGGGGTTTGAGATTTTTTTATGGTGTTCAAATGATGTGAAGAGTATTTTTGAAAGGTGTTCGGGAGTATTCATGGGGGATTTGGGGGGTTTGAATGAATTTTTTGGGGTAATTCAATGGTAATTGATGGTGTTTGGTGTGTTCAAAAGTAAAAAGGGTTGTTGGTTTTTTAGGTGGGCAAGAATTTTGGAAACTTGGGGTTTCAGCGATTTTAGTGGATTTGAGATGGGGGGGTGATGCATTTTTTGGATGGAAATGTATTTTTTGTGTTTTGGGGGAGCCATTTTTGAATGCTTACCCCCAAGGGGGGGGGTCCAAAAAAATTGATCCGAGGGCATGGGTATGGAGAGGAAATTTTTTTAGAAAATTTGTAATTGGGAGGGGAAAGTGCATTACATTTTTAAAATCAAAAAAAAGAAGGGGAAAAAAAAAGAAAGAGGAAAAAAAGGGGAAAAAAATTGGTAGAGATGAGGGTTGTGGGTATTGTTTTCGAACTAGAATATCAAAAAAAATGTTTTTAAAATGGGGTTTTTTTTTGTGGGGATGTGGGTTGTGGGGGTTTTTGGGGGGTTGGGGGGTTGTTGTCGAACTGTGTGCCCAAAAAATGGTTATAAGTTGTGGGTTTTTGTTGTGGGGTGGGGGTATTGTGGGTTTGGGGGCGTTGTTTTCGAACAAAGATCCGAAAAAGAGGTGTTCTATTTAAGTGTTTTGGTTTTTGTTTTGCTTGTGTTTTATGTTTTTTTTGCGCTCTGTTATACTTAGTTGGAGGGGAGTGTACTCATAGAATTGGGGAATCGTTTGGTTTTAGTGTTTGGGGGGATTTGTGTGAAAAAAGGGTGTTAACGTGATTTTGATCTTAGTTTTTGGGATTTTTTGGGGGTGTTTTTGTGTATTCAGGGTGTTTTAGTAGTATTCAGGGTGTATTTTGGGAGTCCAAAAGGGGTTTTAGACTTTTCCGGGTTTTTTTAAGGTGTTCAAATGGTGTAAGGGTATGAAGGAGTTCTGGGGTATTCGGGTGATTTGCGGTGTTCGAATGATGTTTTTGGGAGTATTCAATGGGAATTGAGGTGTTTTTGGTTTGTTTAAATAAAGTTGTGGGTTGGGGTGTGTTTGTTTTAGTTTTGGTAAAATTCCGGTCATAAGGTCGAGTTAGTTTTTGTGATAAATTGTTTAAAATCAGGAGACTGACGGGGAGTTTGGGGGGTGAAATTTTTTTTAATGAAAAAAATAATGTAATAAATTTTTGAGTTCAAACCTTATTTGGGAGTATTCAAAATGAATTTTGGAAGGTTTTGGTGTTGTTTGGGAAATGTTCAAAAGGGATTTTTGTGAGTTTTCAATGTTTATGAGAGTGTTCGAATAATCGGGGGATGTTTTGTAGTGGAAAGATAAAGGTTGTCGTGAAAATTTCTGAAGGATATTGAAAAAGTGTGTGTGTGTTTGTGTGGTGTGGTGTGTGTGTGTGTGTGTGTGTGTGTGTGTGTGTTGTGTGTGTGTGTGTGTGTGTGGTGTGTGTGGGGTGTGGGGTGGTGTGGTTGTGTATGTGTGTGTGGTTGCATGGTGTGGGTTTGGGGGTGTTTGGGTATTAAAATTCGTAATATAAAATTGTGACTGTGAAATTATCGAAAAGTGGTTATAAGCTGTAAATTTGGGTGACTTTTTTGATAAATATTTTTAAAAAAGAAAAACTGTGGGGTTTTGAGTGAAAATTGTGTCTTTTGTGAAGTTGGGGGGGAGGAGGGGAGCGTCATAGTCCAGACGATGCTATGGGATGACCCAGGTTTCTGAGACGGTCAATAAGATACCGACTTTTTTGAGAAATAGTTAAAAGAAAAAAAAAGTCTAAACTTTTGGGAAATGAAACTTTTGTAAAGAAATTGGGATTTGTTGCTGTATTTAACCCAAAAAAATTTTGGGAATTATTTGGGAAACCTTGGGGTTAAAAAGGGGAAAGTTAATGTTTTCCCTGTTTTATATGGAATGTTTTTAAAAATTTAATGGTGACGACGAAAAAGATACAGAACCAAAAGCACAAATTTCTTCAAGTAAAAAGAAAATTTCTCTGTGTTGATTTTGTCAATGAATTTTACCTTTTTTTTTTAATGAATTTGTATTTTTTTTGTTGTTGTTTTATTACCCGAAAGTAAAATGAAATGCATTGGTGAAAAAAATAAAAAAAAAAAATTGTGTTTAGTGTTATCCTGCATTTTAAGTTTGGTTACAAATTCAGCCTTGGTGTTGAGGTCATCAGTGATGTCCTGATCGCCGAGTAAAACAGGTGGGGGGAGCACACTTGTTTAACCTTTAAAAAAGAGATAAAAAACATGCCCCCCTAGGGGGGGTTCATTTGTGCTTACCCCTTTTTGGGTGAATCCAAAAAAATTGATTCAAGGAGATGGAGTCTTTTTATTATTTGATATCGAAAAAACACTAAAAACAAAAAAAAAAAATTTTTCCAAAACAAAAAACAAACCATTTTAAAAAAAAGGGGGAAACCAAAAAACCCCAAAAGAAAGAAAAAGGAAAAAAATTGTTAAAGGGAAGTAGGCAGAATTTTTGGGGTAAATTTGGTGGTGGAGGGGTTTACCCCGGGGGGAATAAAAATTGTCCAGGGGAAAAATCAAGAAAATTTTCCCCCCCGGGGGGGGAACCAAAAAAAATTGTCCAAAGGGGAGGATCTTTGTATTATTGTATGAAAAAAAACTTGTCCAAGGGAAGTAGAGGGAATATTTTGGGGTAAAGTGGGTGGGGGGGATGGGGTACCCTAGGGGGGAAAAAAAAAAACTTTATCCGAGGAGGGGGGAGATAAAGAAAATTTAAAAAAAAAAATTTAAAAAATTTAGGAATGGGTTTGGGTTTATTGGGGAATAAAAATTTTTCCAGGGGGAGAGCAAAAAATTTTAAAAAAAAAAAAAAAAAATTTGGGATGGGTAAAATGGGGGGAACCCAAAAATTTTATCCAGGAAGAAAAAAATTTAAAAAAAAATAAAAAATCGGAAAAAAAATTTCGGGGGGGGGGGGGCGACCCGGAGGTGGGAAGGGGCTGCAAAAAGGCGGGGGCGGGCAGGGCGGCCCGGGGTCGGCGCAGGCGCGCGGGCGCGGCACGGAAGGAGACCGCTCAGGAATACAGCGTACAGAGGAGGCAGCCACTGAGAGGAAGCAGCCACTCAGGAATACAGCATGCAGAGGAAGCCACTCAACCGCATACGGTGCTCAGAAGAAACCAGGACTACGGCGTGGAGGGAGGGAGGGAGCCAGTGTGTGGTGCTCCATACATTGTGTGTGTAAACCAAGAACCAACATGGTTAACGTGGGCCAGTTTCGGCAGACATCATCGTGAGTATCCACCAGAGATCACAGAGCTGTGACAAACCTCTGCATCGGACCATTGCTCCTGTATCAGTGAAAGTGCAGTGTGCATGTTGGGATTTGGGAAGTAGCGGTGGTGAGGGGATCCTGGAAGTGGAGGTGTGGAGGAGGCTTTGTTTACATCTGTGACCGGCCAGAGTCGTGGGTTGGGAGAGGAAGTGGCCGCCCACGACACAGTCATTGGACGGTTAATAGTGTTAGCATGGTGATTAGTGTGCCAAATCGCGAGGGTTTTTTCTAAATGGAACAATAAGTGTATAACAATTAGCAAAAGTTAGTCAGTGATATGCGTCTTGAGCGAACACACAGGGCCACTAACACCCCCCTCCCTGATCCCCTCCCCTCATCCCAGCCTAGGCCCACTGACTTCCTGACCAAGGGTGTTGTCGTTTAGTGCCCCACCAATTACAAGTTCCGCCACTCACTACTCCCCAACCCTCATCCCCCATGCATCCATGCTGTCCTTCACCCATCATCCCACAGCTGGCGCCATCCCACCCCCACGATATCAGCAATGTCACAAGTAGTCGCGGGTTCCTAGGAATCTTCACGACAGAGCCAAAGCTGTCGTTCACAAGGCATCTGCCGGGTGTGCTACAGGGAATGTGCACTCAATCCCACATCTGGCAACATCCGTGCACACAATGGATGTCTAGGCTCCAGGAGAGCTCCAAATGAGAACAACCAACAGCCTCCCCCAGCAGACAGGGCTGACAGCTACTGTGACTTTACCTCTACAGAGGACCTCAAATCTGCAATCAAATTAACATCCACCAGGACATTGACACACATCCCCAAAGCAGCTCGTCCTCAAGCTGCTAGCAAATTCACTGACCTTCTGAAGAAAGTCAATGATGCTCCTTCAAACAACAGATCCTGGCACAACTTGCTACTTTTTGGCAATGCCTGTTTGGCTGTCCCACCAAGGAGGGACAAGTCACTAGCAGCACATGTTATTAGGGCAATAAATGCATTCCCAAGGGATGACAACCTCATCCGTCTCCCCCCTAGGGCGACAAACACCCGCCAGGCAAATGCCATCAACAGGACACCCGACGCCTCAAAAATCAGAGCCCAAATTAGTAAAAAAATAGAAGAGGGTAATACTATTGGAGCTCTGAGACTTATAACCAGTGAGGATACCCTCACTCCCAAGGACGTCAGCACGGCGCAAGCTCTGAAGGATAAACATCCACCCAGGGCTCCCAGTACCAACATTGACCTCCCTGACATTGCAGCAGGAGAAGAACATCTAACCTTACAGGATGCTGATGTGTATGAAGCTGCTATGTCATTTCCACAGGGCTCAGCAGGAGGTTTCACCGGTTTAAGGCCTCAACACTTAAAACAAATACTCAGTCCAGCACTTGGTGAGGTTTCAGAGAGGCTGCTGTCTGAACTCACCAAATTTTCCAACCTGTGCCTGGCTGGCAATGTCCCAGAGGCCATCAGACCCCTTTTCTTTGGTGCCTCATTGTGTGCCCTCCGGAAAAAGGATGGCAGAATCAGGCCCATTGCAGTGGGTAACACCTTTCGGCGCCTAGTCGCCAAGACTGCAGTAAGAAGCGTGAGTCAAGAGGCTACTGCAATGCTGAAACCAACTCAGGTCGGTTTCGGCGTTCAACAGGGCTGTGAAGCAGCTGCCCACGCAGCATGAGCATATATCAAAAACATGTCCGATGAAAAAGCCTTGGCCAAATTGGACTTTGCCAATGCTTTCAACTCAGTCAGAAGGGATGCTGCTCTCCAAGCAGTTTATAGAAATTCCCATTCCCTTTATCCCTTCATAGAATCGTGTTATAGTGTGACTTCCAAACTATTGCTTGGGGACCATGAAATTGACTCATGTGAGGGCGTGCAACAGGGGGACCCTCTCGTCCCCTTTCTATTTTGTTTGGTCATCAAGGAAGTCACGGAAGCACTCTCCAGCGAGCTCAATATCTGGTTCCTGGACGACGGTACCCTAGCTGGCACAACAGAATCTCTCCTAGAAGACATCAGTAAAATTAAAGACATGGGAGAAAGCCTGGGCCTATCTTTAAACCCCACCAAATGTGAAATAGTTTCTACCAATCAACAGATGATCCAGAATATTAGTGCCATTTTACCAGGAGCACTAGCCATTGATCCAGCCAATAGCACTCTCCTTGGTGCTCCTCTTGGGTCCAATGCCATCGATCTGATCCTAGAAAAAAAAAGTCTCAGACCTCCAGACGATGGAAAGCAGGATGAAAGACATTGACACACACGATGCCTTCTACCTACTCACCAGGTGCCTGTCAATCCCAAAACTTACCTACTTTCTGAGATCTCCCCAGCCTTCAGCAGTCCAAAACTCAAGGAATATGACTCTCTCCTGAAGACCATGCTAGAGAGTGTATTGAATCTTTCCCTTGACGATGGACAGTGGTTGCAAGCCTCACTTCCGGTCAGGCTTGGAGGGCTAAGAGTACGCAGATCCTCCCAGATTGCTCTACCAGCTTTCCTATCCTCTTCCATAGCATCAAACGAGTTGATAAAACAAATTCTTCCCGATACCATCAGTGACTCAGCAGGAATAGAAGACCCTAGCTTTGCCAGTGCCATCACCGAATGGGAGACTCTTGCGGCTCCAGCACCAAACCCTAGTGCAGCACTGGCTCACAAACAGTCAAGCTGGGATGGCCCGATTGCTGAAAAGGTGCTTGCCAACATGCTCAGGGCTGCAACATCAGATAGGGAGATTGCCCGTCTCCAGGCTGCGAGCGCACTTCATTCCCATATCGGCAATGGGAACGCGACTCGACCCTAAGACCCTCCGTATTGCAGTGGCTCTGCGCCTTACTGCTCCAATTCACACAGAATATACGTGTATTTGCGGCGAAGATCAAGCAGACCAGTACGGTCTACATGGTCTTAACTGTTCCAAAACCAAGGGCTGGCATGCAAGACACAATGAGGTCAACGACATCATTAAGAGAACCCTTGCTACAGCTGGATGCCCTGCCAAGAGGGAGCCCCGATCACTAGCAGCCAACAATACCCACAACCCAGCAAACCACCCCGGCGGGATCACCATCTATCCTTGGGAGAATGGCAAGCTCTTAGCATGGGACTATACCTGTGTGTCCACACTGGCTGACATCTATATCCATCACAGTGTGGGGCGACAGGGAGGAGCTGCTGACCACAGGAAGGAGTACAAGATCAGCAAGTACAGGGACATTAGCCAACAGTATCAATTTGTCCCAGTGGGATCAGAGACCTTGGGATCATGGGGAAAAAATGCCACACGTTTCCTTAAAGAATTGGGTTCCAGACTCATCGACACCACAAGGGACCCAAGGGCAGCCACTTTCATGTTCCAGCGCCTCAGCATAGCTATCCAGAGGGGAAATGCTTGCTACATACTTGACTCGCGTCCAGCCTCGGAGGAGCTGGAGAAAATTCATGATCTTTGATACATTGTGCCATTGTATTCATGTTTATGTTTTTTTCTGTAAATGTATTCTGTAAATGTATTCTGTTTATTAATAAATGTTCACACACACACACACACACACACACATATATTATATATATATATATATATATATATATATATATATATATATAATATATATATATATATATATATATATATATATATATATATATATATATATATATATATATATATAAGAAGAGATTATTTAACATAACAGGAATAAGAGGATATAAAAAAAATATTAACCAATAGACACAGGAACTTTAAAATTTTTTTCTCAGTTCAGGAACAATGAAAAGAGTGGAATAAACTAGATTAGCGTGAGGAAACAAACTCAATACACAAATTTAAGTGTAAATACGATAGGAATCAAGAGGCTAAGAACCAACATTCATTGAGTATAGCTCTATGAGTACAACTCAGTGAGTACAAACACAAGAATAACAGTGTGGCGTTTGTTCACCAGCCCTAAGCATTTCGGCAAGACACCACCACACAACCGACTGATATCCTACACGTCTGTCATCAACTCGCCTAAATAATTTAGAGTGAGAATAAATTTTCTGCGTATGTCTAGTGGTCTGAAACGGTGTGTGACGATAACGAGAAGATAAGCGCATCCATGAAGGTGTAAGGAATGATTACTACAGCCATCCAGCCTCACTTCTTGCTGCATATAATGAGTGTACAAATATTAACACTAAGCAGCAGGACATTGTGAGTACATTTCTCTTGTTATGACTCACGTTATTCTCTCTTATTGGGCGATGGTGTGATATGGTTGGTTGAGGGTGCGGTGTAAATGGTCGAGGGTGTGGTGTGAATGGTCGAGGGTATGGCGTGCATGGTCGAGGGTGTGGCGCGCATGGTCGAGGGTGTGGCGTGCATGGTCGAGGGTGTGATGTGGTTGATCGAGGGTATGATATGCTTGGTTGAGGGTATGATATGATTGGTTGAGGATATGATATGGTTGGTTGAAGGTATATGGTTGGCTGAGGGTATGTGTGGAGAAATTTTCTCCAGGAGGGGGGTATCAGCCCCCTTCAGCCCCTTCAGCCCCTTTCAGCCCTAAGGGGCCCAGCCCTCTCAGAAGGGGCAAGCGTCTTGTTTACTGCTACAGTGAGTAATTGATCACAGATGCCGTACGAGTATGCAACGTGGTCAAGTGACCGCCGCTCCTTGCAGTGTTGCGGAGTGTATTTTAATAAGAGACAATGCATCTCTTACTTTAGCAGGACAATTAAGGAAAATCCTGCTCCCACTTTATTACCATGGTAAAGATAGTGGACATTGTTGTCTATGCTTAAGACAGCAAGAATCAAACATTCTGCTTTGCTTCATCGAGGAAGTGGCAAGGAAGCAAAAGTACTAGGTCAGCTTTTTTTTGTGCTAGGGGAGTGACGGCATGGGGTGCTGTGGCATCTTCAGATTACTTTTGACTCTACTGAGAGTGACACTGACGCCAGGATAACCAACAAAGAACGATATGTGCGGGTTTGTGTGAACAAAGTATCTCATAAAACACAATTTAAAAACTTAAGAGAAGTGTGATCACTTCTTTAGTGTAAGATTGTGAAAAAATAAAGACAAATCTTTGTGGAACATAGTGTACCAGTGTGTGTATTCCTAGACTATGGAAGGACGTGGACATCCAAGGGACACTTCAGCTTCTATCAAGTCACCGATAATCTGTCGAAGGTGTGAAGAACACCATAGCTCACGCTACAAGAGCAAGGGAGGTTACGAATTTCTTGTAGTACGGGGGACTGCGCAGCTCTTGAGTGGCAAGGAGTTTTTTAATCAACCTATAGTCGGCAGTAAGGGGCGGACTTTTGAGTCCACACAAGTAAGTTTGTCAGCCATCAGTGAATGAAATATGCTGACATAACACCCCCTAGGGGTAATTTATTGTTTACAAATTATAAATCTTTACAGCCCGTTGAGAGATGACTTGGACAGCTTCTCAAGACCTCGTCTGCAGGGGCGGCTGTGCAGGCGATCAGTTGTCTTTCTAAGTTAAGTACAAACTCTTCAGACTTAACTGGTAATGCCATTTCTCAACAGTATGATATGGTTGGATGAGGGTATGATATGGTTGGTTGAGGGTACGATATGGTTGGTTGGAGGTATGATATGGTTGGTTGAGGGTATGATATGATTGGTTGAGGGCATGATATGGTTGGTTAGGGTATGATTGGGGTTTCAGGGTGTATGGTTGGGGGGTGGGGGTTTTGATATTTGGTTGAGGTATGTATTTGGTTGAGTGTATGATATGGTTGGTTAAGGGTATGATGGTTGTTAAGGGTATGATATGGTTGGTTGAGTGTTTGATATGGTTGGTTGAGTGTATGATATGGTTGGTTAAGGGTATGATATGGTTGGTTGAGGGTATGATAGTTTTATGACATAGTTGATGGAGGTCATGTTATGTTGATCGAGTGTATGATATGGTTGATGGAGAGTGTAACATGGTTGCGTGAGAGTGTGATGTGGATGGATGAAATGATTCATTCACGTAGTGATTCTCGCAGTTCAGTCGAGCTTTTCATCAATAATTCATCATTAACCAGAATCAGCTCCTTCCTCTGGGTGGAGTTTGGAAGTAAGTTTTTTGATTAGTTTTCTCATTAGTGTCCTGTGCCTTGCTAGGCCTAGGCGTTCGTTGAGGTCAGGCGGGACTCCTCTGAGTCACTTGAGATAAAAGCATACAGACCACAACACTTCAGCTGCCAGCTATTAGTCTTGACCACTAGAGTTTTCTACAACTATCATCTAGTCTGGGAAACTAGCTTGACACGCAACTTTGCTTCTCCCAAACAACCAAGGCATCATCTTACCAAAAGAGGGAATCAGGACTAGTGTCCCTCACCCATAACCCCAGCAATATCACAGGTGTATCACGTCTGGTAAGACCATCGGGCCACAGGAGACCATCTAGTTAGGTGAAACCATCCTCTCAAGCTCTGGTAGTCTCCCAGGATGAATTAGAGATCACGCACCAGACTTGTTAATGAGATACTCGGCATGTACGCTGCCGTGGATGGACCCCCGGGACCTTCCGGTAAATTAACCATGAAAGCGGCTTCAAAAGAGCAACATAAATAACGTGGACAAAGACACTATTATACTGTAGTATACAAGCTTTGTTTGGTCAGCGTTCCACTCTTAGCAGAGTTTCTTTTAGCCAAGTCACAACAATCATAGCTTTCAAAAGCTCCAGAGCGAAACACTGACTAAATAAAAACCATGTTCTACATTATTGTGCCTTTGTCTACGTGCCTTCCAGCATTACCACTTGGCATGGTATGTAAATGTCCACAAGGTGGGATAAAGGACACTTTGATACGGTGGTTATCCTTATTAGCGACTTTATTAATGCCGCCAATAAAGATATCTTCTGCATCTAAGTGTCATTAGCCCCATGTACTGTACAATCCCAGTACTCGTACGCAATTGTACAAAGCGTTAAGCACTGGGCTCAACACAATACAATGGAGTATATATGCTAATATTTTGGCAATTTAATTAGTCTTCAATTTTGGAATATACGTGTTCATTTCTTCAATTATAACGTGTTCAACAGACACATTACACACAACAGTAACAGCTAATGCATCATGATTAATGCTTGATAAATTAACTAACAACGAATGTCATAATATGTGACATAAAAACGTATGTTCTTTTGTAAAGTAGCAAGTCACACGCTTTTTTTAAATCGCAAACTTACAGTGTTAACGCTGCTTGCTAACACTAACTATATATCGCAATTTGCTGGCAAACGTTAATTACAATTTAATAAACACTGACCATATAGGACCTGTTATTAGTGCTGTTGCTGTTGAAATTATTATTTTACTGTTAAAATGCAGGCGACAATAAAAATCAAATATCGTGGCTGGAGTAATTCTCAAATTACTTACACTTAGGAGAGAAACTCCGGGTAACGTTCTGGTCTGTTTTTTAACCATTATCAAGTCACAACTCAAATGTAAGCTAATAATGATTCAGCAGGGACCGAAGCGTCATCTATGGAGAGCCAGAGTGTAACCCGTATCCTCTCGAGAATTTAAAATATCTGGAGAAAGTTCAGAAACTGGGCATCAGCTAACCCCCGTGGCGAAGGTCATCAACTATGAATATGTGCTAAAAAGCTTGGTTTTACATCCCTGGACAATTGAAAACAAACTGAACATGCTAAGAGAATATATTATATAATTACAATTACAATACAATTATGTGTTTACAATTACCTGAAAGGTAGGTAAAAATAATCTACTTGACAAGGGCAGGATTAGCACGAGGAAAAAAGGTAACTGTAAAATGAGCATTTAGCGAACCAGGGATATGAGTTGTATCACTGGAGGTTAATAGAATAGCGGCACTAGGAGAAGACTGAGTGGACGTAAAGACAACAAGTGACTAGTTTCATCACTTTCTTCTCACTACCTTAATCATTCAACACACACACACACACACACACACACACACACACACACACACACACACACACACACACACACACACACACAAATGTGTCGAGTGGGGTTCCACAAGGTTCAGTCCTAGGCCCGGTGCTGTTTCTTGTGTACGTGAATGACATGGTGGAAAGAATAGATTCAGAAGTGTCACTGTTCGCTGATGATGTGAAACTGATGAGGAGAATACAAGTGGGCGAGGATCAGTTAAGATTACAAGGGAATCTGGACAAACTACAAGTATGGTCCGACAAGTGGCTCCTGGAGTTTAACCCCAGTAAGTGTAAGGTCATGAAGATTGGGGAAGGACACAGAAGACCGCAGACGGAGTACAGGTTAGGAAACCAACAGTTGCAAACGTCAGTTAAAGAAAAGGATCTTGGGGTAAGCATTATAACGAACATGTCCCCTGAGGCACACATCAATCAAATAACTGCTGCAGCATAAGGGAGATTGGCAAACCTGAGATTGGCGTTTAGACATCTGAATAAGGAGTCATTCACGACATTGTACACAGTGTACGTAAGGCTTATACTGGAATATGCAGCGCCAGTATGGAACCCTCACTAAGTCAAACACGTCACGAAATTGGAGAAAGTGCAAAAATTTGCAACACGATTAGTCCCTGAACTGAAGGGTATGTCTTATGAGGAGAGGTTAATGGAACTCAACCTGAGAACACTAGAGGATAGGAGGGCTAGAGGGGACATGATAACAACGTACAAATACTAAGAGACATTGTCAAGGTGGAAAAGGATCGAATGTTTCAGAGATGGGATACAGAAACAAGGGGACACAATTGGAAACTGAAAACCCAGATGAATCATAGGGATGTTAGGAAGTATTTCTTTAGTCTTAGAGTTGTCAGGAACTGGAATAATCTGGATAGTGAAGTAGTGGAAGCAAGTTTCATAAATAGCTTTAAGAAGAGGTATGACAAATATCATGGAGCAGGGAGAGAGTGAATTAGTATCGACCAATGAAGACGCGGGGCTAGGAGCTATGACTCGACCCCTGCAACCATATATAGGTGAGTATATATAGGTGAGTACACACACACACACACACACACACACACACACACACACACACACACACACACACACACACACACACACACACACACACACACACACACACACACACACACACACAGGACTATGAGTTTATTGCCTAGTGCCAAAGTTTGTTAGCCTCGACCCACAATTTGCTCACTACATACTAGAAGGCTTCAGCTTACTGAACTTTCTGCTTACGTCAAGTGCTTGGTAAGGTTCAGTGTGTTGGTAATAATGTCTCTGGGTTACTTCCCCTCCCACTCCCTCCACAATA
This sequence comes from Cherax quadricarinatus, assembly GCF_026875155.1. NCBI lineage: Eukaryota > Metazoa > Arthropoda > Malacostraca > Decapoda > Parastacidae > Cherax > Cherax quadricarinatus. The sequence goes on along the minus strand of NC_069399.1, from coordinate 74,563,994 downwards.
CACAGTGCCCACCCATCTTCAGAAACACCTGTTCAAGCACTTGCCCACCAACTCGCCCACACTCCCACTTACACACCAATCCACTGTGACGCACACACACACATTCTTCTATACACCCTGCATAACCTACATACTTTAAAACGCTCACACAACATACACCACCCACACATCCAGCACCACCTATACACCCTGCACCACCCACACATCCTGCACCACCTTCACTCTCCACTATCCACATCCTGCAGCAGCCACACACTATACATCAACCACACATCCTGCACAACTCACACACCCTGCACCACCACACACCCTGCTTCACTTACACATCATGCATCACTCACACACCCTGCACTCCCTACACACCCTGCACCACCCACATATCCTACAATACCCACACATTCTGCATTACCCACACACCCTGCACTGCCCACATCCTGCACTACCCACACACCATGCACTCACCACACACCCTGCACCACCAACAAACGTCCTGCACCACCCAAACACACTGCTCTCCCCACACATCCTGCACGAACTAAACACACTGCATTCCACACACATCCTGCGCCATCCACACTCCGCAGTACCCACACATCCTGCATTATCCACAAACCGTACGCCACCCACACACTCGGCACCACCAACACATCCTGCACCACCCATACAGCCTGCATTTCCCACACACCTTGCATCACCTACAAATCCTGCACCACTCACACTTTGCACTACCAGAACACTCTGTACTACGCACACACCCTGCACCACCCTCACACCCTGCATCACCCACACATCCTGTACCACTTATTTTCTGCACTACCCACACATCCTGCACTACTCACACACGCTGCACCACCCACACATTTTGCACCACTCACACATCCTGCACTGCCCACACATCCTGCACTACTCACACACCCTGCTCCACCCACACATTCTGCACCACTCACACATCCTGCACTACCCAACACATCCTGCACTGCTCACACACCCTGCACTATTCACACACCCCGAACTACCTACACACACTGCACCACCACACATCATGCACCCTCACACATCCTGCACTACCCACATACCTTGAACCCCCCTCACACCTGCACCACCAACACATTCTGCGCTACATACATACCCTGCACTTCCCATACACCCTGAACTACGCACACACCCTGCATCACCCACTCGCCCTGCACCACCCACAAACTCTGCACCACCCACACACCCTGCACCACACATTCCCTGTATCACCCACACACCCTGCACCACCAACACTCCCTGTATTACCCACACACCCTGCACCACCAACACTCACTGAATCACCCACACACCTCTGCACCACCAACACTCCCTGTATTACCCACACACCCTGCACCACCAAAACTCCCTGTATCACCCACACTCTGCACGACCCACACGTCCCTCACCACCCACACACCCTGCTTCCCCCACACACCCTGCACCACCAACACTCCCTATATACCCACACAACCAGCACCACCAACACTCCTATTTCACCACACACCCTGCACCGCCAACACTCCCTATATCCCCCAAACACCCTGCACTACCAACGCTCCCTATATCCCCCACACAAACTGCACAACCAACACTCCTTATTCACCCACACACCCTGCCCAAAAACCTATCAATATCACCCACACACACCTGCACCACCAACACTCCCTGTATCACCCACACACCCTGCACCACCAACACTCCCTGTATCACCCACACTCTGCACGACCCACAACGTCCCTCACCACCACAAAACCCAGCTTCACCCTCACACTTGCACACATCAACACCCCTGTACACCCACACACCCTGCACCACCAACACTCCTGTATCACCCCATCACACCCTGCACCACAAACACTACTCACCACACTCTGAAACACCCACACTGCCCTCACCACCCTGCACCCCAACACTCCCTGTATCACCCACACACCCTGCACCACCACACTCCCTGTATCACCCGCACTCTGCACCACCCACACGTCCATCACCTCTCACACACCCTGCTCACCCACACACCCTGCACCAACAAACACTCCCTATATCACCCACACACCTGCACCACCAACACTCCTATATCACCCACTCACACCTTGCACCACCAACACTCCCTATATACCCACACACCCTGCACCACCAACATTCCCTGTATCACCCACACACCCTGCACTACCAACACGCCCTTATCACCACACCCTGCACCACCAGCACTCCCTTATCACCCACACACCCTGCACCACCACACTCCCTGTATCACCCACACACCCTGCACCACCAACACTCCCTGTATCACCCACACACCCTGCACCACCACACTCCCTGTATCACCCACACACACTGCACCCAACACTCCCTTATCACCCACACACCCTGCACCACCACACCCCATGTATCACTCACACACCCTGCACCACCAACATTTCCCTATATCACCCACACACCTGCACTCAAACACTCCCTATATCACCCACACAACCTGCACCACCAACACTCCCTATACACCCACACACCCTGCACCACCAACACTCCCTTATCACCCACACACCCTGCACCACCAGCACTCCCTTGTATCACCCACACACACTGCACCACCAACACTCCCTATATCACCCACACACCCTGCACCACCAACACTCCCTATATCACCCACACACCCTGCACCACCAACACTCCCTATATCACCCACACACCCTGCACCACCAACACTCCCTATATGACCCACACACCCTGCACCACCATACCTCCTGTATCACCCACACACCCTGCACCACCACACTCCCTGTGTCACCCACACACCCTGCACCACCAACACTCCCTGTATCACCCACACACCCTGCACCACCACACTCCCTGTGTCACCCACACACCCTGCACCACCAACACTCCCTGTATCACCCACACACCCTGCACCACCAGCACTCCCTGTATCACCCACAACCCTGCACCACAACACTCCCTATATCACCACACACCTGCACCACCACTCCCTGTATCACCACACACCCTGCACACCAACACTCCCTATATCACCCACACACCCTGCACCACCAGCACTCCCTATATCACCCACACACCCTGCACCACCAGCACTCCCTATCACCCACACACCCTGCACCACCAACACTCCCTGTATCACCCACACACCCTGCACCACCAGCACTCCTGTATCACCCACACACCCTGCACACCAACACGCCCTATATCACCCACACACCCTGCACCACCAGCACTCCCTGTAACACCCACACCCCTTTGCACCACCAAGCACTACTTATCACCCACACACCCTGCACCACCAACACTTCCTATATCACCACACACCCTGCACCACCAGCACCCCTGTATCACCCACACACCCAGCACCACCAACATCCCTATATCACCCACACACCCTGCACCACCAACACGCCCTATATTACCCACACACCCTGCACCTCCAACACTCCCTATATCACCCACACACCTGCACACCAACACGCCTATGTCGCCCACACACCCTGCACCACCACACTCCCTATATCTCCCACACACCCTGCACCACCAACACTCCCTATATCACCATACACACCCTGCACCTACCAACACGCCCTATATCACCCACACACCCTGCACCACAACACTCCCTATATCACCCACACACCCTGCACTACCAACACGCCCTACATCACCCACACACCCTGCACCCCAACACCCTATATCACCCGCACACCCTGCACACCAACACTCCCTATATCACCCACACACCCTGCACCACCAACACTCCCTATATCACCCACACACCTGCACTACCAACACGCCCTATATCACCCACAACCTGCACCACCAGCACTCCCTGTATCACCCACACACCCTGCACCACCAGCACTCCCTGTATCACCCACACACCCTGCACCACAACACTCCCTGTATCACCCACATACCCTGCAACCACCTGCACTCCCTGTATCACCCACACACCTGCACCACCAACACTCCCTATATCACCCACACACCCTGCACCACCACACTCCCTTATCACCCACACACCCTGCACCACCAGCACTCCCTGATCACTCACACACCCTGCACCACCAGCACTCCCTTATCACCCACACACCCTGCACCACCAACACTCCCTGTATCACCCACACACCCTGCATCACCAGCACTCATTGTTCACCACACACCCTGCACCACAGCACTCCTGTGTACCCCACACACCTGCATCACCAGCACTCCCTGTATCACCCACACACCCTGCCCCACCAACACTCCCTGTATCACCACACACCCTGCACCACAGCACTCCCTGTATCACCTACACACCCTGCACCACCAGACTCCCTTATCACCACTCACCCTGCCCACCACACCCCTATATCACACACACCCTGCACCATCAGCACTCCCTGTATCACCCACACACCCTGCACCACCAACACTCCCTGTATCACCTCACACACCTGCACCACCACACTCCTTATCATCACGCACCACACCACCAGCACTCCCTATATCACTCACTCACCTGCACTCACCAGCACTCACTGTATCAGCACACACCAGCACCACCAACACTCCCTGTATCACCCACTCACCCTGCACCACCACACTCCCTATATCACTCACACACCCTGCACATAAAGCACCCCTATATCACCCACACACCTGCACCACCAGCACTCCCTGTATCACCCACACACCCTGCACCACCAGCACTCCCTGTATCACCCACACACCTGCACCACCAGCCTCCTGTTTCACTCACACACCCTGCACCACCACACTCCCTGTATCACCCACACACCCAGCACCACCAGCACTCCCTGTATCACTCCACCACCCTGCACCACCAACACTCCCTATATCACCCATACACCCTGCACCAACCAACACTCACTGTATCACCGACACACCTGCACCACCAGCACTCCCTATATCACTCACACCCTACACCACCAGCACCCTGTATCACTCACACACCCTGCACCACCCTCACTCCCTGTATCACCACACACCTGCACCACCAGCACTCCCTGTATCACCCACACACCCTGCACCACCACTCCCTGTATCACTCACACACCATGCACACCAGCACTCCTGTATCACCCACTCACCCTGCACCACCAGCACTCCCTGTATCACTCACACACCCTGCACCACCAGCACTCCCTGTATCACCCACACACCCTGCACCACCAGCACTCCCTGTATCACTCACACACCCTGCACCACCAGCACTCACTGTATCAGTCACGCACCCAGCACCACCAGCACTCCCTGTATCACTCACTCACCCTGCACCATCAGCACTCCCTGTATCACCCACACACCCTGCACCACCAGCACTCCCTGTATCACCCACACACCCAGCACCACCAGCACTCCCTGTATCACTCACTCACCCTGCACCACCAACACTCCCTATATCACCCATACACCCTGCACCACCAACACTCTGTATCACCGACACACTCTGCACCACCAGCACTCCCTATATCACTGACACACCCTACACCACCAGCACTCCCTGTATCACTCACACACCCTGCACCACCAGCACTCCCTGTATCACTCACACACCATGCACCACCAGCACTCCCTGTATCATTCACACACCCTGCACCCCCACACTCCCTGTATCACTCACACACCATGAAACCACCAGCACTCCCTGTATCACTCACACACTTGCACCACCAGCACTCCCTGTATCACTCACACACACCTGCACCACCACACTCCCTGTATCACCCACACACTGCACCACCAGCACTCCCTGTATCACTCACACACCATGCACCACCAGCACTCCCTGTATCATTCACACACCATGCACCACCAGCACTCCCTGTATCACTCACACACCCTGCACCACCAGCACTCCCTGTATCACTCACACACCATGCACCACCAGCACTCCCTGTATCACTCACACACTCTGCACCACCAGCACTCCCTGTATCACTCACACACCCTGAACCACCAGCACTCCCTGTATCACTCACACACCCTGCACACCAGCACTCCCTGTATCACCCACACACCCTGCACCATCAGCACTCCCTGTATCATTCACACACCCTGCACCACCAGCACTCCATGTATCACTCACACACCCTGCAGCACCAACCTCCTGTATCACTCACACACCCTGCACCCCCAAACACTCCCTGTATCACCTCACACACCCTGCACCACCAGCACTCCTGTATCACTCACACACCCTGCACCACCAGCACTCCCTGTATCACCCACACACCATGCACCACCAGCACTCCCTGTATCACCCACACACCCTGCACCACCAGCACTCCCTGTATCACTCACACACCCTGCACCACCAGCACTCCCTGTATCACTCACACACCCTGCACCATCCAGCACTCCCTGTATCACCCACACACCCTGCACCACCAGCACTCCCTGTATCACCCACACACCCTGCACCACCAGCACTCCCTGTATCACCCACACACCCTGCACCACCAGCACTCCCTGTATCACCCACACACCCTGCACCACCAGCACTCCCTGTATCACCTCACACACCCTGCACCCCCAAACACTCTCTGTATCACCCACACACCCTGCACCACCAACACTCACTGTATCACCCACACACCCTGCACCACCAACACTCACTGTATCACCCACACACCCTGCACCACCAACACTCACTGTATCACCCACACACCCTGCACCATCAGCACTCCACTGTATCACCCACACACCCTGCACCACCAGCACTCCCTGTATCACCCACACACCCTGCACCACCAACACTCCCTGTATCACCCACACACTCCTGCACTAATCATGCACCTGACACAATAGATATTAATTCTGAGCTCCGAGGTTTCTACTTCATTTCCATTCTTTTTCAGAGTCGCTTTGACTTGCCAAGTCAATGTATCTGGTTGCGTCAACTGAATGCTGTTTTCATTTTCTCACTTGTCTTTCTTCTGTGACCTTGTTGTAAAACTCCAGTAGGTCTGTGACACAGGATTTCTCTTCCCTGAAAGCGTGCTAATTACTTTCTAGGGGCTCCACCACTCTTCTCCTGATGATCTTCTCCGTGATTTTGCAATCTGTACAAGTTAGTGACACTGGTCTGTAGCTTAATGCTGTCTGCCTGTCTCTTTAAAAACAGAGACTACATATGCTGTCTTCCGCACCTCAGGTAGCTGCACTGATTCTATAGAAATATTGACCACGCCGGTCCCTTGTGTCTAGTAGTAGAGCTGTTATTTGCCTGTCTCGTCTGGCTTGTTCGTAGCTTTCTTGCTAGCTCACACACACACACACACACACACACACACACACACACACACACACACACACACACACACACACACACACACACACATGTGCGCGCCAGGAGCTATGACTTGACTCTTACAACCACAAATATCTATGTACACAAACACAAAACAAGCCCTTCGTTCACCCAAAGGTGTAGAGGCCAAAACTAAGTGCGCTAGAGAATAGAAAAGTAGAATAGAAAAAGGACCCAGGATAGTAAGATTAGTCGAACAGCCGGAAAAGAATATGCATAGATAAGGAGGGAGGCCCAGCAGCAATACGAGAATGAAGTATCATCGAAAGCCAAATCTGACCCAAAACTGTTGTACAGCCACAACAATCAAGGACCAGTTCCTCTGTTCCCTCTCTCGGGACCCATTGTGAGATGTCCGGGCTCATCTCCTTCGAGGTATCTAGTTCACTTAGCAGTCTCTTCACCTCTACCTTGGTTGTGGGCATTGTGTCCAGCAGTTGTTGGTGTACTCCACCATTCCGACTTTCTCAAGTCCTTTATGTCTCCACTGAAAAAACTTTCTTAAATCTCGTGTGAGCTCTTCACATACTTCTCGATCGTGTCTTATGAACCTCCTGCCTACTAAGAAGGATGGACTGACAGCAGTTTTGGGTCAGACTGGCTTAGAGTACTCTTTCGTATTCACTCCCTCTTATCTAACATATTGTTCCGCTCATTCGCTAATCTTAAGAATAAGTCCTATTTGCTTATATACCTTTTAATTCATACCGACATTAGTTTAGGCCACACGGGGAAGAAAACACTTCTTAGTATTTATTAACCTATTGGGTCTGGGACCTGTCAAATTATAAACTGGATCTCCGCCTCCTTGCTTTACTCACCTATTCCTGGTGCCTTGAGTCCTAGTCTGGGGGGTGTGTGCTGTTTGTGTAGTCTGGTTTGTGTGATACGTCATTTGCAGGGGTCGGTGCTTGGCCTCCTCCCTTATTCTATAGCATCTCCTGTCCGGCTCTATCACCTATCTTAAATTATTGGGCTCCACTACTCGTCCCCATCCACTTTTATATTCTCTGGGCATGAAGAATTCTTCCCTACAACCTTCGGTGATGGTGTGTTTAGTGTGTGGTACTACCTATCTGGGTTGCAGGGTAGTCAAGTTCTGCCCCGGGTGTGTGTGCGTGTGTGTGTGTGTTGCGTGGTGTGGCGCTGATCCAGAGAACTGAGTGCTTGTACTTTTCACCTATCTGTAGTTTCAATCGCAGTCCTAGACTCTCAGGCAACCTCTAGTTGTATCAGCGGTTCAATTTTGATCTGGGTAAAAGCACCTCATTGAAGTTTGAACAGGGGCGTGAACCAAGATGGCCAGAGTCCTGTATACTGGAAGAGCTCCACATATGTCAATATCCAGCCCAAGTTTGCTCACTGCACCTCAGTGCCTAAAGCTATGTAAATAGAGCGATCTTTTCAGCCTCTACGTAGATGCCCCTAATTGAAGATTTGTCCACTGTTCAATAACTGGAACGTTTTCGTGGTAAAGGGGAAAACACCTATAATCACCATATGGATTTCTTGTCATGTGAAAGTTTGTATGTCACGAGATTAAGAGTATGACAGCTAGCGGAGAAATTAGCTATGGCCCGTGTGTGTGTTGTTGTGTTGTGTGTTCAGTAGCGTGGTGAGCCAGCAAGAAACCCACGAATGCCAGAAAGAGACAGACAATTAAGAGCGCTGCTGCTAGACAAAAGGGACCAGCGTGGTCAATCCCACTAAGCCAGTAAAGTGACAATCCAATTTGCAGTCCTGAGAATATACAGCGACTTTAAACCATAACTTAAGTTGTATCAGACAGGTTCAATTTACTGAAACTGGGTAACAAAGCACCTCTTAAGAACTCCGTTTTGAAACTGGGGCGTGAACCAAGGATGGGTAGAGTCATGGTATACTGAGAAGAGCTCCACATCATGTCCAATATCCAGCCACAAGTTTGCTCACTAGCAATCTTCTTCAGTGTCCGGGTATACCCAGCAGTATGTAAATCTAGAGCGAATCGTTTGTGCAGCGGCTCTACGGATATGATGCCGAGTAATTGAAGGATTTAGTCTCACTGAAGCTTGTCAAATAACTGAAAAAGTTTTCGCGGTTAAAAAAGGGAAACGAGACCATTGGGATAGACTACTTCATACACGAGATTTCCTTCACTGCAAATGAAGGTTTTTTTGTCAGAGTATACAAAGAGTATGACACTTCATAGTGGAGAAATTAGATTTTCTACTGGTAAACGTTTTGGTTATAAACGCCCCTAGCCCCTGAAATCGAAGCCAAAATTTCCTGCGTGTATTTCCCTGCAATAATTGGAGTGAATATACTGTAAGGTTAAAATGGAGAGTTTGGCTTGTGGCAATCAAAAGGGGTTTTTGCAAAATATTGTACCTGAGACTGTTAGAGAAAATTTAAATTTTCCCCAAAAGGCTCGACATGTCAGTAATTTATTTAATTATTTAACAGAAAATTTTTATATACATAATCATTTGGTCACAATATCTTGTATATTATAGAGTGGGTTTAAATTAAGAGGAAACAGGCTAAATTCTCCTATTTCTCAGTTTTAACTGGACAAAGTTTATTAAAAATTTTAAAAAATTTATGAGATGTGTTGATTTAAATGTTGTCAGGTTTGAACCTTCATTTCAACTGCTAGTTTTGGACCTTCATTCTAGCTGCTGGTTTGTTCCTGTACCTTTATTAATTGAGTTTTATTTTGTCTGACTTTGGGCTCATGGAATAGGGAACTTGGGGACTGTGGAACTATGTAACCCTATATATACTCCGGAATCTTAAGAATATCCTCCCTGTCCAAAACCTAAATTGCCGAGACCATTAGCGTCTAGTGATACCCCCGTTCATGCAAATGCATTCTGTAATGTTTGGATATAAGCATATATTAATTGTATATATATTTTTTTTTTATCACCGGCCGTTCCCCCAAGGAGGGTCCCCAAAAAAAAAACTTTCACAAAATTCACTCCTCCTGTCTTGCCAGAAGGGGCTTTACAATACTTTTTAAACTGCAACTTTAACACCTCCTTCAGAGTGCAGGCACTGTACTTTTCCCTCTCCAAAGGGCTCAAGTCCGGCCTGCCGGTTTCCCTGAACCCCTTCATAAAGTTACTTTGCTCACACTCCAACAGCCGCAAGAATTTAAAACCATTTGTCTCATTCACCCCATCAAACACGCTACGCATCCTGCTGGAAATTTCCCGCCCCTCGACACAAAACTCTTTACCCCCTTTCCAAAACCTTTCCCGGCCGACCCTACCCCCTCCTTCACTACAGACGATACCTCTTTAAAATCATTCTGTTTCCTCCATTCTCTCTACATGTCCGAACCACCCCAACAACCCTTCCTCAGCCCTTGGGAACATTTTGGTAATCCCGCACCTCCCCTAACTTCCCAAAATACGAATTCTCTGCATTATTTCACACCACACATTGCTTCAACAGACATCTCCATGCCCCAGCCTTTCCTCGCGAACATTCATCACCATGCTTCACCCTTAAGAGCGTTGGTAAAAACTAACTTCCCTACATTCCCCTCTTTGCCCCCAAGGGCAAAGTTTTTTTGTTTCCACAGATCCTAAAAGGGACCACTCACTCTTTTCCCCCCATTAAAATTTTATGATTTTACCCCATTTTCATAGACCCATCCGCGCACGCCCCTCCAAATATTTAAACATTTACCTCCTCCTACTCTTCCCCCCCAATCTGATACCAATCTTTCATACCTAATCTTTTTGTTTTCCCCATAACCTTACCTTTCCTGATTCACCTTTATTTTTTCTTTTTTTCCACCCACCAAAAACATCCCCCAAAACTCTGCAACTTCTCTTCAGAATCCCCAGAGCCATGTCATCAGCAAAGAGCAGTGTGAAAAATCCCACTTTGTGGTGATTTTTTATCTTTTTAACTCCACCCTCTTTCCAAGACCCTCGATTTACTTCTCTTAAAACCCCATCTTTTAAATATATTAAAAAACCACGGTGAATCACACCCTCCTTGTCAAGGCCTACTTTTATGGGAAATAATTTTTCCCCCTTTCCCACATACTCTAAAATTGGCCTCACTATCCCCGTTAAAAAAACTTTATGCTTTCAGTAACCTACCTCCTACCCATTCACTTGCAACATCTGCCCTTTCCCCCCATCCACCCTGTCTTTCGCCCTTTTCCAAACCCCCAAAAAATCCCAAAAAAAGGGACCTCTTTTCCTTATCAAATTTACTGTTCACTTTGTTTCAATGTAAACACCTGGTCCACACACCCCCTTCCTTTTTCCAAAAAGGGCCTCCCTTTTTCATCTGCTATCCTATTCTCCTTTTTACCCCCTTAAAAATTTTTTTCAATAAAAAATCTACCATACACTTTACCGGGTTTATACTCACGGGCCCTTACCCCCCAAAAATTTTTTTGCCCCTTCTTTTTTTCCCCTTTTCCCCCTTTATACAAAAGGAACTATATTAAATATATTTTATATAATATATATATATATTATATAAAATTTAATATATTATTAATATATTATTTTAATATTTTATATATATATATTAATATATATATATATCCCATAAATATATATTTTAAAAAATTTAAAAAAATATAAAAGTAATATATATATTTAATATAAAATAAAAATTATAATATAAAAATATATTTAAATATATTATATATAATAAAAATATATATATTGTTTTTTTTTTTTTTTTTTACCAATAGAAAAATTTTTTTCAAAAAATTTAATTGTAAAAAATTTAAGAGTAAAAATTTTGATATTGGATGGCAAAATTCCGTACTTGAGATAGGGATACAGGCAAATTAATATTGTTAAATGTGTAGTCCCCTGTTTAATACGAAATCTTATCCGCTCCTAAAGGCTGAGGGGGGGCGTCCCCCAAAATACAGCAGACTTTCCCCCACCAAAAAGCAGAAGCGAGTCACTGGAACAAAACTACTGCCCGGGGTTTCCCTAGTTTATCCTGCCCAAAAGTCTTTTCCCATAACTCCTTAAGGAACTTAGATGCACTCTTTCCCCATGAGCAAGGGTCTCCCAGCCATGGAAACCCAAACATATAATGATTAGCAATGTTCTCCATATTTTCCCTAGACTTTTTGGAAACTCCCTGAAGCTTTCCTCTTCCCTACCAGGTGTATTGGATATAGGAATCAGCCAAGTCTCAGATGCACATGTTAGTTTGCCACACCACCTGCTTACCGTCTGTCCAGGCTTGAAGGGTGATTGCCATATGGACCTTCTGGCAGCCATCAGATCTGCTAGTGGGGTGGCTCCCTTACGCTGGGCATTACCGGCTGTTGTGAGGCTCCTCTTGTTAAGTTTAACTCCTCATGTCTTGCAATCTTTCATCATATATATATCTTTATATCTATATATATATATATGTATATATTTTAATTATATATATATATATATATATATATATATTATATATATATATGATATATATATATATAATATATATATATATATATTATATAAAATATATATATATATATATCTAGTAACCCTTCTCATGTATATATTACTAAATGTAAAAGGAGAAACTCTCGTTTTTTCCTTTTGGGCCACCCTGCTTCGGTTGGATACGGCCAGTTTGTTGAAAGAAGATATATATATATATAATATATATATATATATATATATATATATTTTATATATATATATATATACATGCATATATACACATGCAGAGCAATCACTGTGAAAAAAATAGCGATATTCCACGCGATTTCGTGATTTCTCAAATATATATGTGCAATTGTGTGTGCTCTTACCTATTGTACTCACCTATTTGTGGTTGCAGAGGTCGATTCACAGCTCCTGGCCCCGCCTCTTCGATGGTCGCTACTAGGTTCACTCTCTTTATGCTCCATGAGATTTTTTATATCACCTCTTAAAGCTAAATATAGATCCTGCCTCCATTACATTACTTTCCATATTGCTCCACTTCCTGACAACTCTACGACTGAAGAAATACTTCCTAACATCCCTGTGACTCATCTGAATTTTCAACTTGAAGTTGAAAACTCAGACGTGTTTGACCAGGTGTGGGGTTCCATACCGGTGCTGCATGCTCCAGTATGGGCCTTACGTACTCGGTGTACAGGTTCTTTAATGACCCCCTACTGAGGTGTCGAAATGCTTTTCACAGGTTTCCCAGGCCCCCATATGCTGCAGCAGTTATTTAGTTGATGTGCGGCTCAGGAGAAGTGCTCGGTATGATGCTCACCCCAAGATACTTTTGTTTGAGTGAGTTTTGCAGCCTTTGACCTCGCAGGCTGTTCTCTGTCTGCTGTCATTTTGGCCCTCTCCAGTCTTCATGACTTTTCACTTGGTAGGGTTAAAATCTAGGCGCCATATGTCGGACCAGGCTTGCAGCCTGTCCATATCTCCTTGAAGGCTTACCTGATCCTAGTCCACTTACATTCTTCTCATCAGCTTCACTAATCTCGTGTGCAGAACTGCGTCGAAAGCCTTCTTACCGTCCAAGAAGATGTAGTCTACTCACTCTTCTCTCTCCTGTCTTCTGTCTCCTTGTCTTAGAACCCCAGTAGGCTTGTGATGCAGGATTTCTCTTCCCTGAAGCCATGCTGGTTGTTATGTATGAATCCATTCCTTTCTAAGTGCTTCATCACTCCTGATAATCTTCATAACTTTACGTACTATACATGTCAGCGACCTAGGTCTGTAGTTTAGTGCTGTTTGTCTGTCTCTTTTTTTTTAATTTTGGACTACGTTTGCTGTCTTGCTCACCTCAAACAGTTGCTCTGTTTCATTAGATTTATTGAAGATTCTTGTAAGTAACACACACGGAGAGATGTTATTTGGCTCCACCATCTTCGAGGTATCAAGTTCACCTAGCAGTTTCTTCACCTCCTCCTAGGTTATGTGAGGTGTCCAGTACTTGCTAGTGTACCTTACTTCCTTGGTTTACTGAAAGCCTCTCTGTCTCCACTGTGAATACCTCTCTGAATCTTGAGCTGAGTTCTTCACATACTTCCTGGTCGCTGCCTGTGAGCTTCCCTCCTTTCTTCCTCAGCCTGACTGCCTGATCTTTGACTGTTGATTTCCTCCTGATACAGCTCTGTAACAACTTTGGGTCAGATCTGACCTGTGCTGCTTTGTCATTCTCGTATTACCTCTTGACCTCTCTCCTTATCCATGCATATTCATATCTGGCTCTTCAGTTCAACTCCCTGTTGTCCCGAGTCCTTTGCCTTATATACTTTTTCCATACTCTGCCACACTTGGCTTTGGCCTCTCCATACTTCCGGGTAAACCATGGGCTCACTTTGATGCCCCTTGACACGAGCTTCTCTTCTGCCTCCCTGCACTTTGTGATCTTGTGTACCATCATTTCGTTTATTGTCTTTCCCTCTAACTCTCTTACCCACTGCACCTCAAGCAGAAATTGCCTCATACGTGTGTAGTTCCCAATTCTGAAGTTTGGTCTCTCCCATCCGTCTTATGCTGCCTCACTCTTTATTGTTAACTCTATTATGTATTAGAAACTCGTGATCACATGATCGCTAGCGCCGAGGGGCGCTTCATGTGTGATTTCCCCTATGTTGAATGTTAATACAAGGTTCAACCTTGCTGGTTCATCATGTCCACTTTCTCTGCTTGTATCCCTAAAATGTTTGTACATAAAGGTTTCCAGCACCACCTCCAGCGTCTTCGCTTTTCATGTCTCCCGTCCCCCATTTGGCTCCAGTTTTCCGGTTTATCTCCTTGAGGTTGAAATTTCCCATGATAAGCAGCTTTGCTCTTCTTATGTGAGCCCTTCTGACCACCTCGGCTAGTGTGGCCATCATTCTGTTGCTCTCATCATATTCTTGTCTTGGTCTTCTGTTCCGTGGTAGGTTGTATATCAATGCTATCATCAATTTTAGACCGCGGTTAGAAATGTTCCTACTATGTAGGCATCTACTTCAATGCTGACTAGTCCTCCCATCTCATCAAAACTCCATTGGTTTTGATGAGAAGTGCAACTTCTTCCCCCTCTGTTCAACCTGTCTTTCCTAAGGATCTGATATCCAGATGGGAAGATTGCTTCGGTTATCACCTCCATAAACTTCGTTTCTATGAGTGGTATGATGTCGGGGATGCCTCCGTGATTCTTTCCTGCCACTTCTTATTCTTATTTGTTATACCATCTGTGTTGGAATACCATACCTTCAGCTTCCTTTCCAAAACTTTATTCAAGGGGTGGGAGGGGTTGGTGAAGGCTGAGGGGAGTGGTAGACAGGGCTGGATGTAATGGTGGGCTGGTGTTGTGGTGGTATTAGTGCTGGGAAGGGGACAACTGTGGGTGTGGAGTGTGGTTTGTTCCTGGTTATTGTGTTTGATTGGTGTGAGTTGATAAGGGTTGAGGGGATGCTGTGGGCGGTTCTGTGGGCGACTGTGTTTGTTGTTTTTTCGAGATTGTACTTTAATCATAGGTCTTTCCTTCTGCTTCACGGAGCCCATGAATAATAAGTGGCCTCTCCATCTCTCCCCATTTCATTTCTCTCCATAACTCCTGGGTCTGATTTAAGTATATCCTCGGCTGTTTTCCTTGTCACCCAGACATAAGAACATAAGAACATAAGAACGAAGGAACACTGCAGCAGGCCTACTGGCCCATGCGAGGCAGGTCCAAGTCTCCTACCGGCTTAAGCCAATGCACCCAACCTAGTCAGGTCAGGTCACATTGACTTAAGGGAGGAACACGGCAACCGACCTGGTAGCACAAGCAATCAGGTCCAACTCACACCCACCCACATCCACTCATGTATTTATCCAACCTATTTTTAAAGCTACACAACGTTCTGGCCTCTATAACTGTACTTGGGAGTTTGTTCCACTCATCCACAACTCTATTACCAAACCAGTACTTTCCTATATCCTTCCTGAATCTGAATTTTTCCAACTTAAAACCATTGCTGCGAGTCCTGTCTAGGCTAGATATTTTCAGCACACTATTTACATCCCCTTTATTCATTCCTGTCTTCCATTTATACACCTCAATCATATCCCCCCTAATTCTACGTCTTTCTAGACATCACGGTGACCTGGTATAATTTCCTCAAGATGCTTGTGTACTCCTGCCTCTCCAGTCCCCTCTTTGTCCACTAATGTTCCTGCACCCAGCACCTTGCTCCTATCAGTCCTCACCTCTGATTTCTGCTTCAGCATTTTCAGTTAATCCACTAGATCCTGCACCTTAACCTGACCACCAAGAACTCATAACCGCCACTTCAACTTAGTAGATATCTTCTCCATTGAGTTGTAATACTCGTTTAGTTCTTTCCCCACTCTCCTTCTATTGTGCTTTTGATATTTTTTGCCCATGCTTCCTTATCATCCCAGACATCCCCAGTTCCGTTGCCTCTTTATCATGCCATTTTTTGTTTTGGGGGCAGAGGAACTTATTGCCTGCGTGGTAGTGTAAGAGTGTGTGTACTCACCTAAATGTGGTTGCAGGGGTCGATTCATAGTTCCAGGCACCGCCTCATCACTGTGTGTGTGTGTGTGTGTGTGTGTGTGTGTGTGTGTGTGTGTGTGTGTGTGTGTGTGTGTGTATTTGTGTGTGTGAAATCACCTAATTGTACTCATTTAATTGTGCTTGCAGGGGTCGAGACTGAGCTCCTGGCCCTGCTTCGCCACTGATCGCTACTAGGTCCTCTCTCTCTATCTGCTCCATGAGTTTTATCATATCTCGTCTTAAAACTATGTATGGTTCCTGCCTTCACTACATCACTTGCCAGACTATTTCACTTCCTGACAACTCTGTGACTGAAATACTTCCTATCATCCTTTTGACTCGTCTGAATCTTCAACTTCCAATTATGACCCCTTGTGTCTGTGTCCCCTCTTTGGAACATCTTGTCTCTGTCCACCTTATCTATTCATCTCAGCATTATGTCTGTCGTTATTATGTCTCCCCTAACCGTCCTGTCCTTCAGTATCGTCTGACCGATTTCCATTAACCTTTCTTCGTAGAACATTTCCCTTAGTTCTGGAACTAGCCTTGTTGCAAACCTTAGCATTTTTTCTAATTTCTTGACGTGTTGACCAGGTGTGGGTTCCAGACTGGTGTTGCATACTCCAATATGGGCCTGACGTACACGGTGTACAGTCTTGAACGATTTCTTACTGAGGTATCGGAACGCTATTCTCAGTATAATTTTACCAACGCTCTTATATGGGTGTGAAGCGTGGGTGATGAATGTTGCAGCGAGGAGAAGGCTGGAGGCAGTGGAGATGTCATGTCTGAGAGCAATGTGTGGTGTGAATATAATGCAGAGAATTCGTAGTTTGGAAGTTAGGAGGAGGTGCGGGATTACCAAAACTGTTGTCCAGAGGGCTGAGGAAGGGTTGTTGAGGTGGTTCGGACATGTAGAGAGAATGGAGCGAAACAGAATGACTTCAAGAGTGTATCAGTCTGTAGTGGAAGGAAGGCGGGGTAGGGGTCGGCCTAGGAAAGGTTGGAGGGAGGGGGTAAAGGAGGTTTTGTGTGCGAGGGCTTGGACTTCCAGCAGGCATGCATGAGCGTGTTTGATAGGAGTGAATGGAGACAAATGGTTTTTAATACTTGACGTGCTGTTGGAGTGTGAGCAAAGTAACATTTATGAAGGGATTCAGGGAAACCGGCAGGCCGGACTTGAGTCCTGGAGATGGGAAGTACAGTGCCTGCACTCTGAAGGAGGGTGTTAATGTTGCAGTTTAAAAACTGTAGTGTAAAGCACCCTTCTGGCAAGACAGTGATGGAGTGAATGATGGTGAAAGTTTTTCTTTTTCGGGCCACCCTGCCTTGGTGGGAATCGGCCAGTGTGATAATAAAAAAAAAAAAAAAAAAAAAAAAAAAAAAAAAAAAAAAAAAATAATAATATATATATATATATATAATATATATATATATATATAATATATATATATATATATATATATATATATATATATATATATATATAATATATATAATATATAATTGAAAGAATTAGAGGTAAGACAGAATGTAGAATTGCGGACGAGCAAGGAGGCTTCAGAGTGGGTAGGGGATGTGTAGATCAAGTGTTTACATTGAAACACATATGTGAACAGTATTTAGATAAAGGTAGGGAAGTTTTTATTGCATTTATGGATTTAGAAAAGGCATATGATAGAGTGGATAGAGGAGCAATGTGGCAGATGTTGCAAGTATATGGAATAGGTGGTAAGTTACTAAATGCTGTAAAGAGCTTTTATGAGGATAGTGAGGCTCAGGTTAGGGTGTGTAGAAGAGAGGGAGAATACTTCCCGGTAAAAGTAGGTCTTAGACAGGGATGTGTAATGTCACCATGGTTGTTTAATATATTTATAGATGGGGTTGTAAAAGAAGTAAATGCTAGGGTGTTCGGGAGAGGGGTGGGATTAAATTATGGGGAATTAAATTCAAAATGGGAATTGACACAGTTACTTTTTGCTGATGATACTGTGCTTATGGGAGATTCTAAAGAAAAATTACAAAGGTTAGTGGATGAGTTTGAGAATGTGTGTAAAGGTAGAAAGTTGAAAGTCAACATAGAAAAGAGTAAGGTGATGAGGGTATCAAATGATTTAGATAAAGAAAAATTGGATATCAAATTGGGGAGGAGGAGTATGGAAGAAGTGAATGTTTTCAGATACTTGGGAGTTGACGTGTCGGCGGATAGATTTATGAAGGATGAGGTTAATCATAGAATTGATGAGGGAAAAAGGTGAGTGGTGCGTTGAGGTATATGTGGAGTCAAAAAACGTTATCTATGGAGGCAAAGAAGGGAATGTATGAAAGTATAGTAGTACCAACACTCTTATATGGATGTGAAGCTTGGGTGGTAAATGCAGCAGCGAGGAGACGGTTGGAGGCAGTGGAGATGTCCTGTCTAAGGGCAATGTGTGGTGTAAATATTATGCAGAAAATTCGGAGTGTGGAAATTAGGAGAAGGTGTGGAGTTAATAAAAGCATTAGTCAGAGGGCAGAAGAGGGGTTGTTGAGGTGGTTTGGTCATTTAGAGAGAATGGATCAAAGTAGAATGACATGGAAAGCATATAAATCTATAGGGGAAGGAAAGAGGGGTAGGGGTCGTCCTCGAAAGGGTTGGAAAGAGGGGGTAAAGGAGGTTTTGTGGGTTAGGGGCTTGGACTTCCAGCAAGCATGCATGAGCGTGTTAGATAGGAGTGAATGGAGACGAATGATACTTGGGACCTGACGATCTGTTGGAGTGTGAGCAGGGTAATATTTAGTGAAGGGATTCAGGGAAACCGGTTATTTTCACATAGTCGGACTTGAGTCCTGGAAATGGGAAATACAATGCCTGCACTTTAAAGGAGGGGTTTGGGATATTGGCAGTTTGGAGGGATATGTTGTGTATCTCTATACGTATATGCTTCTAAACTGTTGTATTCTGAGCACCTCTGCAAAAGCAGTGATTATGTGTGAGTGTGGTGAAAGTGTTGAATGATGATGAAAGTATTTTCTTTTTGGGGATTTTCTTTCTTTTTTTTTGGGGTCACCCTGCCTCGGTGGGAGACGGCCGACTTGTTGAAAAAAAAAAAAAAAAAAAAAAAATATATATATATATATATATATATAATATATATATAATATATATATATATATATGTATATATATATATATATATATATAAAATAGTGAAAATTTCCACTGAGCGGTGTATCCGGTTTAGGGCCTTCCACTGAGCGGTGTATCCGGTTTAGGGCCTTCCACTGGGCGGTGTATCTGGTCTAGGGCCTTCCACTGAGCGGTGTATCCGGTCTAGGACCAGCAGCTGGAGGGTCCCCTTTTCACACCTAGGTGTTACTTCCGGTTTGACCTTGACCTCGCCCTCGAGACTACCTCACCCTTGACCCCCCCCAACCAATACCCCCGCCCACGACCCCCCCTTCGCGACCCCCCGTCGCGCCGCGTGCCCGCCCGCGCGCCCCGCCTGCGCCCTTCGCGACCCCCGCGCGCGCCCCCCCGCGCGCCCGCCCGCGCCCATCGCGCCTTCTGCTGCGCCTTCTGCAGCGTCGTTCGGATCGCCCCCGCGCCCCGATTTTTTTTCCGATTTTTTTCGAATTTTTTTTGAATTTCATTTTCTTGTGCTCTCCATCTCCTCGGATCAAATTTTTGAGGTTCCCCCTCTCACTTTCACCCCAATCCCAAAATTTCTCGATAATACAAGTTTTTGGATTCCCCCCTATGGGGTTTTCGAAAGTCTCCACCTCCTCGGATCAAGTTTTTTTTGGGATTCCTCCCTATGGGGTTTTCGAAATTCTCCATCTCCTTGGATTGCCCCTCCGACTTTCACCCCCATCCCAAAATTTCTCGAAATCAAAGTCTCCATCTCCTCGGATCAAGGATTTTTGGATCCCCCCTATGGGGTTTTCGA
>NC_069399.1:74540758-74542756 GCF_026875155.1 Cherax quadricarinatus | reverse complement strand
ACATGGAAAGGAAAGAGATGCCAAGCCAATGGTGATCCTTTTTAAATCACTTGTTCTTTCTAGGTTGGAATACTGCTGTACATTAACATCTCCATTCAAGGCACCTTAACTACTGGGAACGCTTGGAAACACTTGACTTGTACTCACTGGAGAGCAGGCCACAGAGATACATCATACTCTACACCTGGAAAATCCTAGAAGGACTGGTCCCTAAACTGCATACTGAAATCATTCTCTACGTTAGCAAAAGACTTGGCAGGCGATGCAATATACCCCCAATGAAAAGTAGGGGAGCCATTAGTACATTAAGAGAAAAGACAATAAGTGTCCGGGGCCCAAGACTGTTGATCAGCCTCCCACCAGCCACAAACCCCTGGTTGTCTTTAAGAGGGAGCTGGACAGATACCTAAAGTCAGTGCCGGATCAGCCGGGCTGTGGTTCGTACGATGGACTACGTGCGGCCAGCAGTAACAGCCTAGTTGATCAGGCCCTGATCCACCGAAAAGCCTGGTCATGGACTGGGCAGCGGGGGCGTTGATCCCCGGAGTACCCTACAGGTAGGTATAATGTAAGATACAAATATCTTTTTGAAATCTCTCGTGTACGATTTAACCTAAGTATTAACTCTGTATAAAATGCCCGGAAATTTGGAACTGTCTACGTGAAGATTCCAAAGGTTCCGTTTTTGCCAACAGCTTTAAAGCTGCTGTTTAAAAAACACCTCCTTTCTTTAATGTGATTCATCCATTACCTATCCTCCTGTACTTCTTGTTCTTGTCTTATTCTTTATACTTTCAATATTGTATCATGTCATTGTACTAATGTTTACGGAAGCAATCATTAGGGAATTTATATTTCATAAACTAGTGTCGTCCGCGATGCCTGGTCACAGACCGGTCCGCTGGGGCGTTGACCCCCGAGACCCTCCAGGTATACTCCAGGTAATACTCACCCTTTTGTAACTGAACAATTACAATTTGTGAATTTTAATTCATGAATTATCTTGTAACTCGTATCTTTTGTTTAAGGTCCTATTAATACCAGGTATTAGACCATTAAAATATAAATAAGTGTATGTAGAGTTTAGCACTAGACTAAGTTTTGTCCGGAATACTGTGAATCTTATGGCCTTTTCGATTATTGTATGTTTTGAATGTACAGTAATTTCGAAATAAAGAATTGTATATAAGACCCCGAGAAGTACAAGCAGAATGCATACAAATCCCATTTACTCGTACCAGCATGCTTTCTATCCAAATTTATTAGGCCCTATTTTTCTATTCACCCACTATAATGCTTACAGCTCCACAGCTGTCTCTCTATGTGTCTCTGTCTGTCTCTCTCTCTGTCTTTCTCTCTCTCACTAGTACCAAACTTTCATACCTCCTTCACTGATTAGCTTACAAGATCAAGCGAAAATATGTACAACCCTAAAATATTTTCCATACTGAGGCATCTTTCTAAAAATCAACAACCTACCCACCCATCCATTACTTACTTAACATTATCGCCCAAATTTATTCCTATATCAAGCACATACCCGTAATCTTATTTTTACATCCCAATAATTCCCCAAAACACTAATTTGCGATAAACCCGTAAGACTCATGAAATATTCATGGTGACATGATTAACACGTCAAGTGCAAGAAGCAAAAATTTGTATTACATATTACATTAAAACTTCCTGCAAAGGATAAACGAAAATTTTGCCAACACATTAGCCCATAATTTTGCGCAACATTGTAGAAGGAAAGAAAACACGTAGTAAGTGCTCTCAGACTTGAGAATTGTCTTCAATGTTCTTTTAGTTATTTTATTTTGTGTTCGTTTAATTTTGGGGGGTTTAATTTTCTTGATTATTTAATTTTCCTAAGTGTTCGTTTAATTATCTTCATTGTCTGTCATGTTTGTATAATTGTTCTGATTGTCTGTCATGAGCGTTTGTCTAATTATCTTGAGCATCCATCTGATTTTCCTCAGTGCTTGTCTAATTGTC
>NC_069399.1:74503258-74538258 GCF_026875155.1 Cherax quadricarinatus | reverse complement strand
CACACGCCTCATCAAAGAGAAACAGTTCCAGCCATCACATCAGACGTGAGTTAATTAAATGTTTGACCAAATACAGCAGGCTAGTTTTTAAGCTGATAATTTTGTATGGCTCGTGAATGATATATTAAATATCCATATGGCACCTGGCAGAAAATTTCCCCACCCGATCTAAGGTATACTAACACCACCTTTGATGCCACCCACAACAGTCGACTAACACCCAGGTACCTTCTGACTGCTGTGTCAATAGTGGCAACAGGTGTAAGGAAACATACTCAATAGAGGTTATTCTCATTGTTTTCCGTCTTCTAAATTGATTTTATGGTAAGATTTTTTAATTAGCATTTGCTTTGGCGTATATTACTGCCTCTCTAGCTTTATTTCAGCCATCAACCACTGTGATGAAATATTTCCATTATTCCTCCTGTGCCGCGTGAGGCCTCAGCTCAAGTTGTGTTTTCTTTTGCCTAGTGATTACACCGAAAAAAAATTTCCACATATCTTACGCGTTTTTGTCATCATACATTGTTCATGAGTTAATTTCATCATATATCTTTGATGAGTTTATATCATCATATATCATTCATGAGTCTGTCATCATTATCTCTCAACAGTACGCCATCAAGTATCTTCTCTTGGCTTCCGGTGAAGATATTTCTAGTACCTGTATTTTCTTCATATCTCATGTTTCTCAGTTATGGAAATAGATCTCATCGCATGTTTTCAAAGATAATTTTTGGTTGTTAGTGTGTACTTATTTTAGCTGCCTTTGTTATCCAATATATTGTTTCTTTGTTCTCAAGCATATGTTTGCCTTCCAATTTATCCTTGACTCATCTTTCCTGAGTTTTCTTTCGGCATTGTGGTCAAAAACTATGGGTTCTCTCTAGGTACAAATCTGGTTTGAAAAAAAAAAAAGAATAACCTACTGAATTGTTTTAGCTCAAATTAAACATCACATCTCTTTTGGGCAGAAACCGTCACAGCTTTTCAATTTTTTTAAATGTTTTTATTGTTTATTTCTCCCAGATGACTAGTTCCGAAAGAAAGAAATCTCTGTATTAATTTCGGTGTCTGGATCACTGGAGAAGAAATACAAGATTTCAACAATGTCAGGTATTTTGTTTCATCTTCAATCTCTGATGACATTGTGCCATTATTTAAGAAGAGCCTTCCTCTCCATCGTCTCTTGGCTCTATGAGATTTCTTTTTCCTGTCAGTACTTAAATCTGGGAAATCCCCTCATTAATTTACTTAACTCTGGCTCTCTTTGTGTCTCTGAAGTTTTATTCATGGTTGTTATCGCTGCTTTATATTTCCATCATATCTTTTATAGGTCATCCGTGTTGGTAGCAGGGGGATTTGGGAATACAACAGTGTTGTTGTTATTCTTCTGAGATAATTTTGGAATTATTGCAGTTTGTTAGTCACTTATTTGAATTATCAGCTATGGGTAGGCTGAAACTCCTCTACCTCTTTCACTTGACTCATCTTCTCCCATATGCAACGGCCTTGGGAAAAATTGGCATCTGCGATCATGTCAGTTTCATGTTAGATATTGCTGTAAGGTTTGATCTTCTTTCTTGTTCTCCATTAAGTCAGCTAATAAATTTTATTGTGATTCCATCTATGTCTTGTATAATCCTCTTGATGTATTCCTTTTTGATTTCAAATGGCATATTTTGTGTGGTGTTCCTGGGAGTGGGGTGGCTTCTTGAGAGTTAATTAAGTGGTGAATGGGAATATGAGAGCTTGTATCAAGGACAGGGTTTGGAAGAAAGGAGGAGTTTGAGATTTTGAGTGAGGCGGAGGACTTTGTGTGTGGTAAGTGTAGTGAGGTGGAAGTTGGAGAGAGGAGTTAAAAATTGAGGGTGTGATTGGTGCGGGGTTGGAGGTGTGGTGTATTTGTAATTGTTGGGGCGGCTGGGTTGGGAAGAATGAGATTGGGGTCAAACATGATTTCGACTAATTTTGAGGAATGTTCAATGGCTTGAGGGATGGAAAATTACCGTTGTGTTTTCGACTTAAGCGTTTGTCTCGGTGAGATTATTGTAGGGGGGAAAGATTGATAGCAGTGACGGCATATAGTGCTGGTGATAGATATAGGATAGTGCGATGTAGTAGGGAAATGAAGTATGAGTGTGATTAAAGGTAGAAAACATATATTGGTAGTTATATGTAAGAGTCGTTTCAACAGTTTCTGGTGGGGGGGTGGGAGCACGGCGGAATTTCTCGGGGAGGGAGGAGATGAAAAGTTGTGCAAGGTGGTGATATTAAAGGGGGTAAGGTAAATGTATATGATGTTTAGTAGGTGTGGTGTTAGTTAACTGTGAGGTTTTGGCTTTAATATGGTTGTAATTTTTCTACATATGAGGAATGAAGATTTCGATGTTTGTAGAAGGGGATTTTGGCCAAGATGCAAACTTGCCACTTTACGAAAAGATAAGATAGAAACTAATAATAATAAAAACCCCCCAAACAAAGTCTTGAAAAGTTAACATAAATTTTCTTGTAACAGGAAGAGAATAAAGCATAAACACGACGATGAATTCGTACTGACAACATAATAGGAGGAAACGTGGTAAATTATTTCAATGGATGAAAGTAAACAACAGCATTGCTCATGGAGATACCATGTATCTGCTTCCAGGTTAATACTATGCTGAAGCAAACAGCGCTGGCGACATACTACTTTCCATACGACCTGGTGATTACTGCAACAGTGATAACGCTTGGGTGCAGTTAAAGAACTGATCACCGTGACCTTCGACTGAGAAGGTAGGTCAGTGCTACCTATAACTGTGAGGGCGCAGATGAAGACACCAGGATTCAGATTCAGTCCAATGTCGCCGCTAATGGAACGGTGAATGAAAAAGGCTGTTGGATATAAACTGTGTATCAGTGATGGAAATAGCGGAAAGTAGGCTCACAGCAATATCAGAATAATTCTCATACTTCGTTATTTAAAAGCAAAGGAGGTTTTCTACAGAGGAAGAATGAGGGTAGTACACACACACAGGCCACTGCTGTAGACAGGTTGGCAGGTATTCCCTTTGAACCTTATGAACTTTAAAAGAAAGAAAAGAACAGTAGTTCCCTTCAAGGACATAGAAGACACTCACACGACAGGCAGAAGGTCCATTAAAGGAAAAAATATGATCTGAAAATATATTTACATTGGAGTCAGTAAAGACATGGTACGTCAAACGCAAGATAGGTAAACAGTTTTAAAACATAAAACTTCATCTAACTCAGAGATAATACTCCCGTCAAGGAAACTAGAAGTCAGTTAATTAAGATACAGAAGCTCTCTAGCGTGCCTAAGGTAAACTACGACCCTGAGTCAACTAGCCTGTAAATTCTGTATATTCTTCACAACAACTTTATTTGTTTTAATAAGGGGTTGCATTGTGAGTGTATATGTGAATCTTGTGTGTGTGTGTATATACTTATATGTTGCTCCACCTACATGTGGTTGTCAGGGGTCGATTCATTCTCCCGGCTCCGCCTCTCGTAGCCCGCTACTAGGTCACTCTCTCCCCCCACCTTTTTTCCTAGAGGCCTTACATACCTTTTCCTAAAGGCATGTATGGATTTTGCTTTCCACTCACTTCGATCCTCTAATTATCCACTTCTGACAACTCTAAGGCCTCAAGAATACTTCCTAACATCCCTATGACTCACCTAGTTTCACTTCCAGTTGTGTCCCCTTGTTCCTGTGTTTCATCTCTGAACATTCTAGCCCTCTCCACCTTGTCAATTCCTTTTCAGTATTTTATACGTCGTTATCATGTCTCCCCTTATCCATTACTGTCCTTTATATGTCATCAGGTTGAGTTCCCTTAACCTCTCATCATAAAGACATACCCCCTCAGTTCCAAGACTAGTCTTGTTGCAAACTTCAGCACTTTCTCCAATTTCTTGACGTGTCTGACTAGGTGTGGGTTCCATACTGGTGCTGCATACTCCAGGATGGGCCTGACGTACACGGTGTACAGTATCGTGAATGACACCTTACTTAGATATACAAATGCTATTCTCAGGTTTGCCAGACGCCCATATGCTGCAGCGGTTACTTGACGAACCTGTTCGGTAAAATGCTTACCCCAAGATTCATTTCCTTAAGTGAAGCTTGCAGCCACTGATCCTCTAGCATGTACTCCGCCTGGAGTCTTCTTTGTCCTTCCCCAGTCTTCATGATTTTGCAGTTGCAGGAGGTATTTGTCAGACCCAAATGCCCTTGTAATCTTGCCTGATCCTCCTCTGCTTGAATTGTCCTCAGTAGTTTTACATCATCAGCGAACAGGAACATCTCTGAATCTATTCGTTCCATCATATCATTCACATATGTAAAAAACAGCACTGGACCTAGGACTGACCTTTATGGGAACCCCACTCGACACACAGGCCCGCTCTGACACTTCATCATGTACCAACAGTTGTTTCTTTCCTGTCAGGTAGTCCTTGATCCACTGCAATACTTTCTCTACCATTACTGCCTGCTCCACTAATTTTTGAACCAGTCTCTTTTGTGGTACTGTGTAAAAGTCTTTTTACAGTGCAAAAAGATGCAATCTACCCATACCTCTTTCTCCTGTCTTACTTCAGTTTACAATGTCATAAAAACTCAAGAAGATTTGTGAAACAGGATTTCCCATCCCTGAAGCAATGCTGATTGTCATGCATGAGCCCAATTCTTTCTATGTGCCCCAACCCATCCTTCTCCTTATTAACTTTTCTATGACTTTACATACTATACTATCAGCGACACTGGTTTGTAGTTTAATGCTGCCTGTCTGTCTCTTAAAAACTGGAATATGTGTTGTCTTCTACATCTCAGCAGTTGCCCTGTTTCGTTTAGAACTGTTGAAGATTGCTGCTTGTGGTACACACAGTTACTCTGCTCCCTCTCTCAAGACCCATGAAGATATGTTTTTTGGGCCTACCGCTTTCAAGGTTTTTAAATTTTCCCCTAGCAGTTTCTTCACCTCCTACTTGGTTATCTGCAGTGTGTCCAGAAGTGCTGGGGCACCCTACCGTCTCTGCTGGAAGCATTTTTGTCTCTACTGTGAATGCTTCTCTAAATCTTGTGTTATGTTCCACACATACTTCTCTGTCACTCTTTGTCAGCTCATTTCCTTCTTTTCTCAGCCTGATTACCCGGTCTTGATGTTGTTTTTCCACCTAACATTTAGTGTATAACAAAATATGGTTCAGATTTGGCTTTTGATGCTTTATCATTCTCGTATTACCTCTGGGGCTCTCACCTTATCCCTGCATATTCATTTCTGGTTCTTCTGTTCAAATCCTTGTTTTCTTGAGTCCTTTGCCCCTTTTATGCTTTTCCCATGCTCTAGCACATTTGGCTTTTGGGCCTCTTTACACCTCCAGGTAAACCATGGGCTCATTCTGGTCCTTCCATTTTTTTTTTTACCCTTTGATATGAACTTTTCTGCATCTCTGCACCTAGTGGTCACTTGTTCCATTATTTCATTTACTGTTTTCCCTCTAGTTCTCGTTCCCACTGCACCTCATGCAGGAAAACGCCTCATACCTGTGTAGTCCCCTTTTTGAAGTTTGGTTCTCCGTCCTTCTTGTGCTGCTTCATTTTCTATTGTTAACTCAACAAGGTACTCAAAGCTCAGGACATCGTGATCACTAGTGCCAAGGGGCCTTTCGTGTGGGGATATCCCCTATGCCTGAACTATTCAAGGTGAATATGAAGTCCAGGCTTGCTAAAACATCCTCTTTCCTTTTTCTCTGGGTATATTCCTAACATATTGGTGCATGAAACTTTCCAATACTGTCACCAGCATCTTAGCCCTCAATGTTTCTGGTCCTCCATGTGCTCTAAGTTTTCCCTGTCAGTCCCCTTGTCACTGAAATACTCCATGATGGGTAATTTTCCCTATCTAAGTGGGCCTTTCTCGCCATTCGGCTAACGTATCCACCATTGCTCAATTGCACTCATCATACTCTTGTGTTGGTCTCTTGCTTTTCAGTGATAGGTTGCACATTACTTCTATCATCACCTTTGGCCCCCAGTGTGATGCATTCTAAATATGATTGCATCATTTCTTTCCCCCATGTCCATTCCTCCCATCTCCTCAAAAAAATCCACTAGTTTTTTGAGGAATAGTGCACTCCACCTCCCCCTCTGTTCTCTCTGTCTTTCCTCAAGATATGATATACAGTTGGAAAGATTGCATCTGTCATCATCCCTGTGAGCTTTGTCTCCATGAGTGCTATGATATCCGGGAATGCCTCAATGATTCGTTCTTGACAAATTCTTAATCTTATTTGTTATTCCATATGCACTGGTGTACCATACCTTTAACTTCCTTTCCAGTACTGTATTCTGGGAGGAGGGAAGGGTTGGTGCGGACTAAAGGTATGGAAAGCAGGTCGGGATATTATGAAAGGCTGCTGTGATGGTTATATTAGTGCTGGGGGGATGGGAGCTATGGAGCGTGACTTATATCTGGTTATCGTGTTTGACTCATATGGGGTTGTAGGGGTTTGAGGGGTTCTGTGAGTATTTTGTTTGGTGTTCCCCCCCCCCTGAGGCTGAGCTTTCCTGTCTGTCATTGCCTGCCCTGTCTCTCTTTCCTTCCACTGGCGTCTTCTTACTCTCACTCAGTTGTTCCCATTTTTTTCCTGTTCTGTTTCGATCAATGTACACTC
Organism: Cherax quadricarinatus; assembly: GCF_026875155.1. Taxonomy (NCBI): domain Eukaryota; kingdom Metazoa; phylum Arthropoda; class Malacostraca; order Decapoda; family Parastacidae; genus Cherax; species Cherax quadricarinatus. The sequence continues at coordinate 74,531,574 of NC_069399.1, read as the reverse complement.
ACTGATATTCTTGGGAGTCCTTTAACAGTTGTTTCTGTTGTAGTACCCTGTTCCATACCACTTCTGTCTTGAAAGTCAATTTGTTCAGTCAACTTTTTTTCCTCGAATACCCCCAAGTTGCGAAATTTGTTATCGGGACACATGCTCTTCTCTCCTGTTATTGTGATGATGCTCTTAATCACTTTTTCCTCTTAATTCTTTCTTTGGGCTTCAGCCTCCTAAAGCTCATGAATAATTATTGATCTCTCCCTCTCTTCTTCCCATTTCTTTTCCATCCATATCTCTCAATTCGATTTAAGAATCTCTGGTCTTGTTTTCCCCTTATCATCTCCCAAACAAAATGGTGGCCTTTATATTACTTTTGCAAGAGACTTCTTAGCTCCATCCCTTTCCTTCAATCCCCTTGATGTCTGCTGAGGGTCCCTTTTCAATCACCTTGCTCCTTTCAGTACTCATCTTCATATCCTGCTTCAGCACTTCCAGCTCTTCCTTCAGTCTCTGTAGCTTTGCCTGAGCAGCAACATCTCGTAAAAATCCCACTTCTTGCTCTCGGTAAATATAATCACCATTCTGTTTCAAAGCTTTTTTAGCCTTTTTTCCATTGTTAATCAGTTTTGGTATTGAACCCTTCTGACCATTCTGCCTTTCAAACAGACATCTACGGTTCCCTTGCTTCTTGTTCTCCCTTTAGAGATATGAGTGTCGTTTTAACCTGTTAGGATGCTCTAGCTTCTGCAGTCTGCATACTCTGTGTTTGAAGTGTGTGTGTGGGATGTGTGTGAATATTAGCATGTGCATATGTGTATGGGGTGTGTCTGTGTTAGCCTGTGTGTGTGGGTTTATGTGTGAGTGTATGTGTGTGAGATAGTGTGATTATATTTGGGGTGTTTTATTGTGTGAGTGCACACGTGTGCATATGTGTGTGTGCATGTGTGTGTGTTTGTGTGTGTGTGTGTGTGTGTGTGTGTGTGTGTGTGTGTGTGTGTGTGTGTGTGTGTGTTGTGTGTGTGTGTGTGTGCGTGAGTGTGTGTCGTGAGTGTGTGTGTTTTGTGTTTTGTGTGTGTGTGTGTGTGTGTGTGTGTGTCTGTGTGTCTGTGTGTGTTCTGTGTGTGGGGTGTTTTGTGTGTGTGTATGTGTGTGTACTCACCTAGTTGTACTCACCTGTTGTGGTTGCAGGGGTCGATTCATACCCCTGCTTAAAGCTATAAATGGACCCTGCCCCCAACTACATTGCTTCCCAAACTATTCCACTTCCTGACTACTCTGTGACTGAAGAAATACTTCCAACATCCCCGTGATTCATTTATGTTTTCAATTTCCAACTGTGTCCCCTTGTTGCTGTGTGCCATCTCTGGGAACATTCTGTCTCTGCCCACCTTGTCAATTCCTCTCAGTATTTTATATATCGTTATCAAGTCCCCCCTATTTTCTCCAGTCCTCCAATTTTCGTCAGGTCGATTTCCCTTAGCATCTCCTCGTAGGAGACTAGTCTTTAGTGTAGTGTGTGTGTGTGCGTGTGTGTTGTGTGTGTGTTGTGTGTGTGGTGTGTGTGTGTGTGTGTGTGTGTGTTGTGGTGTGTGTGTGTGTGGTGTGTGCTCACCTATTTGTGGTTGCAGGTCGATTCATAGCTCCCGGGGCCCCCCCTCTTCACTGATCCTACTAGGTCCTCTCTCTACTTGGCTCCATGAGCCTTATCGAACTTCGTCGTTAAAACTATGTATGGTTCCTGCCTCCACTACGTCACTGTCCAGTCCATTCCACTTCCTGTCAACTCTATGACTGAAGAAATACTTCCCCGTTTCTGTGTCCCATCTCTGCAACTCCTGCCTTTATCCATCTTGTCAATTTCTCAGAGTATTTCATATGTCGTTATCATGTCTCCCTAACCCTCCTGTTCTCAGTGTCCTCAGGCCGATTTCCCTTAACCTTTCTTCATAGGACATTCCCCTTAGTTCTGGTACTAGTCTTGTTGCAAACCTTTGCACTTTCTCTAAAATTTTTTGACGTGCTTGACCAGGTTTGGGTTCCAGGGCTGGTGCTCCATACACCCAAAACGGGCCGATGTACAAAAGTGTACAGAATCTTGAACGATTCCTTACTCAGGCATCGGAACGCTATTCTCAGGTTTGCCAGGTGCCCATATGTTGCAGCAGTTATCTGGTTGACGTGCGTCTCAGGAGATGTGCTCGGTATTATATTCACCCCAAGATCCTTTTCCTTGAGTGAGGTTTACAGTCTTTGGCCTCCTAGCCTATATTTGTCTGCGGTCTTTTTTGCCCTACTCTGATCTTCATGACTTTGCATCTGGTGGGGTTAAATTCGAGGAGCCAGTTGCTAGACCTAACTTCCAGTAAGTCTCCTTGTAGTCCTCCTTGATCCTCATCCGATTTAAATTTTCCTCAAAATTCACATGATCTGTGTACTCACCTAATTGTGGTTGCAGGGTCAAAACGAAGCTCCAGGCCCTGCCTCTTCACTGAGTGCTACTAGGGCCTCTCTCTCTCCCTGCTCATGAGCTTTATCATACCTCATCTTAAAGCTATGTATGGTTCCTGCCTCCACTACCTCACTTGGCTAGGCTATCCACTTCCTGACTTTTCATGACTGAAGAAATACTTCCTAACATCCTTTGACTTATCTGGGTCTTCAACTTCCAATTGTGACCCCTTGTTTCCGTGTCCCCTTTCTGGGAACATCCTTCTCTGTCCACCTTGTCTGTTTTAACGCAGTTTTTTTGTATGTCCTTATCATGTCTCCCGCAACCCTTTTGTCCTCCAGTGTCTTTTGGCCGATTTCCCTTAACCTTTCTCATAGGACATTCCCCTTGCTCTGGTACTAGTCTTGTTGCAAACCTTTGCACTTTCTCTAATTTCTTGACGTGCTTGATCAAGTGTGGGCTCCAAACAGGTGCTGCATACTCGAGTATGGGCCTGACGTACACGGTGTACAGTGTCTTGAAGGATTCCTTACTAAGGTATCGGAACGCTGTTTTCAGGTTTGCCAGGCGCCCATATGCTTCAGCAGTTATCTGCTTGATGTGTGCTTCTGGAGACGTGCTCGGTGTTATACTCACCCCATGATCTTTCTCCTTTAGCGAGGTTTGCAGTCTTTGGCCACCTAGCATATACTCCATATACGGTCTTCTTTGCCCTTACTAGATCTTCATGACTTTGCATTTGGCTGGGTTAAAATCGCGAAGCCAGTTGCTGGACCAGGCGCCCATCCTGTCCAGGTCTCCTTGAAGTCCTGCCTGATCCTCATCTGATTTGATTCTCCTCATAAACTGCGAACACGGCACTTCTGAGTCTAACCCTTCCATCTGTATTTCACATTTACCAAAAATAGCATGGTCTAGGACCGCCCCCTGTGGGCCCCCGGTTTTCACAGGTCCACGTGATCCCTCATAAACGATCGATGACTCATTGTTCCCCTCCCTGTCAGGTATTTCGGATCCATTGCAGTGCCCTTCCTGTTTTACCACGCCTGATCCTCTAGCTTCTGAATTAAAACTCTCGTGAGGGACTGTGTCGAAGGCCTTCTTGCAGTCCAAGAAGATACAATAACCCACCCCTCTCTCTTGTGTCTTCTTTCTGTTACTTTATCATAAAACTCCAGAAGGTTTGTAACACAGGATTTGCCTTCCATGAATCCGTGTTAGTTGGCGTTTATACTCTTGTTCCGATCCGGTGCTCCACCACTCTCCTCTGATAATCTTCTCCATGACTTTGCATACTGTACCCCGTCAGTGACACTGATCTATAGTTTAGTCCCCTTTTCTGTCTCCTTTTTTGAAAATGGGGAAATACATTTGCCGTCTTCCATACCTTAGGTAGTTGCCCAGTTTCAAGGGATGTGTTGAAGATTGTCGTTAGTGCACAAACAGCATTTCTGCTCCCTCTCTAAGGACCCACGGGGAAAAGTTGTCCGGTCTCTTTGCCTTTCGGGTATCAACGCCCCTTTTAGCAGTTTCCTTCACCCCCTCCTCGGTTGTGTGTATTTTCTTTAAACCTTGTTGGTTATTTTGTTGGTGTCCCCTCTGCTCTTTTCCCCCCAAGGGCCTTCCTCTTCCATGTGAATACATCCTTAAATCTAAAAGTTGAGTCCCTCACTACCTCTTGATCGTTTGTGGGGTTTTCCCCCCCCTTTTTTCCCTCGCCTGATCACCTGATCTTTGAGGGTTGTTTTTTCCTCCTAATGTGGTATGCAGCAGTTTGGGGTCGGATTTTGATTTTCGATGCTAGATCTTTTCTTTTACTGTCGTTTGGGGCCTCCCTTTTCAGGGGGAAAAACTCGTTTGGTTTTTGACTAATCTTTTTTTTTCCGGGCCCTTTTCCCTCCTGTATTTTTTCCTTTTCTCTAGTGCACTTATTTTTTGTCTCCCTTCACTTTCGGGTAAAACCAAGGACTCGCTTTGGTTTTCCCATTTTTTCCTTTCCCCTTTGGGGAAACAAAACCTTTTCCCTTGCCCCCTTTTGCTTTTTGTTGTTACAAATTCCACCCACCTCTTTTATGATTTTCCCTTTCAGTTCTGCCCCACGAACCTCCTGCGGGAAGTTCCTCTTTCCTGTGTAGTCCCCCCCTTTTAAAATTTTGGGCTTTTCCATTCAATTTGTTCCCCCCTCCCCTTTTAAAACTTACTATATAGTAAAAAACTCGAACAACGGGGCCCCCCCCTGCCCCCCAAGGGGGCACTTTAAGTGAGGGCCTCAATTTTCTGAACTGCTCGGGGGAAAACAAAAGGGCCCAATCTTGCGGGTTAAATCCCCCCCTCTCTCCCCGGAAAGTGTTTCTTCAGTTGATGGTGGGGTTTTTCCAAAAAAACCCAACCCCATCTTCTTGGCTCCCCAATTGGGGCTCCAGGTTTTCCAAAGTCAATCCCCCTTGTTTTTGGGAAACCCCCATAACCAGAAAATTTTTGCTCTGCTCGAGTGAGCTTTTTCTTGCTACCTCACCCAGTGTGTCTCCCATCGCTTGTTGTTTTCTGCGCATTCTCTTTTGGGCCTCTTGCAGTTCTTTTGGTGGGTTATACATCACTCCAATGATCAAGTTATGTTCCCCACACTAAAACTGTTCCTACTGTGTAGTCCTTTCTCTAATTTTTCATTTTGCCTTCCCCTTTTCCCCTTTGGTTTTTTATGAGCAGTGCCAAAACCCCCCCTCCCCCCACCCTTCTACTTTCCCCAGGATCTGATTTTCCCGAAAGGGGGAAGGGTTGCAAACTATTTTTTGTCTCAGCGGGGTTTCGTTTCTGTTTAGCTATGATGTTGGGATTTTCATTGGGTTCTTTTGTTTCCAAATCCTCATTTTGTGTGTGTGTGTTTTGTGTTTTGTTTGGGGTGTGTTTGTTTGTGTTTTGGGTGTGTTTTGTGTTGGTGTGGCATTTTTTACTAGGTTTTTTAAAGTTGCCTACGGGTTTTTGACTGCGTTTTTGCACTTGGTTGTTAAGTTTCCATCTATGATTTCACATTTTTAATTCCTCTTTTTGGGTAAACTTTTTACTTTGCCCAAAGGTTTCATATTCCCTGAGAATTTTTCATATTTTCATCGTGTGTATAATTTTTCTCCCTCGTCCATTTTAATTTGAGTGCTAGTTTACTTAGTATTTTTTTATAACTTTTGTTGCGCACTTCTGGTGGGACACAGGGAACTTTTAAATGCTTTTTATTATGTTTCTTGTTTCACTCTGAGTGGGGAAAAGGGACACTGTGTCGCTTCCTATTATTTTAGGTGAGATATTCCAGCATTTCCTGAGGTTTTTTTTTTTTTGGGGGGGAAAGCTCGACACCTGTGAACTCGCTAAGGAACTTTACATTCTGGTCAGAGTCACATTTTATTACGCTCTTTTTCCCGAGCTGATGAGATATTCATTGTAGTGAGAACAAACTTATGGGGGGGACCTAGGTATAAAACTTTCCTTCCTTCTTTATACTTCGTGTGTTTATTTTCCCAAAGTTTCAAACAATATATATATATATATATATATAATATATTTTATATATATATATATATTTATATATTATATATATTATTTATATATATATATATATTATATATATTATATATTATATTATATATATATATGGAAGGAATTCGCAAGAGCAGGTGAAAAATTTCACAACACTGATCTCTGGCTGAAGGAGACTCGAACCTACGAACCTTGGAACAAGGTACGCAGTGCATTATCAATCTACCCACACTGGACCAATACCTTGGAGGGCCAGCTTGCGCCTAGACTTTGATCCAAGGCAGCCAGCTTTCAGGGGGAAGGCTTACAGCTTTTTATCTCATCCGCTGCATGCATCAGCCTTACTAGAGATATTTAAAAATGCAAGGAATTCGCAAGAGCAGGCGAAATATACCCCAAACACTGAAACTCTGGCTGAAGGAGACTGGAACCTACGGGAAACCCTTTGGGAACAAGGTACGCAGTGCTTTACCAATCTACCCACACTGGACCAATTACTTGGAGTCCAGCTTGCGCTAGACTTTGATCCAGGCAGGCCAGCTTTCAGGAGAAGGCGTCAGCTTTTCTTCTCATCCGCTGCAGCATCAGCCTTTACTAGAGATATTAACAATGCGATGTATTCGCAAGAGCAGGCGAATTATACACAAACACTGATCTCTGGCTGAAGGAGACTGCAAAACCTACAGAACCTTGGAACAAGGTACGCAGTGCTTTACCAATTGCTCACATGAGACCATACCTTGGAGTCCAGCTTGCGCTAGACTTTGATCCAAGGCAGCCAGCTTTAAGGGAGAAGGTTACACTTTTCATCTCATCCCTGCATGCTGCAGCCTTACTAGAGATATTAACAATGCAAGGAATTCGAAAGAGCAGGCGAACTATACACAACACTGATCTCTGGCCTAAATGAGACGCCGAACCACGAAACCTTGGAACAAGTATGCTGTGCTATTGCTCAAACTCACACAATGGACCAATTCCTTGGAGTTCAGCTTGCGCTAGACTTTTGATCACAAGGCAGCCAGCTTTCAGAGGAAGCTTACAGCTTTTCATCTCATCCCCTGTATGCATCAGATTTACTAGAGATTTTAACAATGCAAGGATTCGCCTGCTTCTCGGAATTCCTTGCATTGTTAAAATCTCTAGTAAGGCGTTGCATGCAGGGGATGTGATGAAAAGCTGTAAGCCTTCTCCCCTGAAAGCTGGCTGTACTTGGATCAAAACGTGTAGGCGCAAGCTACACGCCGAAGTTTATTGTCAGTGTGGGTAGATTGGAAAAGACTGCGTACGTGTCCTAAGGTTCGGTAGGTTCGAGTCTCCTTCAGCCAGAGCTCAGTATTTGTGTATATTTCGCTGCTCTCGCGAATCCTTGCATATATATATATATATAATATATTATATATATGTATATATATTATATATATATATATATATATTATTATATATATCTATCTTTCTTTCAACAAACGGCCGTATCCCACCGAGGCGGGGTGGCCTCAAAATGGAAAAACGAAAGTGTTCCTTTAACATTTCGTAATATATACTGGATAAGAGGTTAACTAGCCCCCTTGCTCCCGGCATTGTAGTTGCCTCTTAAACACACAGGCTTCGGAGGAAGAATTTTCCCCGTTCCACTTCCCCAATAAGATCACAGTAAAGAGGTAATATCAGATTATGCAAAACAACCACTGTGAAGAATAGTGTTAATTCAAGTGTTTCGTGGACTCTCACATTTATCAATAACTTTAAAAACAAAACATCCAAAGGAAGGGCAAATAAAGGTCAAGGACTACACCTCACATCACCATCCCACAACAAACCATCACCTCCTCAAGCGTGACATCAACGACTCGGTGAAAACCCACTAATACTCAACCCAAGAATTAAGACTTATTACTTCGTTTAATTTATCATTAAATTTTCCCAAATTTTATTAATTATAGATGAATCCCATTTATTGAACCAAAGAAATTATTCTAATTTTCAAACTGCTTTTTAAGAAACATGATTCAGTTATATCCTGTCGTCCATGGACTTTCTTGATACAACTTTCTGAACTTTTTGAAAATCAATTGGATGGTTAAAATCTCTCACATGAATAAATAGAAGAATTAGAATCTTGTCATTTAATGCTTAATTTATGTTGTTTATTCTTAGTTCGAGCTTTTACCAGTTTGACCGTAATTAAACTCTCTATCGCAATTTTTACAAGAATCTTATAGAACATCCGTCAGCATTTTGGGGGAATCTTATCAAAAAGTTTTTTTTTTGCATCAAGATTTTTAAATCAAACTTTGATAATAAAAGTCTTAAGAAGAGAGGCATATCAATCAAGTTTCTTGGTATGGGGGATACCAACATATTTTAGTTGAATAAGGCTGGTTGCTCCATTTTTGGATTGTAAAATGTATTTCTACGGAATTTTTTTAAAAGATTTATTCAGTTACGTTTCTTGGGTATTTCAGATCATTAGCTTTTCATAAATTTTCGATTTTTCTTCATCTATGAATCAGGACTACAAATACGTAAAGGCTCTCAAAACATCGTGAGAAAACAAACAATTTAACTCTTTTTGATTTACAAAGAATTAAATCGTTTACATAGGAACGTTATTTGTAGGTTTTCTGTAAAATTTAAATTGTAAAGTCATTGTTTCCCTTAATAATTAAATCATCTAGAAAAGGGACAGTGAATTATTTTCCTTCGAACTCAACAGTAAAGTTTATTGAATGGGCTAAACTATTTATTTTACAAGGAAATGTTTATATCACATTCTTAGGCATAGACACAAAATCGTCATCAACATATCCAAACCATTAGCTCTAATTAGGAGGGATTGTGTTATGCAGTCTTTCAGATATATTCATGTATAAGTTACTATGCACAGCGTGAAAAACGATTACCATTGCCTTACCAAACTTCTGGTATAAAACGTATCATTAATAATAATTTTGCATCCAACAATGCAAAGTTTAAATATCAGTTTAATGATAGTAGGAACTGGTACTGGTAAAGCGTGAATAACAAGTTCCATCAGATATGAAACCTTAATAATTCATCAACTTATACTTTTGTAACAAGGAGTAGCATCAAAAAACTAACATGTTAAAATCATTTAAATAAGTAAAGGAGCTTAATTTATCACCTCAAATCTTGTTGTTTTTAACATTTAAGTTAGAAATTTTTCTAACAATGGGCTCAAAATGTTCGATAAGTCATTTAGTATTTATATGGAAACTGTACCTATAGAGCTATTAATTGGTCTAACTGGATTATCTAGTTTGTGCGTTTTTTGATTAATCCATTTCATGTAGTGGATAAAAATAATTTTAATTATATTAAAAGTAAAGATGGATTAGTGGAAGACATTTTTTTAATTTAATTTTACCTTTGCCTTTCAGTAGAAGTTTTATTGTTTCATTGAATTGCTATTATCCGTTTTCTAAAGGTTTATATATATATATATATTTTATTTATATATATATATATTATATATATATATATATATATATATATATATTGTGCGAATAGGCTGAACTTGCGATCTTGGCTTAAATAGAACGGTCATCTTGCCATATAGGACAGTGGAAAAATTTGTGTATGCAATTTGTCGGCCACAAAAATCATTCTAACCTAACGAAAAAATATATTTCAATGTGTTTGTTTAGTATTATATTTCGGTAACACAATCTAAAATATATTTAGTTGGGTTAGGGCTAAATATATTGTTCTGTTATAATAAGGTTTAGGTATGTTTTCTAAAGATTTCTTTTGGATGCAAAATTAAAAAATTTTTTACATAACATTAATGAAAAAAATTTATCTTTGAAAACATATAACAGAAAATTTCAGAAAGGACTGATTTTAAATGAGTTCTTGCTACCCCCCCCCCCCCCCTATTGTCCAGTTTTACATATTCGGCACGACATATTTATATATATATATATATATATATAAATATATGGAATTCGCTAGAGCAGGCGAAATATACACAATCACTGAATCTATGGCTGAAGGAGACTCGAACATACGAACCTTTGGATCCAAGGTACACAGTGCTATACCAAACTCCCACCACTGGTCTGAAGTACTCGGTTTACAGCGTCCTGTACGACTCCTTACCAGAGATGTCGGATAGATTTTCTTAGGTTGCTAGTCGCCCATATACTGCAGTGTTATTTGAGGTTGATGTGCGCCATTAGGAGATATGTTCGGTATTATCTCACCCCAAGATTTTTTCCTTGAGTGATGTTTGTAGTCTTTGGCCCTTTAGGCTGGAGTCTCTTTTGCAGATCTTTGCCCTTCCCCGATCTTCAAGGACTTAGCACTTGACGGGGTTGACTCCCGGAGTCAGCTGGCTTGACCAGGCCTGTAGCCTCTCCAGATCTTTGTAGGTCCTGCATGGTCCTCCTCCGATTGATTTCTCCTCATTATGTTCGAATCGTCTGCATGCAGAGTATACTCCGAATCTATTCCTTCCGTCATATCATTCACACATTACCAGTAAGAGCGCCGGTGCTAGAACTGGCCCTCGGAACCCCGTTCATCACAGGACGACCACTCCGGACACCTCGACCATGTCCATGACTCGCTGTTGTCTTCCTGTCTGGTATTCTCTGTTCCCATTGCCAGTACCTTCCTGTTATACCAGCTCTGGTCCTCCAGCTTTTGCACTATCTTTGTATGCGAAAACTGTGACATAAGCCTTTGTACAGTCATGGAAAATGCAATGTACCCACCCCTATCTCTCTCTCTCTCTCTCTCTCTCTCTCTCTCTCTCCTCTCTCTCTCTCTCTTCTCTTTTCTTCTCTCTCTTCTATCTCTCTCCTCTCCTCTCTCTCTATGTCTATCTTTTTTTTTTTTTTACACAGGGTTGACGAGGTTAAGGTATCCCTTGCTTTAATGACAAGGCTATTTACAGGTTAAGGATCCTAACTTTATTGGCAAAGCTAGTAGTCTGTTACCCTTACAATCAGCTCATTTGAAAGCACTTTTATGTTATGAGACATTCAAGTAGGGAACTGGATGAAGTTGGAGCCTATCTGTGGGCCAGCATTTTCATTTGCATCAACTGATTTATCTGTTGACATCTATTTGCTGTAGAATCGTGGTTCCATTACTCGGTCATTACTGGGTTATGTATGATCTCAGATGGAGTGATGTTATGGAGAAATGTACTGCCAGAGTGATGTTGCGCTTTCTGCCCGTCTTGTGGCATAAAAGCTTGTTTCACGCTTGTCCTGAAGTGGAATCCAAGTGTGGGATTTTGAAATATTGGCCTTGCTTCAATAACAAGTAATAGGGCCACCCACATTCTCTCCATATCGTTGGAAGGCTCTGCTGAAAAGGACAGATCTATCCAGGAATGGGTCCAGGCGAGAGAGAGGACGTCTTGCTCTGTTCTCTACTCTCAGTCAAGATGCAGTCGCAGATGAGAGGGGGGGGGGGCAGGCCAAACCAAAGAAAGTGGAGCATTACACAAGGTGTGAGCGTTCTTGTGCCTCGTACAGGGATCTTGCAGCCCCTACTGTCTGCAGATGCGGGAGATTCGGGCGAAGTGCTGATAAGCTTCACTGGCTGCCTTGTTTGCAAGATTTACAACATGGTTCTTCATGGTTAGTTTGGAGTCAAATTTCACCCAAGGATATCAACTTTTCTCCAGGTGCAACACCCTCCCATTCATCCTTACTACTTGCACCCAGCATTACCATCATGGTGCCTAGAGACGACTCATCATTTGCGTTTTCTCAGGTGCAAATGTTACTTTCATATATTTCCCAAGCTGATTTAGCTCTCAGCTGGTGATTTGATGTAGCTTAGTGCAGCTGGCTTTTTTCTCTTGGGTAAGTGAATGTCAGTGTACAGCTGCATATGCATGGATTACTGGGATGTGTTGAAGAAAAGGTCGTGTGAAGTAGACATTCCATAAACAATGGACCAGCACGCTTCCTTGTGGACTCTTGCCTCATAGGTTGTCTTGCTGATTCCGTTCCATTGAGAATACAATCTAGGGATCTACCATGAAAGGTATATCACTGAGGAGACATAGCCGTAGAGCCTGCAATTACCAGTGCTTGAAGATTTGCTAAGAGCCCTGGGCCAAACCGGTCGAAAGCGCCCAGCAATGTTCCATTGTTACCCACCAGCTGACTCTTGGATTCTATCCAGTGACTTGTGCCTCTTTAGTGGAGAGGTTAACAACAGATCAGCAGCAGAGTAACCTTTCCTGAAGCCATATTGACGATCACGAATGTTAGAGAGTGGTAGTCAAAAAACTCTGTCATTTGTCTTGAGAATATTGTCTCAAGGATCTTACCAGTGATGAAAGGAGTGACACTGGGTCTGTAGTTGCTGATTCTGCCTCTGCTTTCTTTTTTGTGATTACGGGATACATTTGCCTCTTTTTTTTTCCATAGAGAGGGCCATTTACACTGTACTAGCTGTGCTGTGAAAAGATACGAGTTTAGAGGTGCTGCTAGCTTGGTCTGCACATCTTCTCAACAATCTTGGGCTCACTTGCTGCGGGCCCACAGCCTCTTCTTGGTCAAGCGATTAAGAAGGAAATGCTCTCCTCTTCTCTCTCTCTCTCTCGTTTCTCACTGTTGTGTGTGTGTGTGTGTGTGTGTGTGTGTGTGTTTTTTGGTTGTGTGTGGTGTGTGTGTGTGTGTGTGTGTGTGTGTGTGTGTGTGTGTATTTACCAAGCCTGGTTACTTGAGATAACATCCTCAGCGTTTAAGCCAGTTTTATGTGTGATTTGAGTGATATTACGCACATTTTTTATTATCATTAGACGAGTTAACCAGATCTAAGGTGAGACTAGAAAGTTCTGAACTGCAATAAGCGATGCAGTATTACAGTTGTAAAACCATGCAGGAATACTGGCAATGTTTCTAATACAGTATTACTTACCCCGCAGTTGTGATGACAAAGCACACGTTGCAGAATATGTGTTTTATTTCGCACAGTGCTCATCGTTGCATGCTATGTGGAAAACTTGCAGCACGAGGAATCTTAAGGATAAAAAATATTTATCAAGTTCTTTCTGTTTTGGAGTATTGGTTCAGGTTAGTCTATTTTTTAATGAACAGTAAATGTTTCTAGGAGCTGAAAAAGTTTACTTTTTTACTAATGTATTTTTTTATATTTCAATGAAAAATTTGTTTCATCTGGAAATAATCATATTTACATATTGTTAATTAAATCCTAATTATTACGATATTCTGTTATAAAACAAATATTAAGGTAACTTTTAACAACGTAATGAATGATAAACTCACCTCTGCGCTTGTATGAAACTCATCCTTTACAAAACTCCACACAGAACGAAACATTATTCCAATAAATAAATGTTCTACAACATTGTTTTTTTTCTTAACGTATTTTCTGCAGTACGCTATTCAGGTTTCCACCCTGAACCCCTTCATTTTTTTTTTCAGGGCAGTTAATTCTCATCATAGGAGAGCGAGAGATTACTGGCGTGTGAATTTCGGTAGGATAGATCACAGAACTCAGGGACACACACTCCTTTCTCGCCCCTCGTAAATAAACAATCGTTCGATTGGATTACCATCACAAGAATCATTTGTAGCATCAGTGGTCTTTGGTTCCCATTATTTATGTGGTGAGACTTGTCGCTTTTAGAATTATTTCATGAACCAGATCAATGTTTGATGCTCCAGTGAACTAGAAATTTTTAGCGGATGGGTGAGCTTACTGCTATACAATAAATTAACGAGAGTTCGTCCACTGCATCGAATGGAAGATTAGGTAAGATTTGTTGGAAACAGAACATGTGTTTGCTGTTGCGGGTTCATATGATGACCACAGCTGGAGCGTTTGGTCATCTGACGAGGACCGAAGAGAAACTTTAGTGAGGTGGAGAATTCGTTTCTGACTCCTGTGCGAACAAATTTGAAAGAGGGATAAATTCTTGCACAGAAAGTTACTTTAACTGCATCGATGTGTTACCAGACACTCGAGAGAGGTAATTTTTTATTTCACACACTTATTTTAGAGGCTAAAAAGCTTATCTTACCTATGCTTATTTTCAAGCTCAACTCTATCTAAGTATACTACGCCTCCCCAGGCTGCCACCCACAACAGTAGGACTAACACCCAGGTACCTTCTTACTTCTAGATGAACAGGGAAAGAAGGTTATAAGGGAAACATGCCCTGCATTTCCCATCCTTGCGGTGATCGAACCACGGACACTCAGTATGTGTGCTGAGTGCGCTACCAACGAACCACGGGATGAAGGTAGTTTATTCTTCAGAAAAATAGCTCAGACTCATAACACGAGTCGTAATCAGTGAGGAACTTGGTTTAACTTCCCGACTGGCTTACCTCTGCTAGAGTTTCTCGATCCATTTATCTAAAACAAAGGAGCCCTACTTTGGTAGTGTACTGGAACTATCAGGTTTTTTAACGAGTTCATCTGAACGTACGTGATTCTTGTCCTATCACAGCATGTACCTGGAAACCACTTCCATAGACTGGGCTAAGACACGCACTGTGATATCTATGATATGAAAAACATCACAATGTTCATGTTTCAATTTGTTTATTTATTATGAACAAAAATCATCGACTACAGTAAGTAAATTAGTGCTGCTGTTATCCATACTCCTCAGGCTCGCATCTTTAATTCAGAAAACAATAATTAAAATGTACACTGGATGTAGGAAAACTTGTTAGAGTTTGGAAAAAAAATCTCAGCATATATGAAGTAAGAGAAATAAGCAAAATTTCGTTTTGTCAACTGGTGTGTGGACTGAAAATTTTGATAACTGTGATATCAGAATAAGATGTTGTATCTTAATGAGGAGAAAAATATCAGCTATTATTCTCAGCTTTAGATAATAATACATTAATTAGATAGTTACAATCCTAACAGTAAACATAATTTCACAGTAAAACAAAACATGAAATATGTCAGAATCACAAGTGTCTTTGACAGGTGGCCTTTGTTAGAGGTAAAAGATCATCACGCAATACACTGCTATTGTCAGTGTACATGCTTTCGGGAGTGTGACACTTCAGATTATTTACAAAGCAGTTTTTAATTTAAAAAAATAAAACTCGCAAAATAACTGCATGGCCACTATAGTATGTAGGTTATTTCTACAGTGTATGGAAAGGAGAATAACAAAACATTACAAGGCTAGAAGAATTCACCAATAACCCATAACCAGTGTTAGAGAGTAAACTGTTGTCAGAAGCTTCAGTCAGTCCGAACCAATTATCAAGCTTGATGATGGTCATGACGGAACGAAAACGTCGTGTAAACGTTTGGTCCATTACTGTGCGTTATTTGCAAAATACGTATATAATATATGGTTGACTAGAACAACAATTTTTCACGAGTATTAATTCTAAATTATATATATTATATATTACAATTATATTTTAACACATGAGGTGAAATCGATTGCGAAATAAGTAGGTGGCGGAGGAAGCAAGAAATCTTGTTTTACACGAACACAGCGTCAGCAGCGTCAGGCAGCGTCTGCAGCGTCAGCAGTTGACCCCTAAAAATTATTTTTGCAGCTCAGGATAATTATAATCTCAGGCTACTTGCTATTCTAACCTAGGATATCTCCTGTTATTATTTACCGAAATGGTTATTACTGTTACTTCTAATCCTCAGATACTTGTTATTGTATACCAAGTTTGATGTAGGAGAAACTAGACGGACTGTGCTCAGCCAGCAGGCTGTGGAGAGAAATGACCTTAGCGGCCGTCCTGGGAGAAGTGCTGTAGGAGCTGAGAAGCTGCTTACTATTCATATTTACACGATGCTATAGCATATACTGCTGAATGAGATCTACAGTTGCACTTGCTGCAGGTTCACTCATTGTATTTCTCAATATCCTGAATTATAACGGGGCAGTAAACTGTGTCACCCCATTAATATTTCTATATATATATTATATATATATTATTATATATACTATATACTATATATATATATATATTATATACTATATATAATTATATTAAGGAATTCGCAGAGCTGGCGAAATATACTTTAAACATGATCTCAGGCGAAGGAGACGAACCTCGAAAACCTTGGAAACAAGGTATGCAGTGCTTTGACCATTCTCACACACTGGACAATACTTGGCGCCGGCTTGAGCTAGACGTTAATCCAAGGCAGGCAAGTTTTCTAAGATTCTTTTGGTGCAAAATTAGAATTTTTACATTAAACATTAATGAAAATAATATATATCTGAAAACGTATAAAAGAAAAATTTTAGAAAGGATTTAATTTTAAATGAGTTCTTGCTATTTGATCAGTTTTACCTATTAGGACAACATATATATATATATATATATACATATTTACTTATATATATTATATTATATTATATATATATAGTATATATATATATATAATATATATATTTATAATATATATATATATACCTATATTATATATAATATATATATAATATATATACATATATTATATTTATATATATATATTGGGGAGGAGGGGTATTTTATTAATAGGACAGAATACATTTACAGAAAACCACAAACATGAATACAATGGTACACTATAGTATTTCCCCTCTGGATGGCCCACGCTGAGGAGCTAGAACATGAAATTGGCTGCCGTTGGGTCCCTGGTGCGTGTCGATGAGTCTGAAAAACCCATATTCTTTAAGGACACGTGTGGCATTTTTTTCCGCATGATTCCCTAGGCCTCTGAATCCCTCTGGGACAAATTGATCCGTTGGCTTATGTCCCTGTACTTGCCTGATCTTGTACTCCTCTTCAAGAGGTCAGCGAATTGTGCAAGCAGCTTGAGGGTGAGCTGCTTTCGGGGGATGTGTTCAGCGTCCTTGTGGATGTTAATTTGATCGCAGATTTTCAGATCCTCTGTGGAGTGAAGTCAGGAGTAGCTGCCAGCTCTGTCTACAGGGAGGGGCTGTTGGTTGTTCCATCTGTGCTTTCTGGAGCCCAGACATCTATTGTGTGCATGGATGTTGCAGGTGAGGGGATGGTACACAATCCCAGTGGCAACACCCTGCACGTTGCCTATGGACGGAATTCCACGACGTGGCTTTGTTGTGGAGATTCCTGGGACCCCGGCATTCTTGTGACTTGTGCTGATATCGTGAGGGTGGGAGGGCACAGATGTGGGGGTAACAGTGATGACGCATGGTTGCATGGGGGGTGACCAATATGTGGGGGGGGGGGGTGTGGTCGCGGCGAGAGTGTGGGTGGGGGGGTGTCGTGGAGGGTTGTGTGGGGGGTGGGCGGGGGGGGCGGGGGGGTGGTTTTTTGAGTTTTGGTGTGTCATCCACTTTAATATGTTCTATTAGCGAGCGGTTGAGCGAGTAATTGGTGGGCACTAAACGGGAACACCCTTGCCCGCCTCATGGTGAGTGAATGACACATGATGCTCTAGTCCATGGGACCACACAATTTCCAAGAATGACGCACCTAGCCAAGCAAGGTGTTGTACCCGTCATCCGCAGACATTATGGTGGTGTGGATGCCTCTGAGCTAATTTCATCTTCTCCCTGTTTGGTGCAACTAGCTAAACGAGCAGTATTTTATATTATTGTACCAAAAACGAGTGGTATTGACAATAACAACACTGCCGACTAGCCAAAGAGTCGATTCCATGCTGCTTGGCCTGCTCATTGGTGAGCGAAAGGACACATGATGCTCTAATTCATACGGGAACATGCCCAATTCTCATAGATTCGGATGACGGTAAAACACCTATTGGCTGGGTGTATCATTCTTGAAATCTGTGTGGTCCCAGGGATAGAGTGTCATGTGTCTTTTGCTGACCATGAGGCAGGCCAAAGCACCATGTGTTCGAATCCTTGGCTAGGTCGCCTGTATTATTATTGATCAATACACTCGTTCATGGGTACAATAATATAAAATATTCTCGTGTGAGCTGTTACCAAAACAGGGAGTAGAATGGAAATTAGCTCAGAGGCATCCAAACAATACATATTTCTTCGGATGACTGGTTACAACTCCTAGTTGGCTGGTGTGCGTTATTCTTTGGAATTGTGTGGTCCGTGGCTAGAGCATCATGTGTTTTCGCTCACCATGAGGCGAGCAAAGCAGCCCATGGGTTCGACTCCTTGGCTAGTCTCGGTGTTGTGATTGATCAAGACCACTCATTTGTGGGTTACTGTAATATAAAATAACTTCTTGTATGGCTAGTACAACCAAAACAGGCAAACTAGAATGAAATTAGTTCAGAGGCATCCACCACCACCATATGTTCTCGGAGTCGGGTACCACACCTAGCTTGGCTCGGTGCGTTCATTCTTGAGAACTGGTGGAATGATGATGTAAAGAGAGTAAGCTACAATCCACTTAACTAACACCTTACATCTAATTCGTGTTATGAACAAGCGTTGATGCATTGTAACTGCTCGTACTGTCTTTCCGGACAGTGTGTTCACTGCTCAATTCTGGAGTTGCAGCTATTTCGGACCTCCCGTCGGCCAAACTTCTGACAGTAGTAATGGTGAAAAAGGGTAGCATATGAGAGGTTTTTACCCCCCCCCAAATTAGAAGTGTTGCACGAAGGGAAGAGTAAATGGAATGAAAAAGAGAGGTTAGAGAGTGGTGAAGCATGGTAAATAGAAGAGCTACTGAGAGAGTGGGTGATATATTACACTACAATTTTGTTGGAATATAAGAAAAAGTTTTGGAGTGAGATTAATAAGTTTGAGGAGCTAGGAAACGAATGGATTGTGACAGTTTATAAATAGGAGTGGAGAGTTATTAAATGGAGAGTTAGAGGTTTAGGTAAAATGAAGGGAATTATTTGAGGAATTGTTAAATGGTGATGGAAGTAGGGGAAGCTGTTGATTTCGTGTATTAGGGAAGGAGTAATAGCATCTTGTAGGAGTAAGGAAAAGACAGTTGTCGAGAGTGGGGGAAGTTCGTGAGCAGTGGGGTAGTAATGAAAGGTGGGAAAGGGTTGATGGGGTAAAGAAGAAATGTTAAAAGAGTGAGATATAGTTTTGGAGTGGTTGGTTTTTGCTTTTTTTTTATTAATAAAAATGCATGGAAGAGGGTAAGGTACCTAGGATTGGCAGAGAAAATGCATAGTTCCTTTTCGCATAAAGGCAAACGCCCCCCCCCCCCCCCCCCCCCCCCCCCCCCCCCCCCCCCCCCCCCCCCCCCCCCCCGGGAGGGAAACAAAAGTGAGTGCAAAGATTCTAGGGAAATAGGTCTGTTGAGTATACTGGTAGAGTGTATGGTAGAGTTATTATTGAAAGAATCGAGTAAGACGGAGAGTAGGATAGCAGATGAACAAAGGGGTTTAAGGAAGGTTGGGGGTGTGGGGGGGGGGACCAAGTGTTTGCAGTGAAAACTTTATATGGTGAACAGTTATTTAGATAAGGTAAGAGCTTTTTGTGGCATTTATGGATTTGATAGAGTGAATGGGGGTTATGTGGGCAGATGTTTAAATGTATGGAATCCGAGGTAGGTTACTGACAAGCAGTGAAGGAGGTTTTTATGAGGGTAAATTGGGTCTCAGGTTAGAGTATGTAGGAGAGAGGGAGATGATTTCTCAGTGAAGTAGGCTTAGACAAGGATGTGATGGTCACCGTGGTTGTTTAGTATCTTTATAGAATGGGATTGTAAAAGAAGTCTGTGTCAGGTGTTGGCAGAAGTGTGGGGTTTAAAGATAAAGAATGTAACACAAGTGGGAGTTGTCACAGTTGCTTCCTGATGATGGACACTGTGCTTTTGGTAGGTGTATGTAAAAGAAGAAGAATTAATAGTGAATGTAGGAAAGAGTAAGGTGATGAGGATAATCAAAAATAAATAAGGTGACGAAGGATTGGATATCAGATTGGAGAGGAATGGAGTATTGGTGGAGGTGAAATGTATTCAGATATTTAGGAGTGGACGTGTCAGCATATCGGAGTATTTGAAGGATGAGGTGGAATCATAGAATTGATGAGATGGAAGAACGTGAGTGTGGCACCCTAGGTGTATGTGGAGACAAGAACTTTATCCATGGAAGCAAACGAGGGTAATGTATGAGAGGATAGTCTACCCAACTTTCTTATATGGGTGTTAAGCATGGGTGATGAATGTTTACAACAAGGAGGGAAGGTGGAGGACAGTGAGATGTCTTGTCTGAGGGCAATGTGTGTGTAAATACAATGCAGAGAATTCGTTTTTGGAAATAAGGAGGAAGTACAGAATTATCAAAACTTCTATCGAGTGGGTGATGAGGGGTTTTTGAGGTGGTTCGGACATATAGAGGAGAATGGAACGAAATAAAGGACTTTGAGAGCGTATAAATCTGTAGAGAGCGAAGGCGGGTAGGGGTAGGCATAGGAAATTTTGGAGGGAGGGGTATAGGAGGTTTTGCATGTTAGAAGCCTAGACTCCAACAAGCATGCGTGAGTGTGTTTGATAGGAGTGAATAGAGAAAACTGGATTTTAGGACTTGACAGGCTGTTGGAGTGTGGAAAGGTAAATTTATGAAGGGTTTCGGGGGAAAGGGGCGGGCCCGGACTTTTTTATAACTGCAGTGTAAGTGCGCCTCTGCAAGACGTGAGGATGAAGATCATGAAAGTTTTTTTTTTTCGGGCCCCCTGTCTTGGGGGGACATGCCCGATGTTTTAATAGAAATAATTATGCTGACAAGTTGTTTATGATAGTGAAAACATGCTGCACCATTATTTTTATAAGACTAAAAAGCTGAAATAAAGAGGAAACGAATTTCAAAAAAAAAACCCCTCTATTATTTTTTTCCCCTCTCATTCATCCGAGCTGTTCAGTTTCAGTCGTATGACAAAGTACATAAAAGTAAAAAAAGGACCCCAATGGAAAAAAATCACTCGTCGATTTTTTGGGTTACCCTAGGTTCTTAACATATCTGCTAGTATGATAATTCTAGTAACTGTTTTTGTGTATACCGAATAAACTTATTTTTACTAAAAATTTTCTAAACGAACATTTAGACTTTTTCCTTTGTTACGTATGAATCTCGCTTTACTGTGCATCTCATTTAAAAAGGGGAAGGAGTGCCCTTTTGCTGGTGAAAGGATTCAAAGAGTCGAGGAGCTACCCTCTCCTTGAATCAGACTTCGTCGTTTCCTTGCCCCAGCCGTTGTTGGCCCCCAAAGGGCGTACATAATTTTCTTTTTTATGATAGAAATTATAAAATCAATACAAAAACAAAACAACAAAAAAAATATAATAATATATTATAATAATAAACTTATTGGAAGTCATCTCATTCGATCAAAAAAAACTCATGTTGTCCCCTTAAAAAAAATGGCGAGCAAACATTGTA
The DNA here is from genome assembly GCF_026875155.1 of Cherax quadricarinatus. Taxonomy (NCBI): domain Eukaryota; kingdom Metazoa; phylum Arthropoda; class Malacostraca; order Decapoda; family Parastacidae; genus Cherax; species Cherax quadricarinatus. Next base: position 74,510,304 of record NC_069399.1, on the reverse strand, counting down.
TAAGTACCTACCATAAAAACGTTCGCTAGCAAGCAAGTATGATTTTAATTCCCCCCCCTTCCCCCAAGTGCATCTGGGTTCTCCATCGGCTTTAATTTATCAACAGAGGGGGGCGTGTCTTTGGTTGTTATGGGGAGGAAGACCTGGAGTTTCGGGAGAAGGGAGAATTCCGGGGGTAACCCCCCCCCGGGCCCGGCATTCACTTAGGGGGATTGGGCCTTGGGGGTTTTGGGTATGCCCGAAATTTGAGTTTTAATTTTCAAAATTAATTCCATCCCATAATCCCTTGGGCACTGTGAAATCCCAAGGTTTTGAGTTTCTAAAATTAAATTTTTTTAATAATAACATGTTTCTTTCGTTTTCCCCTCTTTTTTATAAATTTGTGCTTTCAGCTGACCGGGGAATTTATGACAGTGGGAAATTGTTTACCCCCCCCCCCCATAATGTGAAGAACGTACTGGAACATATATAGAGAAGCACAAAACACACACACACCCCCCCCCCCTGTCAAGCACGTCAAGAAGTTAGAAAAAAGTACAAAGGTTTGCAAAAGGCTAGCCCAAAAGATCGGGAAAAAGTCGTACGAGGAAAGGTTGGGGGGAAACGGACTGACGACCGGAGGACAAAAGGGTTTAGGGAAGACTGATAACGACATACAAACACTGCGGAGAATAGAAAAGGGTGGACAAGATAGGATTTTCCAGAAGGGGCACAGAACGGGGGTCAAAATTTGAAGCTGAAGACTCAGACGGTCACGGGGACGTTGGGAAAGTTTTTTTCTTCAGCTAGAGTCGTCGGGAAGGGGAAAAACCTAGCAAGTAAAAAGTAGTGGAGGCAAACCATACATAGTTTTAAAGAAGAGGTATAAAAAGCTCAGGAACAGGAGGGAGAGGCCCTAGTCGATCAGGAAGAGGCGGGGCCAGGGCTGAGTCTCGACCCTGCAACCAAAAATTAGGGGAGTCAATTAGGGGAGTAAACACACACACACACACACACAAAACACACCACACACACACACACACAACATAGAAAAACACCACCACACACAAAACCACACCACAAAACACCAAAACACACACACCACCCCACACCCACACACACACACACACACACAAACAAAAACACCACACACATAGACAACACAAACACACACACCCCAACAAAACCCAAAACACACACCACCCCCATAACAAATTTTTTTAAAAAAACACAACCACAACAAAAACAAAACAACCCAAAAAAACAAACTGCCCAACAAAAAAAAAACACAGCAAAAAAAAAATTTTGAACAACCCCAAAAAAAAACAAACCCCCCCAAACCAAAACAACCCCCAAATGTGCGACCCCGCCCGGGAGTAAAGATGGGTGTGAATCAGTGTATAGTGAATACAGTGAAGAAAAATAGAAGAGGGTTTTCAAAGCCCACAGAAAAGGGTGCTCCTACATTTGCCTCCCCTAAAGGGAACCAACTGTGTGGAAATTGCCAGTCCGACACATTCAAAATAAGTGAAGAAAAAGAGGTGAAAACGAAATGGAAAATAATAGACAAAAAGTGGGCCCCGGCATTCAAGTACAGAAACCTGCGCCAACGTGAACCAAAAGAATGAGGTTTTCCTACACTGAAATAAAACCTCCATACAACTCCACCAGTTTTCAAGGGGAAAAAAACTGGCAAAACCTGATCAAAAAAAACTCCAGGAAATACGGTCGGGGGACTTTTTTCCCCTCAGTCCAAACGAGGGAAAGAACTGAGCATTTAAACAGGGGTTTACCGGCATCCAAACACAAGCTACTGCCAGACGTACAATAGCGAAATGAAATTTTTATCTTTACTGAGTTCTCTGTACTGACAGTAGCATCATATCGTACCCCCATCTTATCACCTTTTACATGTAACGAGGGGAAACACAGGGGACATCGTCAAATCAACAATACAAAACTCCAAGGTTTTAGGTCGGTTATCCCTCAGTGCCAGTTGAGAAAGAAGTAATAGTTAAACATAAGGTTTAAAGTTTTAGTAGTGACTATACACTGACCAGTGTACGTGAGAGAATCTACATAAAAAAGCCAAACATATCTATAAACTCAAGGAAAGTCAGGTTGTAAGTGGCGTTTACTTTCTCTGTTTTTAAAAATGGCTGAGTCAGCAGACCTCAGGAAATCAGCAGTAAGGGGGGAAAGAAAGGGGTGTGAAGTTTAAAGGGGAAAAGTGACATGAAAAGGGGGTTTTTGGGAAGAAATTTACTAGTAAATTTAGTGGTGATTGTAAAGCGATACTAGGGTTACTAGGTGTGGAAAAAAGAAATAAATATTATTTTATATGAATAAAAAAGCGAAGAGTAAAAATGGGGCATTTGGGGGTACAGGCTCAATAAATTTATTTTATCTTTCTCAGCAAATTCCCTGAAGAAGAAATGTCAGGGGGCTGGGAAAAACAAATGGAGATGCATCCCCGGACAGAAAAACCCCAACGTTGCCCTCCTACCAAAAAGTTAAATGTAATATGCCGCAAATATGGGAACACCGCATACCCAAACAAAAACAGTGGCACACAGCTCTTTTGTACGCCTTTAAATGGTGATATCCCAAAATTAAACCAGGGGCCTCAAACTATTTGCAGAGGCAAAAAAACAGATAAAGACGGGATAATGACGGTATGTAGCTAGAATGATAACCTTAACCCCATATGTAATGCATAATAGGTCAATGTAAGACAATACAGCCATTATTATCTCAAACACCACCAACAGGTGCATACCATGTAAAATGTGAAGGGGTGGGTGCATGATGGATGATGTACAATTATAGTAACGGTGCCCGAATTCACTTTGTGTGTAACAAATGCACTTTGGCACAGTTTTCCCTTTTGCAATGATGACATTGATTTACCTAATTTTAATACATATGACCATTGCCATATATGATGATTATAATTGTTTTAAAGAAAACAGGCCTTCACTTTATTATGTTAAAGCAAGATCACTTCTTCCTAAATTGGCAGAGATTTGGATTATAGGTAACAAAATTAGGGCGGCAGTTATAACCATCTCTGAATCCTGGTTTTGGATGATACGGTGACTGACGACGAGGTCAAAATAGAAGGTTTTCAATATAAAACGCTAGATAGGAACAGAAAGGGTGGTGGGGTATGTGCCCACATTAGAAAATGACTTAGCTAACAACCCCAAAACCTGATTTAAAAAACAATAAACTGGAGATCTATGGTTTGAATGCTGCTTCCCAAGACCAAACCCATCTTAGTAGGAACTAGTTACCGCCCTCCTACCAGGACCCCGTTCTTAGAGGAAATTTTCCCGATTTGTTCGGACTTGAAAACAATTGCGAGACAATAATACTGGGCGACTTCAATATCTGTTTTCAGTAGCAAAATAATGGGCTATGCAAAAGGTATAAGCAAATTCTAGGGTTTAAATAGTTACACTCACTAATTTTAATACACCAACCCTGATCACACAGTTCTCAGCCACCCTAATTGACCACATACTTTGTAACCACTCTGAGAACATTAGTCAGTCAGGCGTCATTACCACAGGCCTTAGTGATCATTTCATCATTTACTGCATTAGGAAAATCACTAGGGATAGGATAGGCCTACACAGGACAATAAAAATGAGGTCAACTAGAAACTACAATAAAGAAACACTGGTAAATAGGCTACACAATTGTGACTGGACAGAGATAACAAGTTGCACGGACGTAAACGATGCCTGGGAAAAATTCAAAACAATGTTCACTGCCATCCTTGATAATATTGCACCAGTTAAAGAGGTTAGGATTAAACTAAAAACTCAACCCTGGATGACTACTGAGATATTAGATAATATGAAATACAGAGACCAGCTACTAAAAAGATTTAAAGCAAACAGACAGGATATTGCAGCACAAAATGAATTCCAAAGGGTGAGGTACAGAGTGCAGAGACATAAAAGGAGCAAAGGCAAAGCACTATTGCTCAAAAATTGAAGAGTATAAGCATAACCCCAGAAAGCTCTGGCAACAACTAAAACAGTTGGGGTATAGCCATAAGCCAGTAGATAGGTCTAACATAGTACTCACTATCGATAATGAGGTACGCCACGAAACATCTAAGGTGGCAAATTGCTTTAATTCCTACTACACATCTCTTGCATCAACACTAGTAAGTAAACTACCAGCTGCATCAAATACCTTTAACACAGACTCTGATAAGTTTCAAACATACTATACCAAAAAAGGGGTAACCCCAAACAGTTGTAAAATAGTAAGTGTATCTCTTGACTTTATTCAAAAGAAACTAAGGGTTAACCCAAACAAAGGCACGGCCCCGGATAACATCCCGTTAAAGTTCCAAAAGATGGTGTTCTGAATTGTAAACCCCCTTTTGCTCACATAATAAATTATCATCCCGTCCCGGGAGGGTTCAAGGGGGCCCGAGTTATTCTATCTTCAAGAAAAAGTAGGCTATGTAAGCAACTATAGGCCTGTTTATATAGAATAATACCCAAAAATTCCAGAGGGGGCGGGGTACTCTCAAGTGTTAAAGTCCCTTTAATGACAACAACATTCTCCATAGCTATCACTGGGTTTTTAGAAGATCTTACTAAACCGCCCACCCCCCCTAATAATTCTGAGGGTTTCCCCTGGAACTGAAAAGTCAAAGGGGGAACCTCATGGTATGGAAACCCTTAGACCTGCAAAGGCCTTCGATGCTTAAACCACAAATATTATGTAAAAAAACTTCAGCATGGGTACGGGTTCTGTAGATGGTTTAAGTCTAAAACAGCAATAGCAACAGGGAAATTGTAAAAATAAACAAAAGGAATCAAAACCCCCAAGGTAGTATTCTGGGTCCCTTATTATTCTTTGTTATGTCAATGACAGCCTATCATGTCAATGAAAAACTCCTACTGTATGCAGATGACGTGCTCTTTAATGTCAGGTAAAGACCCACAAGATTAGCTAATTTTTTTAACACTGGAACTGGAGTCCTGCAGCAAAGGTTAGTAAAAACAAACTATCAAAGCCGCTGAACAGCTCAAAAAGATGCCAAAAGGTTGTAATGTAGTACAGAAAGGGGGGAATGATTTCTATTTTTAGCAACATTCGTGTAAATTTTACCTTATTCCTGTAAGACCTCGTATTTAGTGTTTAATGACCTGGTGGGGATAGTATCTTTTTAGTAGAGAAAGAGTTTCTTTATTTAATAAAAAAAATATTTTAAAATTTTTTTATAATAATAAAGGGAAAGGGCCCCAAAGGGAAAAAAAATCCTCTGTCTGACTTTTTTGGGGTTACCCAGGTTCTCTACACAATCTGCTTGTATGTAGTTTTTGTAACTATTTGTGTTACCTGGATAAAATTTTACTTAAGAACGGAGCAAACGTGAAGATCGTGCGGGGCCGAGCACAGCCCGACTCGCTCTGCCGGCGTGATGCAAAGCCTTTTGGGTTGCAATGAGGGAGCTGGGTCTGGCCCTGGATTACTGATAGCTGATGGTCATTAACCTTGCTCCGAAGAGCTGAATATCATACTTATAGCATTTAACACTTAGTAAAGGAGAACTGTGGGAGGGGATTAAGTGGGGGACCACTAGGCACTGTAGTGAGCGTGCAGGCACTAAGGTCAGACAACATACACTAACATGGCTTATTCAGTAAGTACAGTTATTCAGGAATACATGAGTACAGTGCATAGGTTATCATACATAGCAACATACATATAGAGAACCTAGGATAATCCAAAAAGTTTGACAGCATGACTTATTTTATTTAAATCAAGGTAGAGAGGATAAGAAGGCTGGACAGCTAATGCTCACAGCCAGTACACACACATGCACACACATACATGTGTGTGCTTGAACAGCCAGCGGGTTTGTGGAAACTGACCACGCATAACCCCCAAACCCCGTCCTTCCCTCTCTCACAGCCCCAACACCCTACTTACTCCTTACCCTCCTATCTCTCTCTCTCTCTCTCTCTCTCTCTCTCTCTCTCTCTCTCTCTCTCTCTCTCTCTCTCTCTCCTTCTCTCTCTCTCTTCTCTCTCTCTCTCTCTCTCTCTCTCTCTCTCTCTTTTTACACAGGGTTTGACAAGGTTAAGGATCCCTAGTTTTATTAACAAGCTAATTACAGGTTAAGAATTCCTAACTTTATTGACAAGCTAAGAGCTGTTACCTACATCAGCTCATTTGAAAGCATTTTTATTGTTATGAGATATACAAGTAGGGAACAGGATGAAGTTGGGCCAGCCGGCATTTTCATTTGATCAACTGACGTTATCTCGTTGACATCATTATGCTGTACGAATGTGTTCCATACTCGAGTCATCCTGGGTATATATGATCTCAGATGGAGATCATATATATAGAGAAGGGTACAGCCAGAGTGAAGTTGCTGCTTTCTGCCCGTCTTGTGGCATAAAAGCTTGTTTCACGCTGTCCTCGAAGTGGATCCAAGTGTGGTACTTTGAAAATATTGGCCTTGTACATAACAGTAAGGCCACCCACATTCCTCCTGTGTTGAAGGCTCTGCTGAAATGACAGATCTATCTAGGATGGGTCCAGGCGAGAGATGAGACGTCTTGCTCTGTTCTCAACTCTGTCAAGCAAGCAGTCGCAGTTGAGAGGGGGGGCAGGCAAACCAAGAAAGTGGAGCATACTCAAGGTGTGAGCGTACTTATGCCTCGTACAGAATCTTGCAACCCCTACTGTCAATCAGATGTGAGATACAGGGGTGTTGAGAAATGGCATTACCAGCTAAGCTTAATTTATAAATATAAATATAGTGAACACTTAGCTGATAAAAGACAGCAAATCGTCTACACAGCCGCCCCTGCAGACGAGGTCTAGAAGCTGTCGAAACCATCTTTCAACGGGCTGTAAAGATTTATAATTTGTAAGATTATAAATTACCCCTAGGGGGTGTTATGTCAGCATATTTCATTCACTGATGGCTGACAAAATGCATACTTGTTGGACTCAAAAGTCCACACCTTACTGCGACTTTTTTGATTACAAAATCCTTTCGACTCAAGTACTGCGCGTCCCCC
>NC_069399.1:74480426-74502758 GCF_026875155.1 Cherax quadricarinatus | reverse complement strand
ATATAATATATAAAAAAAATATATTTATATATACAAAATATTTTTATATTTTAATTATACTTTTAAAAATATATATATTATATTTAAATAAATTATTTTTATACACATAACACGTCCGGCTAAAGGAGCTCAACCTACGAACCTTAGGACAAGTACGCAGTGTTTTTACCAATCTACCCACACTGGACCAATACCTTGGCGTGTAGCATGAGCTACACGTTTGATCCAAGGCAGCAGCTTTCAGGGAGAAGGGGCTTACAGCTTTTCATCTCATCCCCTGCATCCCTCAGCCTTACTAGAGATTTGAACAATGCAAGGAATTCGCGAGAGCATGCGAAGTATACACAAACACTGATCTCTGGCTGAAGGGGGACTCGAACCTACGAACTTAGGAAAAGGGTACGCAGTGCTTTACCAATTACCCACACTGGACCAATACCTTGCGTGTAGCATGAGATACACGTTTGATCCAAGGCAGCCGCTTTCAGGGAGAAGGCTTACAGCTTTTCATCTCATCCCCTGCTGCATCAGCCTTACTAGAGTTTTGAACAATGCAAGGAATTCGCGAGAGCATGCGAAAAATATATACAAAAACTGATCTCTGGCTAAAGGAGACTCGAAACCTACGAACCTTAGGACAAGGTACGCAGTGCTTTCCAATCTACCACACTGGACCAATACCTTGGGCGTTTTAGCATGAGCTACACGTTTGATCCAAGGCGCCAGCTTTCAGGGAGAAGGCTTACAGCTTTTCTCTCATCCCCTGCATGCATCAGCCTTACTAGAGATTCGAACAATGCAAGGATTCGCGAGAGCATGCGAAATATACACAAACACTGATCTCTGGCTGAAGGAGACTCGAACCTACAAAACCTTAGGACAAGGTACGCAGTGCTTTCCCCAATTACCCCCCACTGGACCAATACCTTGGCGTGTAGCATGAGATACACGTTTGATCAAGGGGCAGCCAGCTTTCAGGGAAAAGGCTTACAGCTTTTCATCTCATCCCCTGCATGCATCAGCCTTACAGAGATTTGAAAAATGCAAGGAATTCGCGAGAGCATGCGAAAATATACAAACACTGTCTCTGGCTAAAGGAGACCGAACGTACGAACCTTAGGACAAGGTACGCAGTGTTTTTACAATCAAACCCACACTGGACCAATACCTTGGCGTGTAGCATGAGCTACACGTTTGATCCAAGGCAGCCAGCTTTCAGGGAGAAGGCTTACGCTTTTCATCTCATCCCCTGCATGCATCAGCCTTACTAGAGATTTGAACAATGCAAGGAATTCGCGAGAGCATGCGAAATAATACAAACACTGATCTCTGGCTAAAGGAGACTCGAACCTACGAACCTTAGGACAAGGTACGCAGTGCTTTACCAATCTACCCACCACTGGACCAATACCTTGGCGTGTAGCATGAGCTACACGTTTGATCCAAGGCAGCCAGCTTTCAGGGAGAAGGCTTACAGCTTTTCATCTCATCCCCTGCATGCATCAGCCTTACTAGAGATTTGAACAATGAAAGGGAAATTTCGCGAGAGCATGCGAAATATACACAAACATGATCTCTGGTGAAGGAGACTCGAACCTACGAAACCTTAGGACAAGGTACGCAGTGCTTTACCAATTTTACCCACACTGGACCAATACCTTGGCGTGTAGCATGAGCTACACGTTTGATCCAAGGCAGCCAGCTTTCAGGGAGAAGGCTTACAGCTTTTCATCTCACCCCCTGCATGCATCAGCCTTACTAGAGATTTGAACAATGCAAGGAATTCGCGGGAGCATGCGAAATATACACAAACACTGATTCTCGGCTGAAGGGGACTCGAACCTACAAACCCTTAGGACAGGTACGCAGTGCTTTCCCAAAATCTACCCACACTGGACCAATACCTTGGCGTGTAGCATGAGCTACACGTTGATCCAAGGCGCCAGCTTTCAGGAGAAGGCTTACAGCTTTTCTTTCTCATCCCCTGCATGCATCAGCCTTACTAGAGATTTGAACAATGCAAGGAATTCGCGAGAGCATGCGAAATATACACAAACACTGATCTCTGGCTGAAGGAGACTCGAACCTACGAACCTTAGGACAAGGTACGCAGTGCTTTACCAATCTACCCACACTGGACCAATACCTTGGCGTGTAGCATGAGCTACACGTTTTGATCCAAGGAAAGCCAGCTTTCAGGGAGAAGGCTTACAGCTTTTCATCTCATCCCCTGCAGCATCAGCCTTACTAGAGATTTGAACAATGCAAGGATTCGCGAGGAGCATGCGAAATTACACAAACACTGATCTCTGGCTGAAGGAGACTCGAACCTACAAACCCTTAGGACAAGGTACGCAGTGCTTTACCAATCTACCCACAGGGCCAATACCTTGGCGTGTAGCATGAGCTACACGTTTGATCCAAGGCAGCCAGCTTTCAGGGAGAAGGCTCTCGCGAATTCCTTGTAAGGCTGATGCATGCAGGGGATGAGATGAAAAGCTGTAAGCCTTCTCCCTGAAAGCTGGCTGCCTTGGATAAAAAGTGTAGCTCATTGCTACACCCCAAGGTATTGTCCAGTGTGGGTAGATTGGTAAAGCACTGCGTACCTTGTCCTAAGGTTCGTAGGTTTCGAGTCTCCTTCAGCCAGAGATCAGTGTTTGTGTATATTTCGCATGCTCTCGCGAATTCCTTGCATTGTTCAAATCTCTAGTAAGGCTGATGCATGCAGGGGATGAGATGAAAAGCTGTAAGCCTTCTCCCTGAAAGCTGGCTGCCTTGGATCAAACGTGTAGCTCATGCTACACGCCATGGTATTGGTCCAGTGTCGGTAGATTGGTAAAGCACTGCGTACCTTGTCCTAAGGTTCATAGGTTCGAGTCTCCTTCAGCCAGAGATCAGTGTTTGTGTATATTTCGCATGCTCTCGCGAATTCCTTGCATTGTTCAAATCTCTAGTAAGGCTGATGCATATATATATATATATATATATATATATATATATATATATATATATATATATATATATATATAATATATATATATGCATATATATATACATATGCATATATATATGCATATATATGCATATATTATATATATATATATATATATATATATATATATATATATATATATATATATATTTGTCGTGCCGAATATGTAAAACTGGTCAATTAGCAAGAACTCATTTAAAATTAAACCCTTTCTAAAATCAAGTCCTTTGAAAATCAATAGGATGGTTAAAATCTCTTACATGAATAAGTAGAGCATTGGAATCTTGTCCAGTTCTAATGCTATATTTATGTTGTTTTAATCTTAGTTCGAGATTTTTACCAGTTTGACCGTAATAAACTTTATCGCAAATTTTACAAGGAATCTTATGGACACATTCATCAGCATTTTGGGGGGACTTCTTTATCAAAAGAATGAATGGATGTGTCTATAAGATTCCTTGTAAAATTTCTGATAAAGTTTATTACGGTCAAACTGGTAAAAATCTCGAACTAAGATTAAAACAACATAAATATAGCATTAGAACTGGACAAGATTCCAATGCTCTATTTATTCATGTAAGAGATTTTAACCATCCGATTGATTTTCAAAAAGTTGAGAAAGTAGTATCAAGCAAGTCCATGGTCGAGAGGAATATAATTGAATCTTGTTTCATAAAAAACAGTTTTGACAAAAATATGAATATTTCCTTTGGTTTATATAAATTAGATCGATTTATAATTAATAGAATTTGGGAAGAATTTAATAATACACTGGACAAATAATAATTTTTAAACTTTCTTGGGTAGAATAGTTTGTGGGTGAGTTGTGCAAAGGACCTATCCAAGTTGGGTCGGCGCGCGTCAGGTGTTTAACCGTTGTGGGATCTGATAGTGAGGTGCTGGCCGACCCCTTATATAGCTTCCTTGGGTGCTTTACTTTCATAGTTCCTTGATAATGTGAGTAGTCACGAAAGCGCTTGGAATTTCTCTATTCTTTCAGAGTGGTTGTTTTGCATATTCTGAAATCACCTGTTTACTGTGATCTTATTGCATATATATATATATATAATATAATATATATATATATAATATATATAATATATATATTTTATATATATATATATAATATATATATATATATGTCGTGCCGAATATGTAAAACTTGTCAATTAGCAAGAACTCATTTAAAATTAAGTCCTTTCTAAAATTTTCTCTTATACGTTTAAAGATATATTTTTTTCATTAATGGTGAAGTAAAAATTTACATTTTTGCACCAAAAGCAACTTAGAAAACTTACCTAACTTTGTTATAACAAGCTCAATTTATTTTAGCCTAACCTAACTAAATATATTTTAGATTTGTTTACAATAATTTAATACTAAACAAACACAGTGAAAAATATTTTTTTCGTTAAGTTCAGAATGATTTTGGCGAAATTCTTGCATACACAAATTTTCACTTGTCCTATATGGCAAGATGAGCGTTGCTATTTAAGCCAAGATCTCAAGTTCTGCCTATTCGGCACGACATATATATATATATATATATATATATATATATATATATATATATATATATATATATATATATATATATATATATATATATATATATATATATATATATATATATATATATATATATATATATATATAAAATATATTTTATATATAATATATGTATATATATATACACATATACATATATATATCACGGTGTGGAAGTAGGTCGTGCCCTAGGGTTAGGCAAGTGAAGAATTCCCTGTATTAAGAACCCAAGATGTTGCTGTGTCTGACAGGAATGTAGATGAATAGTTCAGAGAACCGGCAAGTTGATAAATTAGACACATGTGCAACACTTGGGTTTCTTTATTGAGGAAACGTTTCGCCACACAGTGGCTTCATCAGTCCATACAAAGAAGAACGGGGAAGAACAGGAGGAGTTTGAGGTAATCATTCCCTCAGCGTTGAGTCGATGTGGTCAGGTCTCTCCGTATATATACCCAGAGCATTACACTCCTCACTCTGTGTATACGGGAAATATCGAATTCCATTTCATTTAGAAATCGCCTAATTTCACAAAAAATTATGTATGTAACTAAATAATAGAAACATATATACCTGAAATTGTATACCATGTACCTAAACAGACTTAAAAATGTAACTAAAAAAGAGGTTTTCATTGTGACAACGTTTCATTCTGTCAATGATGAAGCTCTACATAGAGCTTCACAATAAAAGCCTTCTATGCACTGTGCCTTTCCTTCATTAATCCCCAACATATTAGATTTTTTTATGAAGGCAATAACAGGGAACAAAAATATAATAAAAACGAAGAGATTGTTGACAATAGGAGAAAACGGAAACGCCATTCCAGAGAGCATTTCCAGGGCCAAACAACCTGGTCAATTCCACCTTCAGTGGTGTGTGGCAATGTGGAGTGGCCTGACGCTGACTCTCTCTCCCTGTGCTGTACCTTAGTTCAGCTGTGTGCCCTTATAACCCTTCCTCGTGGGATTTTAAGGTCCTTGCGGTTGGTTCAAGCACCACTTGCGGACCTTTAACGCACATAATGTACTTGCCAAAATTCAGGAATGCTCGCTCTCACCTCTAGATATCTCGTTGCCCAGACCCACAGAGAAGAATAACGTTATTCTTTATAACGTAAGTGTAAGTGTAGAGTTTATACATATAATATATATATATATATATATATATATATATATATATATATATATATATATATATATATATATATATATATATATATATATATATTTATATATATATATATATATATATATATATATATATATATATATAATATATATTATATATGTATATATATATTTCGTTAGGTTCAGAATGATTTTGGCGAAATTATTGCATACACAAATTTTCACTTGTCCTGTATGGCAAGATGAGCGTTGCTATTTAAGCCAAGATCGCAAGTTCTGCCTATTCGGCACGACATGTATGTATATATATATATATTATATATATATATATATTATATATATATATATATATATATATATATATATATATATATATATATATATATAATATATATATATATATATATATATATATATATATATATATATATATATATATAGATATGTATATATATATATATATATACATATATATATATATATATATATATATATATATATATATATATATATATATATATATATATATGTTGTGCCTAGCTGGCACAACAGACTCTCTCCTAGAGGACATGAGTGAAAATAAAGACATGGGAGAAAGCCTGGCCGTTTCTTTAAACCCCACCAAATGTGAAATAGTTTCTACCAATCGACAGATGATCCAGAATATTAGTGCTGTTTTACCAGGAGCACGAGCCATTGATCCAGCCAATAGCACTCTCCTTGGTGCTCCTCTTGGGTCCAATGCCATCGATCTGATCCTAGAAAAAAAAGTCTCAGACCTCTGGACGATGGAAACCAGGATGAAAGACAATGACACACATGATGCCTTCTACCTACTCACCAGGTGCCTGTCAATCCCAAAACTTTCCTACTTTCTGAGATGCTCCCCAGCCTTCAGCAGTTCGAAACTCAAGGAATATGACTCTCTCCTAAAGACCATGCTAGAGAGTGTATTGAATATTTCCCTTGAAGATGGACAGTAGTTACAAGCCTCACTTCTGGTCAGGCTTGGAGGGCTAGGAGTACGCAGATCCTCCCAGATTGCTCTACCAGCTTTCCTATCCTCTTCCATAGCATCAAACGAGTTGATAAGACAAATTTTTCCTGATAATCTCAGTGACTCATCAGGAATACAGGACCCTAGCTACACCAGGGCCATCATTGAATGGGAGACTTGCTGCTCCAGCACCAAACCCTAGTGCAGCACTGGCTCACAAACAGTCAAGCTGGGATGGCCTGATCACTGAAAAGGTGCTTACCAACATGCTCAGGGCTGCAACATCAGATAGGGAGACTGCCCATCTCCAGGCTGTGAGCGCACCTCACTCAGGGAACGTCCTCCAAACAGTTCCCATATCGGCAATGGGAACGCGACTCGACCCTAAGACCCTCCGTATTACAGTGACTCTGTGCCTTGCTACCCCAATTCACACAGGATATATGTGTATTTGTGGCGAAGCGCAAGCAGACCAATACGGTCTACATAGTCTTAAGTGTTCCAAAACCACTGACATCATAAAGAGAACCCTTGCTACACTGGATGCCCAGCCGAGAGGGAGCCCCGATCACTAGCAGCCAACAATACTCACAACCCAGCAAACCGCCCAGACGGGATCATTATCAATCCTTGGAAGAATAGCAAGCTCTTAGCATGGGCCTATACCTGTGTGTTCACACTGCCTAACACCTACATCCATCACAGTGTTGGGCGGCAGGGAGGAGCTGCTGACCACTGGGAGGAGTACAAGATCAGCAAGTACAGGGACATTAGCCAACAGTATCAATTTGTTCCAGTGGGAACAGAGACCTTGGGATCATGGGGAAAAAATGCAAGTTCTGCCTATTCGGCATGACATATATATATATATATATATATATATATATATATATATATATATATATATAATATATATATATATATATATATATATATATATATATATATATATATATATATATATAATATATATATATATATATATATATATATATATAATATATATATATATATATATATATAAATATATATATATATATATATATATATATATATATATATATATATATATATATATTTTATATATATATATATATGTCGTGCCGAATATGTAAAACTGGTCAATTAGCAAGAACTCATTTAAAATTAAGTTCTTTCTGAAATTTTCTTTTATACGTTTAAAGATATATTTTTTTCATTAATGTTAATGTAAAAAAATTTAATTTTCCACATAAAAGAATCATAGAAACCTTACCTAACCTTAATGTAACAAGAACAATTTATTTTAGCCTAACCCAACTAAATATATTTTAGATTTGTTTACAGTAATTTAATACTAAACAAACACAGTGAAATATATTTTTTTTCGTTAAGTTCATAATGATTTTGGCGAAATTATTGCATACACAAATTTTCACTTGTCCTATATGGCAAGATGAGCGTTGCTATTTAAGCCAAGATCGCAAGTTATGCCTATTCGGCACGACATATATATATATATATATATATATATATATATATATATATATATATATATATATATATATATATATATATATATATATATATATATATATATATATATATATATTATATATATATATGTACATATATAATTTTATATATATATATATATATATATATATAATATATATATAGATATGTATATATATATATATATATATATACATATATATATATATATATATATATATATATATATATATAATATATATATATATATATATATATATATATATATATATATGTTGTGCCTAGCTGGCACAACAGACTCTCTCCTAGAGGACATGAGTGAAAATAAAGACATGGGAGAAAGCCTGGCCGTTTCTTTAAACCCCACCAAATGTGAAATAGTTTCTACCAATCGACAGATGATCCAGAATATTAGTGCTGTTTTACCAGGAGCACGAGCCATTGATCCAGCCAATAGCACTCTCCTTGGTGCTCCTCTTGGGTCCAATGCCATCGATCTGATCCTAGAAAAAAAAGTCTCAGACCTCTGGACGATGGAAACCAGGATGAAAGACAATGACACACATGATGCCTTCTACCTACTCACCAGGTGCCTGTCAATCCCAAAACTTTCCTACTTTCTGAGATGCTCCCCAGCCTTCAGCAGTTCGAAACTCAAGGAATATGACTCTCTCCTAAAGACCATGCTAGAGAGTGTATTGAATATTTCCCTTGAAGATGGACAGTAGTTTACAAGCCTCACTTCTGGTCAGGCTTGGAGGGCTAGGAGTACGCAGATCCTCCCAGATTGCTCTACCAGCTTCCTATCCTCTTCCATAGCATCAAACGAGTTGATAAGACAAATTTTTCCTGATAATCTCAGTGACTCATCAGGAATACAGGACCCTAGCTACACCAGGGCCATCATTGAATGGAAGACTTGCTGCTCCAGCACCAAACCCTAGTGCAGCACTGGCTCACAAACAGTCAAGCTGGGATGGCCTGATCACTGAAAAGGTGCTTACCAACATGCTCAGGCTGCAACATCAGATAGGGAGACTGCCCATCTCCAGGCTGTGAGCGCACCTCACTCAGGGGACGTCCTCCAAACAGTTCCCATATCGGCAATGGGAACGCGACTCGACCCTAAGACCCTCCGTTTTTGCAGTGACTCTGTGCCTTGCTGCCCCAATTCACACAGGATATATGTGTATTTGTGGCGAAGCGCAAGCAGACCAATACGGTCTACATAGTCTTAAGTGTTCCAAAACCACTGACATCATAAAGAGAACCCTTGCTACACTGGATGCCCAGCCGAGAGGGAGCCCCGATCACTAGCAGCCAACAATACTCACAACCCAGCAAACCGCCCAGACGGGATCACCATCAATCCTTGGAAGAATAGCAAGCTCTTAGCATGGGCCTATACCTGTGTGTTCACACTGCCTAACACCTACATCCATCACAGTGTTGGGCGGCAGGGAGGAGCTGCTGACCACTGGGAGGAGTACAAGATCAGCAAGTACAGGGACATTAGCCAACAGTATCAATTTGTTCCAGTGGGAACAGAGACCTTGGGATCATGGGGAAAAAATGCAAGTTCTGCCTATTCGGCATGACATATATATATATTATATATATATATATATATAAATATAATATATATATATATATATATATATATATATATATATATATATTTTATATATATATATATAAAATATATATATATATATATATATAATATATATATATATATATATATATATATATATATATATATATATATATACATGCAAAGCAGCCACCGGGGAACTGAATGATAAGAGGAGCAGGAAATGGGGTAAACATCGGAAGCATCAGTGACAAGAGAAATACAAACAATATTACTGAGAAGGGTATTAGTCGGACGAAAAACAAACTTAATATCTTAAGGACGGAGAGTTTTTGAGATTTTGAAGATTGGAAATATAGGAAACGCAAGGAATATTAGAATTCACAGGAGAAGTAAAGTAAGGTGAGGAGAGACTCCTTTTTAGCATGACAATAGAAAGAGTTTATGAAATCGAAAGAATAGCTACCACAAAAGTGGGAGTTGTCACAGCCAGTCCAGTAAAAAGGTTGGAGTTCTCATCCTGTGATAGTCATTCCAGCACAAACGTGGGAGTTATCATAGCCACTCCAGCACATAATCTGGATCTATCACGGTTACTTCAACGTTGAAGCTATAATAAAAGTAAGTTCGCATGCCCTTGATGCAACATAAAGGAAATAAATCTACTCCTTAGGATAGTGAGGAAATGCTTCTTTACCCATTCACTCTGCATCTTATCCTTTCGTTCTCGCCAAGAAGTTGCCTTGATACTCAGTAATGGCTCTTGATTAAAGGAACTGAGCTATCCTCCTCGTAGTAGGATTAGCCATTCTTAATGATTATAACAATTATTTATCCACTCGCTGTGTGTATTACCCAGCAGACTCTGGCCAATTCGACTTAAAACAGTTGTCTAGATGTTCATGTCTTTGTCATGAAATGTTATCTTATCAACTGGATACTTAGAGTAATATTTTATCTATCGTGGACATGGAGTGTTATTTTATCTCTCACAAACATGGAGAATTATTTTATCTCTCAAAGACATAGAGTGTTATTTTATATATTGTGGGTATGGAATGTCGTTTAATAACTTCCAGAACACTTTAGACAACATCACTGCAGAATTATTTTTTTATTATTCATTACTCATAGTAAGAAAATCACAATTATTATTACTGTTTAAACAGTTGTTCTTAGATGACATATTTCCATTTTACCTTCTATAAGGTAAGTTAGTTTAATTGTAAAACTGATCTCAGAATCTTGTTGGCAAGATATGTAAAAAAAGAAAATCCTAATTCATCTATAAATTAAATATATTTAAGAACAATGTATTAATATTTTTAAAGGGGAAATATCTCATTCAAAAAATGCTTAAATAATACTTGGTAATAATGATCAACTGACTGAAGAAACAGAGTCACTGCTTCAAGGGTGACGAGACCTTTGTTATTTCTTGGTTCCTATCAGACAGCAAAGAGATAAATACCAGTAAAATATATCGTGAGTAGAATTTGTGTAAATGCCTCAAACGACATTTTTCATTATTCTCTAATACCTATGCACTAATTAACACCCTAATTACTTCTTCTGGAATCAAATTGTTGATAAACACAAAGCGAATGGAAAAAATGCGTAAGGTTTCTTCGTAATGTTAAGTGATTCATGGTATCTTTTCCCTATTGGCCCAACTTCATCTGTGTCGTGGTCTCTAGTCGTCATCCACACTATTACAGTATAATTAACTGCCTTCGAATAGTCAAAGGCCTCGGTCCTTGTCACTGCAATGATAAGTAGTTTACAAGATTTTAATTAAATCCTATTTTAAACTGTCTTTAATTGAATATTAAGAAACCTGGTTTACGATTAATCGGAAGAGGAAAAATCTCTGTAACTATTTCTTATTCAGCTGTTGGAAAGTTCCTTCTTTCCAGGCCATTTCTTCTACTCTAAACTAGCCTGGTTTTCAAAGTGACTCGTGGGAGCCAAATCTAGCGTTACATTTCCCGCTCTTAACTAACCTGGTTGGTAACATGAAGTGTAAGTTAAGTCTCCATCATATCTTCCACTCTTAGCAACACAACTCGTGAGTATCAGGTTTCTATCATATCTTCCGCTCTTAACTAGCCTAGCTGTAGACGTGACTCCTGAAAGATCATTCTTCCCCCAAAGTGAAATCCATTACCACTGACGCTATCGACATCAAAGCCTCCCCTCCTGAGTGTTTACGAGATGTAAGGACGCGGGTAATTTAGTATTGAAGAGGGAGATCATTAGCATCTACCTCGGATATCCAATACGGGTTGTATATACACAAGCATTCAGATATATAGGTGATTCGCCCTTTCACGACGAAGGTCCCTTTCGACACCTGTGAAGGTAATGGAAACGGGATTGTATTCAGCAGTGATGACTATGAATTCATTCCGAGACTTAGGTCAGCTAATATTACCTCTTTCCTCCGACTTTTGTCGATCTCACTCACCTTGTACTCTTTGACATTAGACAAAATTAGTTTCTTCCATCATTCACGACGATGCTTAGCTCATTTTCGCCTCAGTCTTCCCTCCCTTTCCTCTATGTACATTAGTTCTGTGTGTGGTCCATTTCTGGATTCTTCTAGCCACGATATTGTGATTTGCAATATTCATAAATTCTCCCCTTCTTTAAATCCCCGGAATCTACGTAGTCTGATTTTTACGAGGTTAGCGTTTCCTTATGAATTGGGTAAGGTGGGGTAAAAAGCCCATACGAGGTAAAAGCCTCCCCCCTGTTTCTTCCTTATTACAGACGTATATATCTCGGTCAGCTGAACACAGTGTCTACGCCGTCTATCAGAAGTTATTTACACTACCAGCTCAGTCGAAATCAACCGGAGAGGAAGTCAATACGCGTTTTTCTCTTGTGCCTCTATTTCATCTAAGTAGTGTTATAGTAGTGATAACTTGTGCAAATATTTTGTGTGTTTTATGTAATATGTATTACGTGATATATAATAAAAATTTTATGCTTGCTCTTAATTCTTTATACCATATCTAAAAAACTATAAAGCTATAATGTTTTTCTTGTTTGTTGCAGGTGAGAGATGTCGCCTGTTTATAGGAGGAAGAAGAACCGTGCTTCCTATGGAGAAAGTATTCTACAGAGATTTCTTCAAGCAATTTAGAATGGTACATCACTAAAAACTACATCTAGGCATTATGGTATCGAGACGAGAAAGTCAAGAATCCTGGTGCTGCCCTGTTTGGCCGTTTCAGACCACATTTCGATTAAAATTTAGAGGTCATGTTTATGAGTCGTATTTAGGCAATGGAATGGGCTTTGTTTGGTCTCACATCTACTGACATAGGGCGTCTTGCTTTTGAATTCGCAGAAAGGATGAAGATTCCCCCACCGGTTTTGTACGACTTGAAAAATGGCTGGAAAAGATTGGCTAACAGTGTTATTGCAAAGAAATCCAACGCTATCTATAGAAAACCAGAGGTTACTTGTATGGCAAGACCTGTAGGATTTAATCGTCCACAGGGTGCCAGATTTCTCAAGGTGTACCGTGATGTATTATCTGAAGGAAATTATAGTCCAAGACAAGTGTGGAATTTGGATGAGATAGGTCTAACGACTGTGCAAGAATCCGGTCAATATTGGGGCAACAAAAGGAGCAAAATCAATTGGATGCATAAACAGCGGCGAACGTGGACAAACAACAACTGTTCTTTGTGCAGTAAATGCAGCTGGAACATATATACCCCCAGTGTTTGTATTCGCCGAACTACTTCTAATGACTGGCAGCCCACCTGGATCTATCTCAAGATGCACTGCTAACGGATGGCCTGATGCAGATTGTTTCTTAGTCTGGCTTCATCACATTGTTATTCATGCCAAACCAACAAAATACGAAAAGCACATTATAATTCTAGATGGCCACCACAGTCACAAAATTTATGCTGCCATTGACTTTGCCAGAGAGAATGGCATAACTCTGATTAATCTACCTCCTCACTGTACTCAAAAATTGCAGCCTCTTGATGTATCATACTTCAATTCACTGAAGGCTGCTCACAGCAGAGCAGCAGAAAGCGAATAACCCAATCTAATGTAGCAGAGATATTTACCAGTGCACATACGAAAACAGCTGATATCGATGAAGCCATAAATGGTTTTATAGCAACTGGTCTCTGGCCATTCAATGATAATTTATTTTGGGAAGAAGACTTTATAGCATCACAGTTGACAGAAGAACTACCTAATGTTGATAGCAGCAACGTAGTCACACAAGTTGACACCATTTCTCATGACACGAATGATCACCCAAATGATATGCTAGGTATGAAAGATGGGCCTAGTAGCACTAACACAGATGGTATATCACTTGATTATCTCTCCGTTTCCAACTCACAAGAGCCACAAGCTAGCACATCCAGAGATGGTGAAGCAAAGATTTTACTTGCAAAACTCTGCAGCCCTCCGAAACCAACTGAGAAGCGAGCTAGGCAAAGGAAAGCACAAATAGCAGAGATTATAACATCATCATTTAATAAGAAGTAGTTGCTTGATAACAATAAAAAACCTACAGTTTCAGTAGAAAAGAAAACAAAAAGTAGCAAGAAAATTCCAAGCCCACTTTCTTCTGACGATGAGGAATGGCCTTCTCTAGCGTGTGGTTCACCATTTGCTAGTAGCAGACCCTCTGAAAAATGAGTGCATTGTAATTCATATAAGAAATGGTCACATGAAGACTGTACACCTGGATCTGATTGGTATGTATGCCAGAACTGTGAATCTGAAGAAGACTGATTGCAGCATGTTGAAAAGATTCTTTTTTAATAGCGTTGATAGAAGATATCATTTTTGAATTCGTTGAAGGAATGTAAGTATGTTGTTTTTGTTTACAAAATGTGTTTGAATAATTTTTAATGCACAGGGTAAAATGTCCACTCTCTGGTCCTCTAATCTAGGCACGGGGTAAAAGGCCCTTTTAGTGTCTTTAAAATAACTTAAATTTTCTACATTATAAATACAAAGTAGAGAGATGCAACTCTCAGAGAGGAGAGTAAATTAGCTTTGCTTTCTAATAAAACCTCCTACAGATCAATATTCTAAACATTATAAATACAGCAAGCATTTTATCTTAAGGGAGGCTTCTTACCCCACACTACCCTATATATTGGCTCCCTCACTTTTTTTGAGTTAATGTGACTTGAAATAGTCCAAATAGGACCGAAAAGTCGTCGTAAGCTTCTCTCTCGTATGCGCGGGATATTTATGCATTTTATAGGAATTCTGAAGTGTAGACATCATCCCTCAAGTATGCAACTTTTAAAGTGGTGACTTAATTCCTTTTAGCCGTCGTGCATCAACAACCTGATCGGTCAGGCCAGCAACCAGGAAGCCTGGTCTGGGACCGGGGTGCTGGGGTGGTAAGCTCCTGAAACGACTAAAGGTAACCTTCAGATATATAACAACATATTGGAGTAGTCTGTTCCACAGCTGGTATAATCTGAAGCTGCATCTCACTCGTAATATTTTATGAAACACACACACACACACACACACACACACACATTGGAAAAATCAAGGGAGAAAATGACCACATACAGACAGGATCCAGAGTCACAGAGGGAGAGGCAATGGGAGGAGGAAAGGGCAAAATCAGTGTTTATCCATGGGGCTTTGGGAGAGAGAGGAAAGGACACACACTGAAAGACGGCAGGAAGAAAGAAAGGAGATTGAGAAAATCATCACGGAAATAGGGGGAGAAGACATGGACGAGATTGTAAATTTTCAGAGAATAGGGGGGTACTTGAAGGGGGAGAAACCGACCGATCAAGCTGATTCTCAGGACAGAAACAGTGCGGAACAGGAACCTCCAAGAGAAACCACGGTTGAAAAACTCGGAAGAGTACAAGAGGGTGTTCCTACACAGAGACAGAACACAAACAGAACGACAGCAGCTGAGGGAGAGGACAATAAAGCAAAAGGAGCTACGAAAGGAGACAAGGATGGAGCCAGCAGAGGTCAGTCAGAGCAGAACAGAGCAGCAAGGGCAAGCACACACACAACTATACTCAGAACCCCACAACCTATCACACCATCCCAACACACACTACAATCCATACCCACAGCTTCCACCCAACCCCCAACCATAGAATCCAACAGTATGCTACCAGGTCTCCCACCCCCACAGGCCCGCCAAACCACAGCGTTGGAAAGGAAACTGAAGGTATGGTACACAAACGCTGATGGAATAACAAACAAGTGGGAGGAGTGGCACGAAAGGCCCCCTGCTGTTCACAATCTACATAAACGACATAGATGAGGGCATAAAGAGCGACATCGGCAAGTTTGCCGATGACACCAAAATAGGCCGTCGAATTCATTCTGACGAGGACATTCGAGCACTCCAGGAAGATTTGAATAGACTGATGCAGTGGTCGGAGAAGTGGCAGATGCAGTTTAATATAGACAAATGCAAAGTTCTAAATGTTGGACAGGACAATAACCATGCCACATATAAACTAAATAATGTAGATCTTAATATTACGGATTGCGAAAAAGATTTAGGAGTTCTGGTTAGCAGTAATCTGAAACCAAGACAACAGTGCATAAGTGTTCGCAATAAAGCTAATAGAATCCTTGGCTTCATATCAAGAAGCATAAATAATAGGAGTCCTCAGGTTGTTCTTCAACTCTATACATCCTTGGTTAGGCCTCATTTAGATTATGCTGCACAGTTTTGGTCACCGTATTACAGAATGGATATAAATTCTCTGGAAAATGTACAAAGGAGGATGACAAAGATGATCCCATGTATCAGAAACCTTCCCTATGAGGATAGACTAAGGGCCCTGAAACTGCACTCTCTAGAAAGACGTAGAATTAGGGGGATATGATTGAGGTTTATAAGTGGAAGACAGGAATAAATAAAGGGGATGTAAATAGTGTGCTGATAATATCTAGCCTAGACAGGACTCGCAGCAATGGTTTTAAGTTGGAAAAATTCAGATTCAGGAGGGATATAGGAAAGTACTGGTTTGGTAATAGAGTTGTGGATGAGTGGAACAAACTCCCAAGTACCGTTATAGAGGCCAGAACGTTGTGTAGCTTTAAAAATAGGTTGGATAAATACATGAGTAGATGTGGGTGGGTGTGAGTTAGACCTGATAGCTTGTGCTAACGGGTCGGTTGCCGTGTTCCTCCCTTGAGTCAATGTGACCTGACCTGACTAGGTTGGGTGCATTGGCTTAAGCCGGTAGGGACTTGGACCTGCCTCGCATGGGCCAGTAGGCCTTCTGCAGTGTTCCTTCGTTCTTATCTTCTTATGTTCTTATGTTCTTATGAAAGAGTCAAAGAGGCATCACCGGACATCATAGCTCTCACAGAAACCAAGCTTACAGGTATGATAACAGATGCCATCTTTCAACGGGATACCAGATCCTGAGAAAAGACAGAAGGAACAGGGGGGTGGAGGAGTGGCACTGCTGATCAAAAACCGATGGAATTCTGATGAGCTGGAGAGAGGAGACAGCGGAGAAGAAAGTGATTACATAGCGGGAACGCTTCACTCTGGAGGTTCCAAGGTGGTAATTGCAGTGATGTATAACCCACCACAGAACAGCAGGAGGCCAGGGCAAGAGTATGACGAGAGCAACAGAGCGATGGTTGACACACTGGCTGCAGTGGCCAGAAGAGCTCATGCATGCAGGGCAAAGCTCCTGATCATGAGTGACTTTAACCACAAGGAGATCGACTGGGAGAACTTGGAGCCACATGGGGGCCAAGATACATGGATGGCTAAGATGATGGAGGTGGTACTGGAAAACTTCATGTACCAACACACAAGGGACACTACAAGAGAGAGAGGAGAGGATAAACCAGCAAGACTGGACTTAGTATTCACCTTGAGTAGTGCAGATATTGAGGACATCACATATGAAAGACCCCTTGGGGCCAGCTATCATGTGGTTTTGAGCTTCGAATACACAGTAGAGCTACAAGTGGAGGGGGAAGCAGGAAGGCCAGGACAAATGAAGCCAAACTACAAGAAAAGGGACTACACGGGAATGAGGAACTTCCTGAACGAGGTTCAGTGGGACAGAGAACTGGCAGGGAAGCCAGTTAATGAGATGATGGAATATGAAGCAACAATGTGCAAGGAGGCTGAGGAGAGGTTTGTACCCAAGGGAAACAGGAATAATGAAAAAGCCAGGATGAGCCCATGGTTCACCCAAAGGTGCAAGGAGGCAAAAACCAGGTTTGCTAGGGAATGGAAGAAATATAGAAGGCAAAGGGCCCAGGAGAATAAGGAGAGCAGTCGTAGAGCCAGAAGCGAATATGCACAGATAAGAAGGGAGGCCCAACGACAATATGAAAACGACATAGCAGCGAAAGCCAAATCTGACCCGAAGCTGTTATACAGCCACATCAGGAGGAAAACAACAGTCAAGGACCAGTAATCAGGCTAAGGAAGGAAGGAGGAGAGACAACAAGAAATGACCGTGAAGTATGTGAGGAACTCAACAAGAGATTCAAAGAAGTGTTCACAGAGGAGACAGAAGGGGCTCCAGAAAGACGGAGAGGTGTGGCACACCACCAGGTGCTGGACACAGTACACACAACCGAGGAAGAAGTGAAGAGACTTCTGAGTGAGCTAGATACCTCAAAGGCAATGGGGCCAGATAACATCTCTCCATGGGTCCTGAGAGAGGGAGCAGAGGTGCTAAGTGTACCCCTAATAACAATATTCAATACATCTATCGAAACAGGGAGATTGCCTGAGGCATGGAAGACAGCAAATGTAGTCCCAATCTTTAAAAAAGGAGACATAAATGAAGCACTAAACTACAGACCAGTGTCACTGGCATGTATAGTATGCAAAGTCATGGAGAAGATTATCAGGAGAAGAGTGGTGGAACACCTAGAAAGGTGTTCAGCCAACATGGTTTCAGAGACGGGAAATCTTGTGTCACAAACCTACTGAAGTTCTATGACATGGTGACAGCAGTAAGGCAAGAGAGACAGGGGTGGGTGGATTGCATTTTCTTGGACTGCAAGAAGGCGTTTGACACAGTACCACACAAGAGATTAATGCAAAAACTGGAGGACCAAGCAGGGATAACAGGGAGGGCACTACAATGGATCAGGGAATACTTGTCAGGAAGACAGCAGCGAGTAATGGTACGTGGCGAGGTGTCAGAGTGGACACCTGTGACCAGCGGGGTCCCACAGGGGTCAGTCCTAGGACCAGTGCTGTTTCTGGTATTTGTGAACTACATGACGGAAGGAATAAACTCCGAGGTGTCCCTGTTTGCAGACGACGTGAAGTTGATGAGAAGAATTCATTCGATCGACGACCAGGCAGAACTACAAAGGGATCTGGACAGGCTGCAGACTTGGTCCAGCAATTGGCTCCTGGAGTTCAATCCCACCAAGTGCAAAGTCATGAAGATTGGGGAAGGGCAAAGAAGACCGCAGATGGAGTACAGTCTAGGGGGCCAGAGACTACAAACCTCACTCAAGGAAAAAGATCTTGGGGTGAGTATAACACCAGGCACATCACCTGAAGCGCACATCAACCAAATAACTGCTGCAGCATATGAGCGCCTGGCAAACCTCAGAACAGCATTCCGACATCTTAATTAGGAATCGTTCAGGACCCTGTACACCGTGTACGTTAGGCCCATATTGGAGTATGCGGCACCAGCTTGGAACCCACACCTAGCCAAGCATGTAAAGAAACTAGAGAAAGTGCAAAGGTTTGCAACAAGACTAGTCCCAGAGCTAAGAGGTATGTCCTACGAGGAGTGGTTAAGGGAAATCAACCTGACGACACTGGAGGACAGGAGAGATAGGGGGGACATGATAACGACATACAAAATACTGAGAGGAATTGACAAGGTGGACAAAGACAGGATGTTCCAGAGACTGGACACAGCAACAAGGGGACACAGTTGGAAGGTGAAGACACAGATGAATCACAGGGATGTTAGGAAGTATTTCTTCAGCCACAGAGTAGTCAGGAAGTGGAATAGTTTGGGAAGCGATATAGTGGAGACAGGATTCATACATAGCTTTAAGCAGAGGCACGATAAAGCTCATGATTCAGGGAGAGTGACCTAGTAGCGACCAGTGAAGAGGCGGGGCCAGGGGCTTGGACTCGACCCCTGCAACCTCAACTAAGTGAGTACACACACACACACACACACACACACACACACACACACACACACACACATACACACACACAAACACACACACACACACACACCCTGTACACCGTGTACGTTAGGCCCATATTGGAGTATGCGGCACCAGCTTGGAACCCACACCTAGCCAAGCATGTAAAGAAACTAGAGAAAGTGCAAAGGTTTGCAACAAGACTAGTCCCAGAGCTAAGAGGTATGTCCTACGAGGAGAGGTTAAGGGAAATCAACCTGACGACACTGGAGGACTGGAGAGATAGAGGGGACTTGATAACGAATATAAAATACTGAGAGGAATTAACAAGGTGGACAGAGACTGAATGTTCCAGAGATGGGACACAACAACAAGGGGAAACAGTTGGAAGTTGAAGAAACAGATGAATCACAGGGATGTTAGGAAGTATTTCTTCAGTCACAGAGTTGTTAGGAAGTGAAATAGTTTGGGAAGCGATGTAGTGGAGGCAGGATCCATACAAAGCTTTAAGCAGAGGTATGATAAAGCTCATGGTGCAGGGAGAGTGACCCAGAAGCGGCCAGCGAAGAGGCGGGGGCAGGAACTATGAATCGACCCCTGCAACCACAACTAGGTGAGTACAACTAGGTGAATAAACACACCTTTGTTACCCATACATTACTGAATATATTTTAGGAACTAAGCGATTTGGTGAATTTGTACTTTAAGTGAGAGTAAGTGCTACGGAAGGACGAATTAGTGAGACATTAACCTTGAACTGGACGAGTTAAGCCACACTTCTGGCAGCGTCGCGTGTGCGAGTTATAGACGTAGTAACGTGTAACAGACATAGTGACGTGTGGAAGACATGACATGCAGCTGTCCAGGTGGCGTGTAACAGACCTGGTGAGGTGTAGCAAGCCTATTGATGCATAACAGACCTGGTGATGCGTGGAAGACCTGGCGTACAGTTGAGCTGGTGATGTGTGACAGACCTTGTGACATGTGGCTGAAATAATTTTATTTACGCTAAAGACCAACATTTCTTGCAGAATTCTTTTGGAAAACAATAGTCGAAGATAAATATATATATATATAATATATATATATATATATATTATATATATATATATATATATAATATATATATATATATATATATATATATATATATATATATTAATATATTATACATGAAAAGCCACGGGGTCTTGAAATTTTTAGCTGAAGTACTTTCACATTCATCAGTGCGTCATCAGCCGCTATGCAAAGTTGAAAGGCAACAACTAAAGGAGTGAGGGGAAGTTTTTCCTCAGAGCAACGCAGTGCGGGTTTGACACCTGCCGCAGTCTCTCTCGGAATGTGAGCCAACACTTTGGCGCCACCTGCACCACCACCATCCCCATCCTCCCCATATAAGGTAGGAGAGGACCTCTGGGTTTTGAGAAGTCAAGGAATATGAAATTAGAAGATATAATAGCTAGTCCCAAACTTTTTCTAGTCACTTAGAACAGGTCAGGTGACTTGAGAAAATACGTTTCACAGTGGATAATATGTATATGGATTGCTATTATTCTGTGTAACTTTTTTTTTAATAAAAGAAAAGAAATGAATGTGCTGTCCTATTTGTTTAAATGTCCTAGTCTGGGGTACTAGAGTGTTCCCAGGAGTACTCAGAAGTATCTCTTCATATATTCCTAAATATTGTCTACCAGTCTTTTCATTATCGATTAATATGCCTTATATGGGAATCTTCTATACCATTCTGATAATATTTCTATGACCCAGATTTCTACTTCGAATATCCTTGAACCCCACTATTTATGCTATCATGTAATCTTGTGTACCTGTTAATGTATGTTACTGTAACAACTAAACGCATTATATAACCATACACGACTGACGTAGCATGATGTTTTGGTGCGTAGTCACTGGTAGAGTACCACCATTCCATTGTGAAACCACCTGGCATAAAGAGCTATCCTGTGATTTTGTATATCATTGTTGTTTAAGATTGTGTAAAATAGACTCTACTAAATAACTATCGAGCTTGTATAACCCATAATTTGAGTTATATACGGTATTCCTCTCATGTTTCAAGAGAGAAGATTCAATTATGTTTCTTTCTATGGCAGAACTGTTGGGTATAATAATCTGGGCATCAGCCCACCCCAGAGGGTGATTACAGGAACTAACGTAGCGTAGATAGCGTTCGACTCCTGCCCTGTCCTGACTGAGTGTATATGTAGGGATATTCTGGTTTCCTAAAGTTTACCTGTTTGACCAAGAGAGAAGACTCTGAGTACATGGGACCTTGTAAACCCCACCAACTTTGTTGGAGGCTGTTTTTAATCAACTTTAATTTCACAGTCCCAGTGTTTTTGAAAGCAAGGCTTTCAATGATCTTTTTTATGCCTCACACAGGGAAACCTGGTTCTTATTG
>NC_069399.1:74464698-74479926 GCF_026875155.1 Cherax quadricarinatus | reverse complement strand
TGCAAAAGGAAAACCCTTTTCATACAATAACTGCATCACACACGAGGAAAAGTACAAAAGCAATAAATTACTGCGATGCCGCTCTTGTTTTTTAAAAGCCTGGGTAAATGCAGCACTGATATGCAGCACTATGGGATGCAGATCTATGTGATATAGCACTGTGTGATGCAGGATTGTTTGATGCAGCACTGTGTGATGCAGGATTGTTTGATGCAGCACTGTGTGATGCAGCACTGTCCGATGCAGCACTGTGTGATGCAGAGTTGTGCGATGCAGCATTGGGCGATGCAGCACTGTGTGACACAGCACTGTGTGATGCAGCACTGTGTGACGTAGCACTGTGTGATGCAGCACGGTGTGATGCAGCGCTGTGCGATGCAGCACTGTGTGATACAGCACTGGGCGATGCAGCACTGTGTGATGCAGCACTGGGCGATGCAGCACTGTGTGACACAGCACTGAGTGATACAGCCCTGTGCGATGCAGCACTGCGTGATGCAGCCCTATACGATGCAGCACTATGTGTTGCAGCACTGTACGATGCAGCACTATGTGTTGCAGCACTGTACGATGCAGCATTGTACGATGCAGCACTATGTGTTGCAGCACTGTGTGATGTAGCACTGTGTGATGCAGCACTGTGTGATGCAGCACTGTGCGATGCAGCATTGTACGATGCAGCACTATGTGTTGCAGCACTGTGTGATGTAGCACTGTGTGATGCAGCACTGTGTGATGCAGCACTGTACGATGCAGCATTGTACGATGCAGCACTATGTGTTGCAGCACTGTACGATGCAGCACTATGTGTTGCAGCACTGTACGATGCAGCACTATGTGTTGCAGCACTGTACGATGCAGCACTATGTGTTGCAGCACTGTACGATGCAGCACTATGTGCTGCAGCACTGTACGATGCAGCACTATGTACTGCAGCACTGTACGATGCAGCACAATGTGTTGCAGCACTCTGTTTAGTAGTGTTGAGTGATATAGCACTGATATATCTCACTGTGATATACAGTGAGATATAGCAGTGATGACGTTGGTCTCTGAATAACTGGTACACAAGGCTGAAATATTTGATCAACAAACATCAACACTGGAGATGCTCCCTGATATCCAGACATGAAACGTGAAGAATATTGACTTAATCTCAACCTAAGACGCTCATAGTTACTGTGACGCTCACGTTTTCCTTGGGCAGAATTATTCTGCTTACTCCATGTTTAGCTAAACGATATACGCGAATAGAAATAAGCTCGATTTAAATAGAAAAAAATTGGCTTCAAGAATCTAGTTTTTGACATAAAAAAATAATTACTCAGGTTCATTTTAGACAAGATTTGGCAGGTGACGTAAAGAAACTGTATTTGTTGGCGGACAATGTGGAGGCTTATATACTGTCGGAAGGAGAGGTGTAGAGTAGTAGAAGAAAGAATGTAATCACTGAGAGGTCACGTCCCTCTCAGATCCAACCATTCTCACATGAAAAAGTTGTCCAAGGTGTTTTCTCTTCTGTACAGAAGACTGAATGGATCTGAGAGGGACGTGACCTCTCAGTGATTACATTCTTTTTTCTACTACTCTGCACCTCTCCTTCCTACAGTATATAAGTCGCTTGATCTTCACATTGTTTCAGACTATGGAACAGAACTCTTCTCCAGGCTGAGGGACTGACAACCTCAAATCTGCGTCTTCAAGGATGATACACTGATTACATCGTCTTCACATCTCAACTGCTCCTGCCAACTTTCTGTACTCGACTGAAGAAGCCTACTATGTAGGCGAAACGTTTCGAAATAAAGATGCCTAACTGTTGCCTATATGTCTTACTTACCAACCTGTCGGTATTGTATACCATTTTGATATTCTTTGAGGTGTACAAACGAACAACAGGATTTTATGAATGTAATGTAAATAACGTGCTAAAAATATGTAGCCAAGACAGGACTCGCAGCAATGGTTTCAAGTTGGAAAAATTCAGATTCAGGAAGGACATAGGAAAGCAATGGTTTAGTAACAGAGTTGTGGATGAGTGGAACAAACTCCTGAGTACCGTCCTAGTAGCTAAAACGTTGTGTAGTTTAAAAATAGGTTAGATAAATGTTACTTAAAAAAGATATAAAAATAGTTGGATTAGTAACAGAATCTGTTTGGGTAGAATTTCTAGAAAGTCAATAAAAACTAATTCTAGGTGTAATATTCCGTCCTCCTGGCTTAGAAAACAATAGAGGCTGACTTCTTTGGGATGAAATTGTTAGGGCTTCTACACACGATAACGTAGTAATAGTAGGGGATTTTAACTTTAGTCAAATTGACTGGACTTCTTTGACCGGTAATCTGGAGTCCAGTGATTTTCTGGAAGTAGTTCAGGACTGCTTTCTGAGCCTACCAGAGTTAATAATTTGCTTGACCTGGTCTTGTCAAATAAAGAAACCCACGTTAAAAGTCTGGAGATCACTGAAAAACTTGGCGCACGTGATAACAAATCTGCTACCTTTAATACTACCTGGGTGTACGAAAATAAGGATAATACGCTAAAAGTCCCCGATTTTCGTTGTGCAGGTTATAATGGACTTAGGGAACACCTCTCTAATCTCAGTTGGGGTAATCTGGCTAATGATTATATTGACGATGATCATTCTACCGGTAACGAAATGGATCTGCATTTATGATTTTTTCTTGTAATGTTCAACGTGCTCAGAGTATATATGTTTCCCAGACAGAAATTTGGTCAAATAGGAATGATCCCAAATGGATTAATAACAGACTAAAACATTCAAATGGGTTCTTTCATGTGTATAGGACAAAAGTCCTGAAAAAAGTAGAAACTCTGAAATTTGGGGATGGACAGCTGAATGATAATGAACAGGATATGTGTTTTCTATTTAATAATTATTTCTTGTTAGTCTTTAAACAAGAAGACTTCAATGATATCCCAGAAATTGACAATTATTCAGGTCCTGAAGAAAACAAATTAATTAATATTACTCTCACGAGGGAAATGGTTTTAAAGCAGAAAGATAAACTGAAAAAAAGTCCCCGGGTCCCGATGAATTTATTCTCAAGATAGCCTAAGGACTGCAAGTTGGAACTTAGTCATCCATTAACGAGCGTGTTTAATGCGTCTATCCAATCAGGTGTTGTGCCAGAGATGAGGAAGATGGCTAATATTATTCCTATATTCAACTCAGAGGTTAAATCCATTCCATCCAATTACCGTCCAATATTAACGTCTATGGTAAGCAAATGATTTGACTCATTCATAGCTGATATTATTAGAAGTCACCTTATATAGAGCGCAATTTGATTAATGAATCTCAGCATGGGTTCACGAGAGGTCGTTCCACCCTTACAAATTTACTGACTTCCTTTAATAAAAAATTTGAGGCAGTAAACAGTAATAAAGAATATGATGTTTATTTGTATTTTTGTAAAGCCTTCGAAAGAGTACCTCACAAAAGACCACTAGAAAACAGAGAGCATCAATGTTGGTAGAATTACCGACAATATGTTAGGTAAAAGGACACAAGTGCAGTTAATGTGACTTTTTGTTGGTGGCAACGTATCGCTCTCCGTTACAAACAATACATCGACACAGAGGGTATATGTAGTTTCAGAATGAGATGTAATACTAGTGGTAGTAGTAGTAGTGTGGTAGTGGTAGTAGTAGTAGTAATATTAGTAGTACGTTTTCAGGGAAGGGAAATCCTGTGTCACAAACTCACGAGAAGGTAAGAGAAGTAAGACAAGAGACAGAGGGATGGGTAGATTGCGTTTTGTGGGACTGCAAGAAGGCTTTCGACATAGTTTGACACATGAGATTAGTGTAGAAGTTAGAGGAGCAGGTACGCATAACATGAAAGGCACTGCAATGGATCAGAGGAGGCAACAACGAGTCACGGAAAGCGACGAGGTATCAGGGTGGGCGCCTGTGACGAGCGGGGTTCCACAGAGGTCAGCCCTAAGAGAAGTGCTGTTTCTGGTATATATGAGTGACATCCCGGAAGGGATAGACTCAGAAGTGTCCCTGTTCGTAAGTGTTGAGAAGTTAATGAGGAGAATTAAATCAGATGAGGATCAGGCAGTACTACAAAGAGATCTGGACATGCTGGATGCGTGGTCCAGCAAATGGCTCCTCGAATTTAACCCCACCAAATGGAAAGTCATGAAGATCGGGGACGGACAAAGAAGACCGCAGACAGAGTATAGGCTAGGTGGCCAAAG
Organism: Cherax quadricarinatus; assembly: GCF_026875155.1. NCBI lineage: Eukaryota > Metazoa > Arthropoda > Malacostraca > Decapoda > Parastacidae > Cherax > Cherax quadricarinatus. Next base: position 74,475,696 of record NC_069399.1, on the reverse strand, counting down.
ACTGCAAACCTCACTCAAGGAGATAGATCTTTGGGTGAGTATAATACCGAGCACGTCTCCGGAAGCGCACATCAACCAGATAACTTCTGCAGCATATGGGCGCCTGGCAAACCTGAGAATAGCGTTCCGATACCTTAGTAAGGAATATTTCAAGACACTGTACACCGTGTACGTCAGGCCCATACTGGAGTATGCAGCACCAGTTTGGAACCCACACCTGGTCAAGCACGTCAAAAAATTAGAGAAAGTGTAAATGTTTGCAAAGGTTTCTTCCTACGAAGAAAGGTTAAGGGAAATCGGCATGAAAACACTGGAGGACAGAAGGGTTTGGGGAGACATGATAACGACATACAAAATAATACGAGGAACTGACAAGGTGGACAGAGACAGGATGTTCCAGAGATGGGACACAGAAACAAGCGGTCACAATTGGAAGCTGAAGACTCAGATGAGTCAAAGGGATTTTAGGAAGCATTTCTTCAGTCACAGAGTTGTCAGGAAGTGGAATAGTCTGGTGAGTGATCTAGTTTAGGCAGGAACCATACATAGTTTTAAGACGAGGTGTGATAAACCTCATGGAGCAGGGAGAGTGAGGGCATAATATCGATCAGTGAAGAGTCGGGGCCCCTGCAACCACCAATAAGTGAGTACAAATACGTGAGTACACAATAGGTATGGTACACAAACGCTGATGGAATAACAAACAAGTGGGAGGAGTGGCACGAAAGAGTCAAAGAGGCATCACTGGACATCATAGCTCTCACAGAAACCAAGCTTACAGGAGTGATAACAGATGCCATCTTTCCAACGGGATACCAGATCCTGAGGAAAGACAGAAGGAACAGGGGGGGTGGAGGAGTGGCACTGCTGATCAAAAAACCGATGCAATTTTGATGAGCTGGAGAGAGGAGAAAGCGGAGAAGAAAGTGATTACATAGCGGGAACGCTTCATTCTGGAGGTCCCAAGGTGGTAATTGCAGTGATGCATAGCCCACCACAGAACAGCAGGAGGCCAGGGCAAGAGTATGACGAGAGCAATAGAGCGATGGTTGACACACAGGCTGCAGTGGCCAGAAGAGCTCATGCATGCAGGGCAAAGCTCCTGATCATGGGTGACTTTAACCACAAGGAGATCGACTGGGAGAACTTGGAGCCACATGGGGGCCAAGATACATGGAGGGCTAAGATGATGGAGGTGGTACTGGAAAACTTCATGCACCAACATGTAAGGGACACTACAAGAGAGAGAGGAGAGGATGAACCAGCAAGAGTGGACTTAGTATTCACCTTGAGTAGTGCAGATATTGAGGACATCACATATGAAAGACCCCTTGGAGCCAGCGATCATGTGGTTTTGAGCTTCGAATACACAGTAGAGCTACAAGTGGAGGGGGAAGTAGGAAGGTCAGGACAAATGAAGCCAAACTACAAGAAAGAGGACTACACGGGAATGAGGAACTTCCTGAACGAGGTTCAGTGCGACAGAGAACTGGCAGGGAAGCCAGTTAATGAGATGGTGGAATATGTAGCAACAATGTGCAAGGAGGCTGGGGGGAGGTTTGTACCCAAGGGAAACAGGAATAATGAAAAAGCCAGGATGAGCCCATGGTTCATCCAAAGGTGCAAGGGGCAAAAACCAAGTGTGCTAGGGAATGGAAGAAATATAGAAGGCAAAGGACCCATGAGAATAAGGAGAGCAGTCGTAGTGCCAGAAACGAATATGCACAGATAAGAAGGGAGGCCCAACGACAATATGAAAACGACATAGCAGCGAAAGCCAAATCTGACCCGAAGCTGTTATACAGCCACATCAGTAGGAAAACAACAGCCAAGGACCAGGTAATCAGCCTAAGGAAGGAAGGAGGAGAGACAACAAGAAATGACCGTGAAGTATGTGAGGAACTCAACAAGAGATTCAAAGAAGTGTTCACAGAGGAGACAGAAGGGGCTCCAGAAAGACGGAGAGGTGGGGCACACCATCAGGTGCTGGACACAGTACACACAACCGAGGAAGAAGTGAAGAGGCTTCTGAGTGAGCTAGATACCTCAAAGGCAATTGGGCCAGATAATATCTCTCCATGGGTCCTGAGAGAAGGAGCAGAGGCGCTATGTGTACCACTAACAACAATATTCAATACATAAAGTAAAAGGACACAAGTGCAACTAATGTGACATTTTATTGTGGCAACGTTTCGCTCTCCAGGAGCTTTATCAAGCCATTACAAACAATACATGGACACAGAGGGTATATAAAGGCTCAGAGTGAGGTGCAATACTAGTGAGATACCATTTCGATGTTCACTAGTGGTAGTAGTAGTAGTAGTAGTAGTGACAAAAATAATACAATATGGTAGAGCAATTAATTCGTACATGAGTAAAAGGATATAAAACCTATTACTTGGGTAACATAAAAATAGGTTGGACAAATATAGACTGGAAAGAGGCAGGTTGTTTCAGTGTTCACTCTCTGTAATGTTCTTTGTGTAGTATAACAGGAGAGACTATGTGATGGCAGGGTTTACTGTTTTCAGGATGTTTGGCAAGAACTCCGGAACTAGCCGGAGTTCTTGCCAAACATCTTTCCTGGCTTCTGGGGACCATCAGCCCCGCTCATCTTAAACACTCAGGCGACCTTCTCAACCGCATCCGAAACCTCTCCATCCGTAACAAGAAACTAAACAGTTTGGATGTGACTTCCCTCTTCACAAAAGTACCTACCAAAAAAGCCATCTAGGTTCTACGACGTAAAGTCAATCAGGACCTTAATCTTCCTCTACCTCCCGGAGATTTTGTTGACTTGATTGAACTCTGTGTTAATTTCAACTGTTTTTCTTTCAATAACAAGCTCTACAAACAAACCTACGGCATGGGAATGGGGTCCCCCATCAGTGCCGTCCTAGCCAACTTATACATGGAACACCTAGAGTCCGAACACTTCGCCAACATCATCCCTTCAAGCGTCACTTGGTTACGTTACGTGGACGACGTCCTCGTAATAACTCCCAAACGTTTTGATGTACGGAATCTTCAGGCAAGGCTCAACGCAGTTGAACCGGCGATCCAGTTTACACTAGAAGAAGAGTCCAATGACAAGCTACCTTTCCTCGACGTCCTCATTCACAAAGTAGACAACAACCTAAGATTTTAAGTTTATCTGAAACCCACCAATAAAAATGATCTCACACACTTCTATTCCAGTCAAGATACCAAGACCAAAAGAGGCATCATCATCGGGTTTTTCCTAAGAGCATACCGAATTTGTAGTCCTGAGTTTCTTGACGAGGAATGTACATACATTCACCAAACATTCACTGAGTTACAGTTTCCTCCTTTTTTCATCAAAGACTGCAAGAAAAGAGCTCTTCAGATCATTAATTCTCCACGCATCAACACCGCTCCCAACAAAGTTATAATTCTTCCCAACAGCCAGGTTGCACTAAACGTCTCAAAAGTACTTTCACAAGCTAACACCAGAGTCGCCGTCGCTTCTAGCACTTCAATAAAGGATCTAACCAGAACAAAACCCAAGCACCACGAACCAGTCAATGCTGGAGTTTGTGGAGTTTGTGGAGGCTGTGACAAGATCTACGTAGGTGAAACAGCAAGAAACCTCGACACCCGCCTCAATGAACACATTTACGCATGTAGGAACGATAACTTGAACAACGCCTGTGTACAACACCGAAATTCCACCAATCATCTCATGAAATTCAGAGACGCCCAATTAGTGATCAAAGAAACTAATTTCCGCAGACGCAAGTGCCTCGAATCAGCATTGATCGCTGTTTCGAATACAATTAAACAAAACAACGGCAGCTTCACCATCTCCGAAGTCTTAGCAAGAATCCTCCTGAAAACAGTAAACCCTGCCATCACATAGTCTCTCCTGTTATACTACACAAAGCACATCACAGAGAGTGAACACTGAAACAACCTGCCTCTTTCCAGTCTATATTTGTCCAACCTATTTTTATGTTACCCAAGTAATAGCTTTCATATCCTTTTACTCATGTACGAATTAATTGCTCTACCATATTGTATTATTTTTGTCACTACTACTACTGCTACCACTAGTGAACATCGAAATGGTACCTCACTAGTATTGCACCTCACTCTGAGCCTTTATATACCCTCTGTGTCCATGTATTGTTTGTAATGGCTTGATAAAGCTCCTGGAGAGCGAAACGTTGCCACAATAAAATGTCACATTAGTTGCACTTGTGTCCTTTTACTTTACATATTGTCGGTAATTCTACCAACTTTATTACAATATTCAATACAGCTATCGAAACAGGGAGAGTGCCTGAGGCATGGAAGACAGCAAATCTAGTCCCAATCTTTAAAAAAGGAGACAGACATGAAGCAATAAACTACAGACCAGTGTCACTGACATGTATAATATGCAAAGTCATGGAAAAGATTGTCAGGAGAAGAGTGGTGGAACACCTAGAAAGGAATGATCTCATCAACAGCAGCCAGCATTGTTTCAGGGACGGGAAATCCTGTGTCACAAACCTACTGGAGTTCTATGACATGGTGACAGCAGTAAGATAAGAGAGAGAGAGGGGTGGGTGGATTGCATTTTCTTGGACTGCAAGAAGGCGTTTGACACACTCCACACAAGAGATTAGTGCAAAAATTGGAGGACCAAGCAGGGATAACAGGGAAGGCACTACAATGGATCAGGGAATACTTGTCAGGAAGACAGCAGCGAGTAATGGTACCTGGCGAGGTGTCAGAGTGGGCACCTGTGACCAGCACGGTCCCACAGGGGTCAGTCCTAGGACCAGTGCTGTTTCTGGTATTTGTGAACGACATGACGGAATGAATAAACTCCGAGGTGTCCCTGTTTGCAGATGACGTGAAGTTGATGAGAAGAATTCATTCGATCGAAGACCAGGCAGAACCGCAAAGGGATCTGGACAGACTGCAGACCTGGTCCAGGAATTGGCTCCTGGAGTTCAATCCCACCAAGTACAAAGTCATGAAGATTGGGGAAGGGCAAAGAAGACGGCAGACGGAGTACAGTCTAGGGGGCCAGAGACTACAAACTTCACTCAAGGAAAAAGATCTTGGGGTGAGTATAACACCAGGCACATCTCCTGAAGCGCACATCAACCAAATAACTGCTGCAGCATATGGGCGCCTGGCAAACCTCAGAACAGCATTCCGCAATCTTAATAAGGAATCGTTCAGGACCCTGTACACCGTGTACGTTAGGCCCATATTGGAGTATGCTGCACCAGTTTGGAACCCACACCTAGCCAAGCATGTAAAGAAACTAGAGAAAGTGCAAAGGTTTACAACAAGACTAGTCCCAGAGCTAAGAGGTATATCCTACGAGGAGAGGTTAAGGGAAATCAACCTGACGACACTGGAGGACAGGAGAGATAGGGGGGACATGATAACGACTTACAAAATACTGAGAGGAATTGACAAAGTGGACAAAGACAGGATGTTCCAGAGACTGGACAAAGCAACAAGGGGACACAGTTAGAAGCTGAAGAGACAGATGAATCACAGGGATGTTAGGAAGTATTTCTTCAGCCACAGAGTAGTCAGTAAGTTTGGGAAGCGATGTAGTGGAGGCAGGATCCATAAATAGCTTTAAGCAGAGGTACGATAAAGCTCATGGTTCAGGGAGAGTGACCTAATAGCGACCAGTGAAGAGGCGGGGCCAGGAGCTTGGACTCAACCCCTGCAACCTCAACTAGGTGAGTACAACTAGGTGAGTACACACACACACCCAGTCATGAAGATTGGCGATAGTCAAAGAAGACTGCAGACAGAGTACAGATTAAATGGCGAAAAACTGCAAACCTCAGTTAAGGAAAAGATACTGGGGTGATTATAATACCGAGCATGTCTACTATGTCGTATATCAGTTAAATAATTGCCGCAGCATAAGGGCGACTAGCAAACCTACGAATACCATTTCCATATCATAGCAAGAAATCGTTCAAGACTTTGTGCACCGTGTACATCAGACCCATATTGGAGAATGCAGTACCAGTACGAAAGTCACTCCTGGTCAAGCATGTCAAGACCAGTCCCGGAGCTTTGGTGTATATCCTACAAGTAGAAGTTAAGGGAAATCTGCCTTAAGACACTGGAGGATAGGAGAGATAGGTGGACATGATAACGACATATAAAATATTGAGAGGAATTGACAAGGTGGATAGGGACAGGTTTTTCCAGAGGTGGGACACGCCAACAAAGGGTCGCAATTGAAAGTTGAACACTCAGATGAGTCACGGGGAAGCTATGAAATATTTCTTCAGCTATAGAGTTGTCACAAAGTAAAACACTCTGGAGAGTACACAAATAACCCGCACATAAAAGAGAGAAGCTTACGACGACGTTTCGGTCCGACATGGACCATTGTATCGTTCCAGTCACGGTATTGTGCCTTTTTTTGTTACTCTGGAGACTAATGTAGTGGAGGCAGGATCCATACTTAGCTATAAGAAGAGATACGATGAAGCTCATAGAGCAGGTAAAGAAGGCAGTTAGCAGCGACCAGTGAAGAATAAGGGTCAGGAGCTGTGACTCGATTCCTGCAACCACAAACTGGTAGATACACACTCACACACACATACACATAACTGCTGAAGCAAAAAGGTGCCTGGCAAACCTGAGAATAGTGTCTCAACATCTAAGTAGTCATTCACGACATTGTACCCCGTGTACGTCAGGCCCATACTGGAGTATGTAGCACCAGTACTGAACCCACATCAAGTCAAACATGTCAAAAATTAGAGAAAGTACAAATGTGAAATTGAAAAAGAGGTTGGAGGAGCAGAAGAAGAAATGGGAGTCTCAAGTTGAGACTGCAGTAGCCAGGATAAGGGACCTAGATGATGAGGTAAACAGGCTGAAACGAATTACAGAGGTATTGATCAGAGAAGACACAGCATATGAAGCTGGGAGGCCCAACGGGAAGGAAGGAGGTATAACTTACGCTAAGGCCATATCAGCTTTACAAGCAAGTCCAAGGAATGAAGGGGGAGAGCAGCTGGGCACAGGTGGAGAGGAGGATAGGTCAAATGCAGGGACATGAACATGCCACCAAGAGCTACAGGTAAAAAACAAGGGAGAAAATGGCCATGTACAGATAGGAATCAAAGTCATAGAGGGAAAGGCAATGGGAGGAGGAGAGGGAGAAGTCAGTGTTTATTCATGGGCTTCAGGAGAGCGAGGGAAGGACGCACACTGAAAGACGGCAGGCACAAAGAAGGGAGATTGAGAACATCATCACAGAAATAGTTGAAGAGAACATGTCCAAGACTGTAAATTTTCAGAGGATAGGGGGGCATTTAAAGGGGAGAAGACGACCAATCAAGCTGATTCTCAGGACAGAAAACCATGGTTGAAGAACTCGGAAGAATAACAGATGATGTTCCTAGACCAAGACAGAGCACAAACAGAACGACAGCAGCTGAGGGAGAAGACACAAAAGTGAAAGGTGCTAGGAGGAGAGACAAGGACAGAATCAGCAGAGGACAACCAGAGCAGGGCAGAGCAGCAAGGGCAAGCACACTCAAAACCATCCCAAGAACCCTACAACCAATCACATTATCCCAACATAAACCACAACCCACAGTCACAGCTCCCACCCAACACTCAGCTATAGTATTCCACAGTACACTGCCAGGTCCCCTACCATCACAGACCCCCAAAAACAAAGTGTTGGACAGGAAACTGAAGATATAATACACCAACCCTGATGGAATAACAAATGAGTGAGAGGAGTGGCATGAAAGAGTCAAAGATGCATCACTAGACATCCTAGCTCTTACAGAAACCAAGTTCACAGGTATGATAACAGATGCCATCTTTCCAACAGGATATTAGAACCTGAGGAAGAGGAACAGAGGGAACAGAGGAGAGTGTGGAGGTTTGACACTGTTGATCAAAAACTGACTGGAGTTTGATGAGCTGGAGAGAGGAGACAGTGGAAATGCAAGAACTTACATAGTAGGAACGCTTCAGTCTGGAGGTCCCAAGGTGGTAATTGCAGTGATGTATAACTCACCACAGAACAGCAGAAGGCCAAGGCGAAAGTATGATGAGAGTAATAGAGCAATGGTTGAATGGCTGAAGTGGCAAGAAGGGCTCACGCAAGCAGGGCGTGACTTCAAGCACAAGGAAATCGATTGGGAGAACTTGGAGCCACATGGTGGCCAAGAAACGTGGAGGGCTAAGATGATGGAGGTGGTACTGGAAAGCTTTATGTACCAGCACATAAGAGGCACTACCAGAGAGAGAGGAGAGGATGAACTATCAAGACAGGACCTAGTATTCACGTGGGTAGTGCAGATATTGAGGACATCACATATGAAAGACCCCTTGGGGCCAGCAATTACGTGGTCATGTGGTCTTAAGATTCGAATACGCAGCAGAGTTACAAGTGGAGGGGGTAACAGGAAGAGCCGGATGAACGAAGCCAAACTACAAGAAGGGGGACTATGTAGGAATGAAGAACATCCATAATGGGGTTCAGTGCGGCAGAGAACTGGCAGGGAAGTCAGTAAACGAGATGATGGAATATGCAACAACAATACAGAAGGAAGCTGAGGAGAGGGTTGTACCCAAGGGTAACAGGAATAATGTAAAAGTCAGGATGAGGCAATGGTTTACTCAAAGGTGCAGGCGGCCAAAACCAAGTGTGGTAGGGAATTAAAGAAGTATAGAAGGCAAAGGACTCAGGAGAATAAGGAGAGCAGTCGTAGAGCCAGAAATGAATATGCACAGGTAAGAAGGGAGGCCCAACGACAATATAAAAATGACATAGCAGCAAAAGCCAAATCTGACCCAAAGCTCTTGTACAACCACACCAGGAGGAAAACAACAGTCAAAGACCAGGTAATCAGGCTAAGGAAGGAAGGAGGAGAGATCACAAGAAACGACTGCGAAGTATGTGAGGAACTCAACATGAGATTCAAGGAAGTGTTCACAGAGGAAACAGAAGGGACTCCAGAAAGACGTAGAGGTAGGGTACACTACCAACCGAGGAAGAAATAAAGAGGCTTCTGAGCAAGCTAGACACCTCAAAGACGATGGGGTCAGATAACATCTCTCCTTGGGTCCTGAGAGAAGGTGCAGAGGTACTATGTGTACCCCTAACAATAATATTCAACACATCTATCGAAACAGGGAGATTACCTTAGGTATAGAAGACAGCAAATGTAGTCCCAATTTTTCAAAAAGGGGACAGACATGAAGCACTAAACTATAGACCAGTGTCACTGACATGTATAGTATGCAAAGCCATGGAGAAGAGTATCAGGAGAAGAGTGGTAGAACACCTAGAAAGAAATGAGCTTATCAACAACAGCCAACACGGTTTAAGGGACGGGAAATCCTGTGTCACAAACGTACTGGATTTCTATGACAGGGTGACAGCTGTAAGACAAGAGAAAGAGGGGTGGGTAGATTGCCTTTTCTTAGACTATGAGAAGGAGTTTGACACAGTTGCACAAAAGAGATTAGTGCAAAAACTTGAGGACCAAGCAGGGATAACAGGGAAGGCACTACAAAGGATCAGGGAATACATGTCAGGAAGACAGCAGCGAATCATGGTACGCGGCTAGGTGTCAGAGTGGGCGCCTGTGACGAGTGGAGTTCCACAGGGTTCAGCCATAGGGCCGGTGCTGTTTCTGACATTTGTGAACGACATGACGGAAGGAATAGACTCTGAAGTGCACCTGTTTGCAGATGATGTGAAGTTGATGAGAAGAATTCAATTGGACGAGGACCAGGAAGAACTAGAAAGGGATCTGTACAAGCTGCAATCCTGGTCCAGCAATTGTCTCCTGGAGTTCAACCCCACCAAGTGCAAATTCGTGAAGATTGGGGAAGGGCAAAGAAAACCGCAAACGGAAAACAGTTAAGGGGTCAGAGATTACAAACCTCACTCAAGGAAAAAGATCATGGGGTGAGTATAACACCAGGCACATCTGATGCGCACATCAACCAAATAACTGCCGCAGCATATGGGCACCTAGCAGACCTAAGAACAGCATTCCGCCATCTTAATAAGAAACCGTTCAGGACCCTGTACGCTGTGTACGTTAGGCCCATATTGGAGTATGTGACACCAGTTTGGAACTCATATCTAGTCAAGCACGTAAAGAAACTAGAAAAAGTGCATTGTCTTACAACAAGACTAGTCCCAGAGCTAAAGGGTATCTCCTACAACGAGAGATTAAGGGAAATCGACCTGACGACACTGACGCACAGGAGAGATAGTGGGGACATGATAACGACATATAAAATACTGCGAGGAATTGACAAGGTGGACAGAGACAGAATGTTTTGGACATGGGACACAGCAACAAAGGGACACAGTTGGAAATTGAAGACTCAGATGAATCACAGCGATGTTAGGAAGTATTTCTTCAATCACAGAGAAATCAGGAAGTGGAATAGTTTGGGAAGCGATGTAGTGGAGGCAGGATCCATTCATTGCTTAAGCAGAGGTATGATAAAGCTCACGGTTCAGGGAGAGGGACCCAGAAGAGGCCAGTGAAGAGGAGGGGCCAGGAGCTATGAATCAACCCTTGCTACCACACCTAGGTGAGTACAACAAGGTGAGCACACACACACACACACACACATACACACGTAGTGTAGTGGGTCACAAGCGCCAGGCTCCGAGAATCTTAGTGCTTTTAGGGCGTGTTTTAGCAGCTAGAAGCAACCAGTGTTGGTGACAACGTCAGTGAACAACCCTACAAGTGATAACCAAAGTATTAGCAAAAATAAATAAAGTAAAGGCGAGAGAAAGCCTGAAATTATACAACAAAATTTCAAAGTGCCAGTTCGTTGAGGCCTAGCTGGCACTTGTTACCACATTGTTACAAATATACAAAGTACAAAGCGAGTGACTAAAGAGAAAAGATCAAATAGAATTAAGAGAGGTTGGCTAACGACAACTGTGATGTAGCACACAGCGTGAACAAGCTAGCCAGAAAGGGGATATATATATATTATATA
>NC_069399.1:74428581-74458581 GCF_026875155.1 Cherax quadricarinatus | reverse complement strand
CATGAGCCAGTAGGCCTTCTACAGTGTTCCTCCATTCTTATGTTCTTATGACATTTCTCAGGTCACGTGCGTCACATCTCACTCTCCGCCTATATATATAATGTCTTTCTACCTCTGTATGTTAGAAGTGATCAAGGTCCCAGGACCGAAACGTTTTCTAATAAATATGTTATAGTGTTTGCTTACGTGTCTTTCTAAACCATATATATTTTATATATAATATATATATATATATATATATATATATATATATATATATTATATATATATATATATATATATATATATATATTATATATATATATATTATATATATATATGTATGTATATATATATATATATATTATATATATATATATTATATATTATATATATATATATATATATATATATTATAATATATATAATATATTATACTATATATATATATATATTTTTTTTTTTTATTATCACACCGGCCGATTCCCACCAAGGCAGGGTGGCCCGAAAAAGAAAAACTTTCACCATCATTCACTCCATCACTGTCTTGCCAGAAGGGTGCTTTACACTACAGTTTTTAAACTGCAACATTAACACCCCTCCTTCAGAGTGCAGGCACTGTACTTCCCATCTCCAGGACTCAAGTCCGGCCTGCCGGTTTCCTGAATCCCTTCATAAATGTTACTTTGCTCACACTCCAACAGCACGTCAAGTATAAAAAACCATTTGTCTCCATTCACTCCTATCAAACACGCTCACGCATGCCTGCTGGAAGTCCAAGCCCCTCGCACACAAAACCTCCTTTACCCCCTCCCTCCAACCCTTCCTAGGCCGACCCCTACCCCGCCTTCCTTCCACTACAGACTGATACACTCTTGAAGTCATTCTGTTTCGCTCCATATATATATATATATATATATGTATATATATGTATATATATATATATTCAATTTTTTTTTCAATTCTTATGACCAGAGTCTTTGGTAAGATATGTGAGGAAGAAGTATGGGTTAGGATAGAAATTTTGGAAAAGGGTGGGAGGGGGGAGAGAGGTAGGATATAAAAGGTAAGTGGCACATCCACTTTGGTGCAATTTAAAAAGTGTATGTGTAATAATAAAATATTCTTCAAGGAGTATAATACTAACCCATCAGAGTCACATAGATATAACAGATATATAGGTACATGACTCTGAATTGGTAGCAGATATACAAGTTGCAATTGTTTTTTTTTTTTGGGGGGGGGGGCGATTGCATAACGAATGTTTAAACGACAAGACAAGGCCGTAATCACTTGACACGTTAGCTTCTTTCAAGGTGGTGTCCCGCCATAGTAAATGTAGCATAGTTAAAACAGTAGATGTAGAAATAGAAATGTTATACAAGATATCTCCCTAATTGGGGGCGATGATTTTCTTAGTAGACATAGAAGGGTTCTGGTGTTATCCAATCATCTTCATCTGCAGGGAGGTTGCTCAAGATCATTGGTCGATGGTAATCGTCTTTATGGATGAAGCGACGCACCCTCTATGGGAGAGTCAGTCATTGGGTCCTGTGAGGAGGAGTATTAATCATATAGTCAGTGGTATTTTCAAATTGTAGAGGATGTTCTCTATCTGGCATGTAGAGTTCTTGCATTGCATTGAGTTGTCTCTTCTTCAGCGTATCAAGGCGTACATTTAAGGCAGTAATATCCTGTTGTACGTGTAAATCTGCCATTTTGACTCTGTCTCTCCTCCTGGTACCCGTAACAAAGCGGAGAGCTCTATTCTGGACCCGTTGCAACTTTAACATGTTAGTCTTTGTTGTTAACGACATTGGGACACAGGGGTATTCGAGTATTGGTCTTATCATCATTTTATATAGATGTTTTTTGACATGTGAAGGGGCTTGATTAAATCTAAAGAGACTGCTAAGACCGGCTTTGGCTATGTTGATCTTTTTATTGACGTGAGATGTTGTGTGGAGCAGTCTGTCTGTTTCATATCCCAAGATCTTGTTAGGATTTCTAATGGCTACAGGTGTACCTCTGATGGAGATACCCCCTCTTATCTTCGATGGTTGATGCAAAACATCCTATCGTGCTAACCAGGACTTTGTCAGGGTTAGTCGTAATTCTCCATTTCTTTTCCCAGTTGGATGTTCGACGAAGTTCAATACTCATTTTTTCTATGACTCTTCATATTTGTATTTTCCTGTTACAGGAGTTGACGAGACGACATGGATAACATCATCTGCAAATTGCGTTATAATTGTATCATTAAACTCTGGTTGAGGAAGATCATTCACATACATGTTGAATAGAATTGGACTAAGACAAAAACCTTGTGGGACACCAGCTGTCGGTTTAAAAGGCTCTGTTGACTTGCCATGAAAGGTAGGAATGATTTTTCTTTGAGTTAAGAAGTTATATATAAATCTGAGAAAGGTCCAGTTATGGTCAGGTAGGTCAATAAGTTTGTATATAAGACCATCATGCCATAAGCTATCAAAAGCTTTATGAACATCTCTGGTGGCAATTAGAGCAAGATTGCCCTGATGTTTCAGACTCGCTACAGTATCGAAAATAATATTTATTGCATGATGGGCACCTCTATGTGTCCTAAAGCCAAACTGTTTTTCAGTAAAAAGGTGATTAAACTCCATATAGTAGTTCAGTCTGTTGGAAATGATCTTTTCAAGAACTTTCCCAGTGACTTCAAGTAAGGATTAGGTCTATAGTTTTCTGGTTGATGGATGCTTTTATTGGGTTTAGCCAGAAAGATCATCCTAGCAGTCTTAAAAACCACTGGAAAATGTCCGGAGGCCAAGATGGCATTAAAGATATTAACCAAAGACTGTTTACAATTTCTGGGTAGGAGCTTTGTTTCATTGTTATTCCATAGAGACCAGAGGCTCTATTTCGCATTCTTCCAATAACTTGACTTATCTCAAGTAGTGTGATAGGTCTAGTAAGCGGGTGTGCCTCTTCAAGAGTTGATGTATCGATGGTAGGTAGTAGTTGTAGATCAGCTAAGTTCTCATCTCTCCATTCATTGACCAACTGATAGTGATTATTATTAAATCGACGACTATTATTGTGGGAGAGAATTTTCTCCCATACATCACCCATCAAATTAACCTGGTCCTGTGGGTCATCAAGTTTAATCTCAACCTCTTCATCATCATCCTCAGTGAAGGTATGAATTAGGTAAGTAGGAGCCTTGTGTTTTGCACCTAAAAGTTGCCGAATCTTACTCCAAAATTTTGCAGGCTCTCGTTTATACTGGTTAGCTTTTAGAACTAGCAATTTTTCATAAGTCACGTTTATGATGACTAATCATGTTAATTAATTCTTGCCTCAATCTCTACAATGTAGCTACTGGTGGTTGCCGCGTTTGAAGATGCCTTCGACATTCTGTTTGATAATTTCTCATACTGTCTCTAATTTCTCTCGTAGGTTTATATTGTTGGTAGATCTTTGTGGAAGCTAATTGGCAAGTTGCATTAGTAGCATCAATTATTCTATTGTGATCGCGTCGTCAATTGCAGTGGAAGGTAGATTTTCAATGACACAATTTCATCTTCACCCAGAAATGCCCTGAAGGGGTCAAATCCTAGGGTGTTGAGGTTGGGTTTAGGAGGTACAGGTATTCTAAATGGAGAAGTCTGTAGTTGTATTATAACCGGGATATGGTCAGATCCTACGTTTCCACCAGGAGAGATACGACAATGAAAGAGGTCACAATCTCTGTTTGTCAGGACTGTATCTGGTGTCCCTGGATGAGGACCAATATACGATTTAAAGAATGGGCCCTGAAATGACAAGTTTCTGGCTGTCATGATATTAAATAGTTGTTTTCCTTTCAAGTCACCCAGTGGATTACCAACTCCACAGTTAAAGAGGGCAGGGTGATGAGCATTAAAATCTCCCTCTAGAATTGTTGGAATATTTCTGCTTAATATCCTATGTAGAGGAATTGACTCTATATATGGTTGTCTCGGGGGAAAATATCCAGTTCCTATCAATAGTTGGCCATGAGACGTCGTCGGTTAGATTGCAAGAATGTTGTCTTCATCAACATGAATATTTCTAAATGCATAGCCTAATTTAACTAAGACGGCTACGCCACTATGGGGTCCTCTCGATTTCTTCACAGTAGAGTAACCACGTAATTTAATATGTTGATCAACTCTCGAAGCTGTCTCATTCAAGAGTATAACATCAGGATTGTAATTATGTAGTTCAACTTCAAGAAGGTAACGGTTATTAAAGAAATGTTGAACATTAAGTTGGAAAATTGTAATCCCCATTATTTCTTGCACTTCGCACGTGTACTGCGGTCTGAACGTCTGCAAGTAAATTCATACATAAATAACCCGCACATAAAAGAGAGAAGCTTACGACGACGTTTCGGTTCGACTTGGACCATTTACAAAGTCACACTAACCAGAAGTGGGGCAGGACGGCTATATATAGGCAGGAAGAGGTGGTGGTAGTAGTGGTAGTAGTAGTAGTACAAGAATGGTATATAATACCGACAAGATGAAATTAAGACACATGCGCAACACCCGGGCATCTCTATCGTAGACGTTTCGCCATCCAGCCAGCCACTGGATGGCGAAACGTCCACAACAAAGACAACCAGACGCTGCACATGTGTATTAATTTCATCAGTAGTTGCAGTAGTAGTAGTAGTAGTAGTAGAAGTAGTAGTAAAAGAGGTAGTAGTAGTGGTAGAAGTGGGGAATAAGGAGGACGAGCCAGTCAAATACAAAGGAAGGGGAGCACTGCAAGAGAGCTAGGTGCCCACAGAGGGAGAGCAAGCGCACAGAGGTGCGTGAAAGGGGAAGTGGTGAAATAAATGAAGAAGGAACAGAAACACGAGACAGAAGAGAGAAAGACAACCCAGAGGAGAAAAGGAAAGAGGAAAGGGGAAGAGGGAGAAGAAGAAAAAGAAAAAGAAAAAATGAGGAGTCAGGTTAAGTCACGGGTGTTCTGAAGTTTGGAGCCACCAGCCAAGAAAGCAAAAACACAAGAAACTGCGGATGCACCTCACGGTACCACTGCCACTAACACTGCTGCACCACAACAAGTCCGATACCTGAAGGGTGTATACTTCTACACAACCAAGCAGTATAAGAACACAATGCTGTCTTCAGAAATCCATCAGCACCTCCAGGACGGAACAGTCAAGTATATCTACGACCAAACTATTACATACACCACTGCAGACATGACCAGACTACTTACTGCCAACAACCAACACCTTGTGGAAGTCGAGTACACCTCAAAGAGGAAATTCAGGATGCTTAAGAATGGGGACCTTGAAGATGGTACCCTCCTCTAGCACGACTGTCCATGACCATTGCTGTCCGCTAAAGCTGGAATGTGGCTCCAATCGACCCTATAACTGCTGCCTCTGCCCAACTGCGCTTCTCTTTGGGGAAGTCAGCGCAAGATAGAAGAAGACGACACCCTCCAACCGGAGGGCCAAGAAAGAAGAAGATGATCGTTACCCCCCACCCGGGGGGCCACTGCCGGGTCACCATCTGGAGAAAACCTGGGCCGGAAGTACCAGCGAATCAACATGAATGAATGAAAATGAACACCAACACACGACATTCCACACAGGAGAGCACAGCACTAGCACGATCGACACCATGCCTTGCCCTTCTAGGGCAGGGTTGGTGCCAGAGCCCGAGTTTGTAGCTCACAAGATGAGGGGGTACTTGTGCCTCCTCCCATGGGAGACTTAGGTCTCAGACACTCCCTAGACAGGGAGCCAGTGCCGGGCCACCACTTGGAAGGGCCCGGGCCGGGAGAACACCGGCGAATCTTTAACAACAACAACTTCTGGTTAGTGTGACTTTGTAAATGGTCCAAGTCGGACCGAAACGCCGTCGTAAGCTTCTCTCTTTTATGTGCGGGTTATTTGTGTATCGTTCCAGTCACGGTATTGTGCCTTTTTTGTTATTGTTAAGTAAAATTCATGTTTGGTATACACACTATCCCTGCTGGACTCGTCAAGGGGAGGAGGGAAATTCAGAGTAGTTGCTTGTGTAATAAAAGTGTCACCATCCTCACTAGAGTTGGTAATATTAACAGAATCATATATATATTATATGTATATATTTATGTTCATATCAAGAAGCATAAATAATAGAAGTGCTCGAAGTGCTCAGTTTGTTCTTCAACTCTATATATCCTTGGTTAGGCCTCATTTCGATTATGCTGCACAGTTCTGGTCATCGTATTACAGAATGGACATAAATACCCTGGAAAACGTACAGATGAGGATGACAAAGTTGATCCTATGTATTAGAAATCTTCCATATGAGGATAGAGTGAGGATCCTGAATCTGCACTCTCTAGAAAGGCGTAGAATTGTGGGCGATATGATAGAAGTGTATAAATGGAAAACAGAAATAAATAAAGGGGATGTAAATGGCGCGCTGAAAATATCTAGCCAAGACAGAACTCGCAGCAATGGTTTCAAGTTCGAAAAATTCAGATTTAGGAAGGATATAGGAAATCATTGGTATGGTTATAGAGTTGTGAATGAGTGGAACAAACTCCCGAGTAACGTCATGGAAGCTAAGACGTTGTGTAGTTTTAAAAATAGGTTAGATAAATACATGAGTGGGTGTGGGTTGGTGTGAGTTGGAACTGATTAGCTTGTGCTAGTAGGTCTGATGCCTTGCTCCTTCCTTAAGTGAATGTGACCTGATTGGGCGGGTTATTGGTCTAAGTCGGCGGGTATCATGGGCCTGCCTCACATGGGACAGTAGACCTGCTGCAGTATTCCCCCTTAAATGTATACACATATATATATAATATATATATATATATATATATATATATATATATATATATATATATATATATATATATATATAAATATATATATATATATATATATATATATATATATATATATATATATATATATATATATATATATATATATATATATATATATATATATATATATATATATATTATATATATATATATATATATATATATATATATATATATATATATATAATTCCAAGTGCTTTCGTGACTACTCAGATTATCAAGGAACAATAAAAGTAATGCATCGAAGGAAAGCATATAAAGGGTCTAGCCCACACCTCATTATCACATCCCACAACAAAGCAACACCTGACGCGCGACTCATAAGAAAGGGAACACTGCAGCAGGCCCGCTGGCCCAACTAGACAGGGCCTTCACACAACCCACCAACAAACTATTGTACCAAAGAATTAAGAATTTTAAAATTTATTATTTGTCCAATGTATTATTAAATTCTTCCCAAAATCTATTAATTATAAATGGATCTAATTTATAGAAACCAAAGGAAATATTCATATTATTGTCAAAACTGCTTTTTATGAAACAAGATTCAATTATATTCCTGTCGACCATGGACTTGCTTGATACAACTTTCTCAACTTTTTGAAAATCAATTGGATAGTTAAAATCTCTCACATGAATAAATAGAGCATTGGAATCTTGTCCAGTTCTAATGTTATATTTATGTTGTTTTAATCTTAGTTCGAGATTTTTACCAGTTTGACCTTAATAAACTTTATCGCAAATTTTACAAGGAATCTTATAGACACATCGCAACTCATAAGAAAGTGTTCCCTTTGTTATGATTCGCGCGTCAGGTGTTGCTTTGTTGTGGGATGTGATAGTGAGGTGTGGGATAGACCCTTTATATGCCTTCCTTTGATGCATTACTTTTATTGTTCCATGATAATGTGAGTAGTCACGAAAGCCCTTGGAATTTCTCTATTCTTGCACAGTGGCTGTTTTGCATATTCTGAAATCAAGTGTTTATTGTGATCTTATTGCATATATATATATATATATATATATATATATATATATATATATATATTATAATATATATATATATATATATATATATATTTATACATATATATATTATAAATTAGATCCATTTATAATTAATAGAATTTGGGTAGAATTTAATAATACACTGGACAAATAAATAGCTTGGGGGTGAGTTTTGCAAAGGACCTATCCAAGTTGGCTCGCCGCGCGTCACGTGTTTAACCGTTGTGGGATCTCATAGTGAGGTGCCGGCCAGACCCCTTATTAGCTTCCTTGGATGCTTCACTTTCATAGTTCCTTGATAATGTGAGTAGTCACGAAAGCGCTTGGAATTTCTCTATTCTTTCAGAGTGGTTGTTTTGCACATATATATATATATAATATATATATATATGTATATATATTTATATATATATATATATATACATATATATATATATATATATATATATATATATATATTATATATATATATATATATATTTATATATATATATATATATATATATATATGTATATATATATATATATATATATATATATATATATATATATATATATATATATATATATATATATATATATATATATATATATATATATATATATATATATATGCAAAACAACCACTCTGAAAGAATAGAGAAATTCCAAGCGCTTTCGTGACTACTCACATTATCAAGGAACTGTTCCTTGATAATGTGAGTAGTCACGAAAGCGCTTGGAATTTCTCTATTCTTTCTATTCAGAGTGTTGTTTTGCATATTCTGAAATCACCTGTTTACTGTGATCTTATTGCATATATATATATATATATATATATATATATATATATTATTTATATATATATATTATATATATATAATATATATATATATATATATATATATATATATATAAATATATATATATATATATATATATATATTATATATATATATATTATATTATATGCAGAAAAACCACTGTGAAAAGTAGTGAAATTCCAAGCGCCCTCGTGACTACTCACATTGTCAAGGAACTTTGAAAGTAATACAAACAAAGGGAGGCTACACCTCACAGTCAACCCCCACAACAAAGAAACACCTGATGCGTGACAATACCGGACTCATAAGAAAAGAGGAACACTGCAGTAGGTCCGCTGGTCCAACTAGACAGGTCCTCACGGCATCCCACTTACAAAATATTCTACCCAAGAAATAAGGTTTATTATTTGTCCAATGTATTATTAAACTCTAACCAAATTTTATTAATTATAAATGAGTCTAATTTATATAAACCTAAGGAAATATTCATATTATTTTCAAAACTGCTTTTTATGAAACAAGATTCAATTATATTTCTGTCAACCATGGACTTGCTTGATACAACTTTCTCAACTTTTTGAAAATCAATTGGATGGTTAAAATCTCTCACATGAATAAATAGAGCATTGGAATCTTGTCCAGTTCTAATGCTATATTTATGTTGTTTTAATATAAGTTCGAGATTTTTACCAGTTTGACCATAATAAACTTTATCTCAAATTTTACAAGGAATCTTATAGACACATCCATCAGCATTTTGGGGGGAATTCTTTATCAAAAGTTTTTTTTACTGTATCAAGAATTTTAAATACAACTTTAATATTAAAAGTTTTAAGAAGAGAAGGCATATCAACCAAGTTTTCATGGTAAGGGAGAACCAACATATTTTTAGTTGAATAAGGTTGGTTGTCCCTTTTTGGGTTGTAAAAAGTATTTCTATCAATTTTAAATGATTAATCAGTTACATTTCTCGGGTATTTCAGATCAATGCCTGTTTCATAAATTTTGGATATTTCTTCATCTATGAACTCTGGACTACAAATACGTAAAGATCTCAAAAACATTGATGAGAAAAAACAGACTGTTTAACTCTGTCTTTGATGGGAGAATAATAGTGTACATGGAAACAGTTATTTGTAGATTTCGTAATTTTAATTTGAATTAATTATTACTCGTAATAATTAAAACATCTAGAAAAGACAATGAGTTATTCCTCAATCACAGTTAAAGTTTATAGGAAAGGGCCTAAGGCTATTTAATTTACTAAGGAAATGGTGTATATCTACATCTTGGGCAGAAGACTTAAAATATCAATCAACATTTCTGATCCATTTTGCTATGTTTGGGAGGATTGTGTTAAGCAATATTGTTTCAAAAAATTTCTGTATATGATTACTAAGAACAGGTTGAAAGAGGATTTCCATTGCCACTACCAAATTTCTGAGTGTAATAACTTATCATTAAGTCCATACAAATTTTACATCAACAATGCAAAGTTTATTAATAGTTTATTGATGTAGGTACTGGCAATGGTAAATCATAATTAACGATTTCTTCAGATAAGAACTATAAAATCATCAACAGGAACTTTTCGTAATCAAGGAAGTAACATCAAACTAACCATATTAAAATCATTTAAGGTCAGTCAACGAGCTTAACTTATCAACTAAATATAAGTTGTTTTTAACATTTAAAGTTAGAAAATTTTACCAACAATAGGGCTCAAAATGTTAACAAAATCCATTTGGACATCTTATTACGAAAACTGATTCTATGGAAGCTAATAAATTTGTCTAATTGGATTACTGGTTTGTGTGTATTTTATTAGTCTTTTTTCTTGTATATCAATTTCTTTCATAATTACAATTGCATTTATTTTTCTCTTTGGTAAGTCGCAAATTAATATTTATTATTAAGTGTATCATAAGACTTAAATAATCTTTGAGGGGCAATTGGGGAATGTTTGTTTTTACATAGAGCTTTCACCATCCTTTTACTAATGTTAATTTCATCAGTGGATATTAGTATGGATGGTATATAACTCTCATTTAAAACCAAAACTTTCCAATTGTCCTCGAGATTTTAAGTGTTGGATTCACTAAATTAATAATGAAAATTTGTGCCTACCAAAGCAGTAAATTAAATGCAATTGTATTATGAAGAAAATGATTACCATAAGAAAAATGAATAATCTCTTAGATGATACTGAACCTCTATTTAAACTTTAGAAAAAATTCCTTCGAAACGTTAACTGCAATTCAATTAAACAATAAAACTTCTACTGAAAGGCAAAGATGAATTAATTAAACAATTTATTCGCTAATCCATCTTTACCTTACATGTATTGGGACTAATAAAAAACACACAAACCAGGGTAATCCAATTAGACCCATTTTTAGCTCCATAGGATCAGTTTCGTATAAATTCGTCCGTAAAGGCTGTTAACATTTTGAGCCTATTGTTGTATAATTTCTAACTTTAATGTTAAAACACTTAGATTTTGTTGATAAATTTAAGCTCTTGACTGAGACTTAAATGATTTTAACATGCGTTAGTTTTGACGTTACTTCTAGTTTACGAAAGTTCCATGTTGATGGATTTATGAAGTTTCTTATCTGAAGAAACTCGTTAATTTGATTTATCCATTGCCAGTTCCTACCATCATTAAAAAACTTATTTTAAACTCTGCATTGTTGACGCAATATTTGTATTTACTATGATAATATTTTACACTCAGAAATTTGCTATGGCAATGAGGAAATCTCCTTCTTTCAACTGTTCTTAGTAATCTTATACATGGATTTTTTTGAAACAAGATTGCTTAACACAAGCTCCTAATAGAGCTAAATGGTTCAGATATGTTGAAGATAATAACAAAAAGGCACAATTACAGTGACTAGGAACGATACACAAATAAACCGCACATAAAAGACGAGAGCTTACGACGACGTTTCGGTACCGCTTGGACCCTATTACAAAGTGGACTTTGTAAATGGTCCAAGTCGGACCGAAACGTCGTCGATAAGCTTCTTCTTATATGTGCGGGTTACTTTGTGTATGTTGATGATTATTTTATGTCTTATGCCTAAGAATGTAGTTATACACCAATTTCCTTGGCAAATTTAAACAAGCTTAGCCATTCTATAAAACTTTATGTTGAGTTTGAGGAAAATAACTCATTGCCTTTTCTAGATGTTTTTATTATTTAGAAGAGCTATAAGAATTCATTTAAATTTACAGAAAACTACAAATTAATGTTCCTATGTACACTATTATTCTTCCCATCAAGATAGTGTTAAATTGTCTGTTTTTATCATCAATGTTTTTGAGAGCTTTACGTATTTTGTACTCCAGAGTTCATAGATGAAGAAATATCCAAAATTTATGAAATAGCCATTGTTATGAAAATACCGAGGTAATGTTTTGATAAATCATTTAAAAGTGCTAGAAATACTTTGTACAGCCCAAAAAAGGGACTGCAACCTTATTCAACTCAAAAATTGTTGGTTCTCCATTACATGAAAACTTGGTTGACGATGCCTTCTCTTCTTAAGCCTTTTAATATTAAAGTTGTATTTAAATATTGATACAGTAAAAAAGATTTTGTAAAGAATTCCCACAAAAATGCTGACGGATGTGTCTATAAGATTCCTTGTAAAATTTGCGAATAAAGTTTATTGCGGTCAAATGGTAAAAAATCTCGAAACTTAGATTTAAAACACTTAAATATAGCTCATTAGAAATGGACAAGATCCAATGCTTAATTTATTCATGTGAGAGATTTAACATCCGATTGATTTTCAAAAAGTTGAGAAAGTTGTATCAAAGCAAGTCCATGGTCTGACAGAAATTAAATTGAATCTGCTTTCTTAAAAAGCAAATTTGAAAATAAAAAGAAAAATATTTCCGTAGGTTTATATAAATTAGAACTCATTTATAATTAATAAATTGGTTAGGTTTAAATTACATTGAAATAAATAACCTTATTTCATGGGTAGAATATTTTGTTAGTGCGGATTGTCGTCGAGGACCTCTTAGTTGGACAGCGAACCTACTGCAGTGTTCTTCTTTCTTATGAGTCCGATATTGTCGCGGCATCTGGTGTTTCTTTGTTGTGGGGGTTGACTGTGAGGTGTTGTCTAAAGACCTGTTAATTGTTTATTTGTTTGTATTACTATTCATACGTTCTTGACACTGTGGTGGTCTCGAAAAGCGCTTGGAAATTTTCACTACATTTCACAGTGGATGTTTTGCATATTTTAAAATAACTGTCTACTATGATTTATTGCATGTATATTATTTATTTATATATAATATTTATATATAGTATCCTATATATATATATATATATATATATAATATTATTATATATATTTATATTATATATATATATATTATATATATTGATATATATATATATATATATATATGTATATATTATATTATGTATTTTTATATATATAGTTTAATAGAGGTTTACCTATTCGTACGAATAGGTAAACATGATCAATTAGCAAGAACTCATTTAAAATTAGGTTCCTTTTAACTATTTTCCCTTATAACGTTCAAGAATTATTTGTTATATTTGTTAATGTAAAATAATTTATTAGAAACACCTTCCCCGCAAAATATTGATTTTTAATAGTGTAACACTTCGGTTTAACTTTGCCATAATTAGAAATGTTTGGATATTCTAGTTGGCTTTACAGAGCAAGGGTAAAATCTAAAGAAATAACAATTTACATGAGAAATTGAACTTATACATCATTATACTGTCCCCCCAAAAAATTAATTGAAAGATTAGGCAATAGCACTTTTTATATGATAATCACTGGCGGCGATTCCTTACTCAGAGAAGATGATAACTACCCAGTGAAGTGCCAACCTAAAATTCACAGTCAGGTCGCACATAAATAGTGAGGCAACCTTCAGAAAGTAAGGTGGACACCTCAAAATATCATTTAGAAGACTATTGAGCTTTTTAAAATAACAAAATAATAGTAATGCTTTATTATGTAGGCAGGCATACTGGTTTATGCTAATGAATGTCAGTGGTGTGGTTTACATTAAACTAGTCAGTGTTAGTGTGGTTTCTTAAACATAGGTCCAAGTGTTGTGGTTTACATTAAACAATGTTCCAGTTGTGGTTTAACTTTAAACAATGTCAGGTGTGTGGTTTACATTAAACAACATCCAGTGAGTGGTTTACGTTAAACAATGTCCAGTGTGTGGTTTACATTAAACAATGTCCAGTGTGTGGTTTACATTAAATAATGTCCAGTGTGTGGTTTACATTAAACAATGTCAAGTGTGTGGTTTACATTAAATAATGTCCAGTGTGTGGTTTACATTAAACAATGTCAAGTGTGTGGTTTACATTAAACAATGTCCAGTGTGTGGTTTTACATTAAATAATGGTCAGTGTGTGGTTTAATTAAATTATGTCAGTGTGTGGTTTACATTAAATAATGTCCAGTGTGTGGTTTACATTAAACAACATCCAGTGAGTGGTTTACGTTAAACAATGTCCAGTGTGTGGTTTACATTAAACAATGTCCAGTGTGTGGTTTACATTAAATAATGTCCAGTGTTTGTGGTTTACATTAAACAATGTCAAGTGTGTGGTTTACATTAAATAAAGTCCAGTGTGATGTTTTACATTAACTCAATGTCAAGTGTGTAGGTTTAATTTAAACCAATGTCCAGTGTGTGGTTACATTAAATAATGTCCGAGTGTGTGGTTTTCATTAAATAATGTCCAGTGTGTGGTTTACATTAAACAATGTCAAGTGTGTGGTTTACATTAAACAATGTCCAGTGTGTGGTTTACATTAAACAATGTCATGTGTCGTGGGTTTACTTTAAAATGTCCAGTGTCGTGGTTTACCATAAATAATGTCCAGTGTGCTGGTTTTTACATTAAACAATGTCAAGATGTGTGGTTTACTTTAAACAATGTCCAGTGTGAGGTTTCATTAAAAACAATGTCCAGTGTGTGGTTTACATTAAACAATGTCAGTGTCGTGGTTTACATTAAAACATGTCCAGTGTGTGGGTTACATTAAAACAATTCAGTGTGTGGTTTACATTAAACAATGTCCAGTGTGTGGTTTACTTTAAACATGCCAGTGTGTGTTTACATTAAACAATGTCCGGTGTGGGGTTTACATTTAAAACATGGGCCAGCGTGTGGTTTACATTGAACAATGTCCAGTGGTGGTTTACATTTAAACAATATCATGTGTGGTTTTCCATTAAACAATGTCCGTGTGTGGTTCGACATTAAACATGTCAAGTGTGTGGTTTACATTAAACAATGTCCGGTTGTGGTTACATTATACCAATGTCACAGTGTGTGGTTTACATTAAACAAATGCCCAGTGTGTGGTTTACATTAAACAATGGCCGGTGTGTGGTTTACATTGAACAATGTCCAGTGTGTGTTTTACATTAACATTGTCATGTGTGGTCTTACATTAAATAATTGTCCAGTGTGTGGTTTACATTAAACATGTCGAGTGTGGGGGGTTTACATTAAAACAAGTCCAGTGAGTGGGTTTATAATTTAACAATGTCCCTGTGTTGTGGTTTACATTAAACAATGTCCAGTGTGTGGTTTACATTAAACAATGTCCAGTGTGTGGTTTACATTAAACAACATCCAGTGAGTGGTTTACTTTAAACAATGTCCAGTGTGTGGTTTACATTAAACAATGTCCAGTGTGTGGTTTACATTAAATAATGTCCAGTGTGTGGTTTACATTAAACAATGTCAAGTTGAGGTTTGACATTAAATATTGTCCAGTGTGTGGTTTACTTAAAACAATGTCAAGTGATGTGGTTCTACATTAAACAATGTCCAGTGTTGTCGTCTGGTTTACATTTAACACAATGTCCAGTGTGTGGTTTAACATAAAACAAACGTCCAGTGTTGTGGTTACATTAAACAAAGTCAAGGTGTGTGTTTACATTAAACAATGTCAGTGTGTGTGGTTTACATTTAACAATGTCAAGTCGCTATGTGGTATAATTAAACAACGTCCAGTGATGGGTTTACTTTACACTGTCAGTGTTGTGTGGTTTACATTTAAACTTTTGCCAGTGTGTGGAGTTTACATTTAAAACAAGATCCAGTGGACGTGGTTTACTTTAAACAATGTCCAGTGTGTGGTTTACATTAAACAATGTCCAGTGTGTGGTTTACATTAAATAATGTCCAATGTGTGGTTTACATTAAACAATGTCCAGTGTGTGGTTTACATTAAATAATGTCCAGTGTGTGGTTTACATTAAACAATGTCCAGTGTGTGGTTTACATTAAACAATGTCCAGTGTGTGGTTTACATTAATTAATGTCAAGGTGTGGTTGACACTTAAACAATGTCCAGTGTGTGGTTTACATTTAAATAATGTCAGTGTGTGCGGTTTACATTCAAATAATGTCAATGTGTGGTTTTACTTAAAATGTCCCAGTGTGTGTTTACATTAACAATGTCCAGTGTTGTGGTTTTCATTTAATAATGTCCAGTGTGTGGTTTACATTAAATAATGTCCAGTTTGTGGTTTACATTAAATAATGTCCAGTGTGTGGTTTACATTAAACAATGTCCAGTGTGTGGTTTACATTAAACAATGTCCAGTGTGTGGTTTACATTAAACAATGTCCAGTGTGTGGTTTACATTAAACAATGTCCAGTGTGTTGGGTTTACATTTAAAACACTGTCCAGTGTGTGGTTTACATTAAACAATGTTCAGTGTATGGTTTACATTAAACAACGTACAGTGTGTGGTTTACATTAAACAATGTCCAGTGTGTGGTTTACATTAAACAATGTTCCAGTGTGTGGTTTAATTAAACAATGTCCAGTGTGTGGTTTACATTAAACCAGTGTGTGGTTTACATTAAACAACGTCCAGAGTGTGGTTTACATTAAACAATGTCCAATGTGTGGTTTACATTAAACAATGTCCAGTGTGTGGTTTACATTAAACAATGTCCAGTGTGTGGTTTACATTAAATAATGTCCAGTGTGTGGTTTACATTAAACACTGTCCAGTGTGTGGTTTACACTTAAAAATGTACAGTGTGTGTTTACATTAATCAATGTCCAGTGTGGGGTTTACATTAAACAATGTCAAATGTGTGTGGTTTACATTAAACAATGTCCAATAGCTCGTGGTTTACATTAAGCAATGTCCAGTGTGTTGGTTTACATTAAAAAATGTCCAGTGTGTGGTTTACTTTAAACACTGTCCAGTGTGTGGTTTACATTAATAATGTCAGTGTGTTGTTTTACATTAAGACCAATGTCCAGTGTTGTGGGTTACATTAACACTGTCAGTGTGTGGTTTACATTATATAGTGTCCAGTGTGTTGTTTACTTAAACAATGTCCAATGCGCGCACGCTCGCCGGAATTTAATATGTTTATGAGTAAAAGAGTGTAATGTACCAGTAACTAAAAGCAATGAAGTTTGATAATTGGATGACGTTGTCGGTTAACAGACATCCACAATGCATCGAAGCAATGATGAGAAAAGGCAACATTTGACAAATAAACTTTTAATTATGGTAACGTATTCTCTCTCTGTCCTCTTCTCTCTCTCTCTCTCTCTCCTCACTTCTCTCGCTCTCTCTCTCTCTCTCTCTCTCTCTCTCTCTCTCTCTCTCTCTTCTCTCTCTCTCTCTCTCTCTCTCTCTCTCTCTCTTTCTCTCTCTCTCTCTCTCTCTCCTGTTTCTCATCTCTCTCTCTCTCTGTATAGAACTTGATCAAGTAATGGCTTGATAAGGCTGGTCAGAGCGAAAAGTTGTCCCAATATAAAACGACTTGTACCTCGACGAGTCTCTTGTCTTCAATTGCGCTATTACTTGTGAATTGTTCCGGCCACATTACTACTGTAGTATCAGTGTATGTAGCATCAGTTTCTGGGTCCTTGGTGTAGTGTTCCACGCGTCATGTCATTGGCTTTCACACTTTTGCCTCTAATTAAAAAGTTCCTCTTTTTTTCGATCACACGGTCAAGAGAGGGGGCCCCCCCCCCTATTATCTAGGAAATCTGAAACTGTGAGGCAATTTGCAGCATGTTATTGTATGTTTGGTCGGAGACACTCCTGCCTCTGGGAACTCCCTTTTATCCTACCTTCCTGGAGTTCCCTCATCCCAGTCCTGGCAACCCTATCTACCCCTCCCTGTGATACCAGCTTCCCTTCGTGAACCCTCATACTGGCCTTTTCTGGAACTCCTCAAGGCCCTTCCATCTTTTTCCTTTCCAAAAACCCATTCTGCTTTCTCCGGATTCCCTCCCTGCCGTTCTGGACCCCCTTTATCCCTTGTCTTCCTGGGACCCCACCCTTTAAATCTATCTGGATCCCTCCTGGCCCCTTGGTCCCCCCTCCCATCGTCACTAGTGTTATATAATAAAATTTATGGCGTTAGCACCATAGTTTATTGTTTTGATACAAATTTTACTATCAATTCCTTGACCAGAGCTATCTTTACTTTGTAAGCCTTCACCTCTGACTCTTTCACCACATCTCAACTAACGTGTTCACTGATTACTTCGTGTTCTCCCTCGTACACGGAATTTTCGTGGTCACCTCCTCCTCCTCCTCCCTCCTCCTCCTCCTCCTCCTCCTCCCCTCCCCCCTCTCCTCCTCCCCTCCCTCCTCCCCCTCCCCCTCTCCTCCCTCCTACCTCCTTCTACCTTCTCTGAAGATATCCACTGTGTTCACTGCTTGGCAGCATTTTCAACGGATATCATAATCTTCCCTACATGACACTATTTTTTTCTACCAGGCACTTTAATGGGGAATCTTTTCTGTTCCTCTTTATATCAAGCTTTGCTTCATGCAATATTCAATGCAACTTCTTTGAAAGCAACATAATTTTTTTGAATTTTTTCGGATTCCCTTTCTCCTCTCGTGCCTCTTGTTTGTCTCTCAGAAAACTAGAGCTTTATTTTACTACTAATTAATTTAAGGAAGAAAAACTCGAAGCAAATGAATGCTGAACTGAGTTAATTGCTTTCTGCCCTTGAGAGCTGTGAGTCACGCCTCGAAGGACGTGGTATTTACATAGAAGTGTCATTAATAACACGAACTGTGAGAATGAATATCCAGGGCGATGGTCTGACTAGCAGAGATCTCTGGAACAGTGATGATGTGTGAGGGTGTTCATGGTTGTGTGTTGATGGTGTTAATGTGTTGATGGTGTTTATGTGTTGATGGTGTTTATGTGTTGATGGGAGAGTGTTGATGGTATTTATAAGTTGATGGTGCTTATGTGTTGATGATTCTCTTTACCTGGAGTTTACCTGGAGAGAGTTCCGGGGGTCAACGCCCCCACGGCCTGGTCTGTGACCAGGCCTCCTGGTGGATCAGAGCCTGATCAACCAGGCTGTTACTGCTGGCTGCACGCAAACCAACGTACGAGCCACAGCCCGGCTGGTCAGGTACCGGCTTTAGGTGCTTGTCCAGTGCCAGCTTGAAGACTGCCAGGGGTCTATTGGTAATCCCCCTTATGTATGCTGGGAGGCAGTTGAACAGTCTTGGGCCCCTGACACTTATTGTATGGTCTCTCAACGTGCTAGTGACACCCCTGCTTTTCATTGGGGGGATGTTGCATCGTCTGCCAAGTCTTTTGCTTTCGTAGTGAGTGATTTTCGTATGCAAGTTCGGTACTAGTCCCTCTAGGATTTTCCAGGTGTATATAATCATGTATCTCTCCCGCCTGCGTCCCAGGGAATACAGGTTCAGGAACCTCAAGCGCTCCCAGTAATTGAGGTGTTTTATCTCCGCTATGCGCGCCGTGAAAGTTCTCTGTACATTTTCTAGGTCAGCAATTTCACCTGCCTTGAAAGGTGCTGTTAGTGTGCAGCAATATTCCAGCCTAGATAGAACAAGTGACCTAAAGAGTGTCATCATGGGCTTGGCATCCCTAGTTTTGAAGGTTCTCATTATCCATCCTGCATTTTTCTAGCAGCTGCGATTGATACAATGTTATGGTCCTTGAAGGTGAGATCCTCCGACATGATCACTCCCAGGTCTTTGACGTTGGTGTTTCGCTCTATTTTGTGGCCAGAATTTGTTTTGTACTCTGATGAAGATTTAATTTCCTCGTGTTTACCATATTTGAGTAATTGAAATTTCTCATCGTTGAACTTCATATTGTTTTCTGCAGCCCACTGAAAGATTTGGTTGATGTCCGCCTGGAGCCTTGCAGTGTCTGCAATGGAAGACACTGTCATGCAGATTCGGGTGTCATCTGCAAAGGAAGACACGGTGCTGTGGCTGACATCCTTGTCTATGTCAGATATGAGGATGAGGAACAAGATGGGAGCGAGTACTGTGCCTTGTGGAACAGAGCTTTTCACCGTAGCCGCCTCAGACTTTACTCTGTTGACTACTACTCTTTGTGTTCTGTTTGTGAGGAAATTATAGATCCATCTACCAACTTTTCCTGTTGTTCCTTTAGCACGCATTTTGTGCGCTATTACGCCATGGTCACACTTGTCGAAGGCTTTTGCAAAGTCTGTATATATTACATCTGCATTCTTTTTGTCTTCTAGTGCATCTAGGACCTTGTCGTAGTGATCCAATAGTTGACACAGACAGGAGCGACCAGTTCTAAACCCATGTTTCCCTGGGTTGTGTAATTGATGGGTTTCTAAATGGGTGGCGATCTTGCTTCTTAGGGCCCTTTCAAAGAATTTTATGATATGGGATGTTAGTGCTATCGGTCTGTAGTTCATTGCTATTGCTTTACTGCCCCCTTTGTGGAGTGGGGCTATGTCTGTTGTTTTTAGTAATTGTGGGACGACCCCCGTGTCCATGCTCCCTCTCCATAGGATGGTAAAAGCTCTTGCAGTTCTTGATGAGCACGGAGTTCCATGAGTCTGGCCCTGGGGCAGAGTGCATGGGCATGTCATTTATCGCCTGTTCGAAGTCATTTGGCGTCAGGATAACATCAGATAGGCTTGTGTTAACCAAATTCTGTGGCTCTCTCATAAAAAATTCATTGTGATCTTCGACCCTCAGTCTGGTTAGCGGCTTGCTAAAAACTGAGTCATACTGGGACTTGAGTAGCTCACTCATTTCCTTGTTGTCATCTTGTTTAAGTAGGGGCCCAATACTGGACGTTGTTCTCGACTTTGATTTCTCATAGGAAAAGAAATGCTTTGGGTTTCTTTCGATTTCATTTATGGCTTTTAGTTCTTCCCGCGATTCCTGACTCCTATAAGTTTCCTTTAGCTTAAGTTCGATGCTTGCTATTTCTCGGACCAGTGACTCCCTACGTGGTGATGGTGTTTGTGTGTTGATCGTGTTTGTGTGTTGATGGTGTTTGTGTGTTGATGGTGTTTGTGTGTTGATGGGTTTGTGTGTTGATCGTGTTTGTGTGTTGATCGTGTTTGTGTGTTGATGGTGTTTGTGTTGATGGTGTTTGTGTGTTGATGTGTTTGTGTGTTGATGGTGTTAGTGTGTTGATGGTTTTTGTTGTTTATGGTGCTGTAAGATGATAGTGTTTATGTGTTGATGGTTGTGTGTTGAGGGTATTTGTGTTTGTGATTTTGTGTTAATGGTATTTGTGTGTTGATGGTGTTTGTATTGTTGAGTTTGTGTTGATGGTGTTTATGTGATGATGGGAGCGTGTTGGTGGTGCTCGTGTATTGATGGTGTTTGTATGTTGATGTTTTTTGTGTGTTAAAGATGTTTGTTTGTTGATGTTTGTTTGTTGATGGGTGGGTGCTGATGGGTGTGTGTTGATGGGTGGGTGTGGATGGGTGTGTGTTGATGGGTGGGTGTTGATGGGTGTGTGTTGATGGGTGGGTGTTGATGGGTGTGTGTTGATAGGTGGGTGTTGATGGGTGGGTGCTGATGGGTGTGTGTTGATGGGTGGGTGTTGATGGGTGGGTGTCGATAGGTGGATGTTGATGGGTAGTGTTGATGGGTGTTTGTTGATGGGTGGGTGCTGATGGGTGTGTGTTGATGGGTGGGTGTTGATAGGTGGGTGTCGATGGGTGTGTGTTGTGGGTGGGTGTTGATGGATGTGTGTTGATGGGTGGGAGTTGATGGGTGGGTTCTGATGGGTGTGTGTTGATGGGTGGTGTTGATGGGTGAGTGTCGATAGGTGGATGTTGATGGGTGTGTGTTGATGGGTGTTTGTTGATGGGTGGGTGCTGATGGGTGTGTGTTGATGGGTGGGTGTTGATAGGTGGGGTTGATGGGTGTGTGTTGCTGGGTGGGCGTTGATGGATGTGTGTTGATGAGTGGGTGTTGATGGGTGGGTGTTGATGGATGTGTGTTGATGGGTGTGTGGTAATGGGTAGGTGTTGATGGGTGGGTGCTGATGGGTGCGTGTTGATGGGTGGGTGCTGATAGGTGGGTGCTGATGGATGTGTGTTGATGGGTGGATGTTGATGGGTGTGTGTTTGATGGGTGGGTGTTGATGGGTGTATGTTGATGGGTGTGTGTTAATGGGTGGGTGTTGATGAGTGTGTGTTGATGGGTGGGTGTTGATGGGTGGGTGTTGATGGTGTTTATTTGTTGATGATGTTTGTTTGTTGATGGTGTTTGTTTACTGATGAGCTTATGCTGATGGGTGTGTGCTGTGGGTGTGTGCTGTGGGTGTGTGCTGTGGGTGTGTGCTGTGGGTGTCTGTTGATGGCTATGTGCTGATGATGTGAGTGTGTTGTATGAGAATGAGGATGAGTGTGTGTTGCCAGTGAGTTTGGGTTTTGAGTTTGTTGTGATAACGTTGATGGTATACCAGTGTTGAACGAGAGCGTATACTGTATGGGTGTTTGTGTGTTAGTGTGTGTGTATGTACTCACCTAATTGTGCTCACCTAAATGTGGTTGCAGGGGTCGAGACTCAGCTCCTGGCCCCACCTCTTCACTGATCGCTACTGGGTCCTCTCTCTATCTGCTTCCTGAGATTTGTCATACATCTTCTTAAAACTATGTATGGTTCCTGTCTCCACTACTTCACTTGCTAGGCTATTCCACTTGCTGAACACTCTATGACTGAAGAAATACTTCCTAACGTCCCTGTGACTCGTCTGAGTCTTCAGCTTCCAGTTGTGACCCCTTGTCCCTGTGTCCCCTCTCTGGAACATCCTATCTCTGTCCACCTTGTCTATTCCCCGCAGTATCTTGTATGTCGTTATCATGTCTCCCCTGACCCTTCTGTCCTCCAGTGTCGTCAGTCCGATTTTCCTTAACCTTTCCTCGTACGACATTCCCTTGAGCTCTGGGACTAGCCTTGTTGCAAACCTTTGTACTTTCTCTAACTTCTTGACGTGCTTGACCAGGTGTGGGTTCCAGACTGGTGCTGCATACTCCAGTATGGGCCTAACATACACAGTGTACAGTGTCTTGAACGATTCCTTATTAAGGTATCGGAACTCTATTCTCAGATTTGCTTGGCGCCCGTATGCTGCAGCAGTTATTTGGTTGATGTGTGCCTCCGGTGATGTGCTCGGTGTTATGGTCACCCCAAGGTCTTTCTCCCTGAGTGAGGTCTGTAGTCTTTGTCCACCTAGCCTATACTCTGTCTGCGGTCTTCTTTGCCCCTCCCCAATCTTCATGACTTTGCATTTGGCTGGATTGAATTCGAGAAGCCAGTTACTGGACCACATGTCCAGCCTGTCCAGGTCTCTTTGCAGTCCTCCCTCATCCTCGTCCGATTTAATTCTTTCATCAACTTCACATCATCTGCGAACAGGGACACTTCAGAGTCTATTCCTTCCATCATGTCGTTCACATATATCAAAAATAGCACTGGTCCTAGAACTGACCCCTGTGGGACCCGCTCGTAAACAGGCGCCCACTGTGATACCTCTTCACGTACCATGACTCGTTGCTGCCTCCCTGTCAGGTATTCCCTTATCCATTGCAGTGCCCTCCCTTTTACATGCGCCTGATCCTCCAGCTTCTGCACTAATTTCTTGTGGGGAACTGTGTCAAAGGCCTTCCTTCAGTCTAGGAAAACGCAATCTACCCACCCCTCTCTCTCGTGTCTTACTTCTGTTACCTTGTCATAAAACTCCAGGAGGTTTGTGATACAGGATTTGCCTTCCATGAACCCATGCTGGTTTACATTTTATTTAATCTTGTTCCTTTCCAGGTGTTCGACCACTCTCCTCCTGATAATCTTCTCCATGACTTTGCACACAATACAGGTCAGAGACACAGGTCTGTAGTTTGGTGCCTCGTTTCTGTTTCCTTTCTTAAATATGGGGACTACATTAGCTGTCTTCCATTTCTCAGGTAGTTGCCCAGTTTCAAGGGATGTGTTGAAGATTGTGGTTAGAGGCACGCACAGCATCTCTGCTCCTTCTCTAAGGACCCATGGGGAGATGTTGTCCGGTCCCATCGCCTTTGAGGTGTCAAGGTCACTTAAGAGCTTCTTCACCTCCTCCTCAGTTGTTCGTATGTCATCCAACACTTGTTGGTATATTCCCTCTTGATGTTCCCTTCTGTGCTGTCTTCCCACAGCCCTTCCTGTCTCTACTGTAAAAACTTCCTTAAATCTCCTGTTCAGCTCCTCACATACCTCCTGATCATTTCTTGTGAGTTCTCCACCTTCTGTCCTTAATCTGATCACCTGGTCTTTGACTGTTGTCTTCCTCCTGATGTGGCTAAAAAAACAGTTTCGGGTCAGTCTTTTTCTCGATGCTATGTCATTTTCATACTGTCGCTGGGCATCTCTCCTTACCTGTGCATACTCGTGTGTTCTCTGCCTTCTGTACTTTTTCCATTCTCTATTGCACTTTGTTTTTGCCTCCTTACACCGTCGGGTAAACCAGGGGCTTGTTCTGGTCTTCCCGTTGTTACTGTTGCCCTTGGGAATAAACTTTTCCACTGCCTCCTTGCATTTTGTTGTTACATATTCCATCATTTCATTTACTGGCTTTCCTGCCAGTTCTCTGTCCCACTGGACCTCCCTGTTATTCTCTCCACTTGCAGCTGTACTATGTATTCAAAGCACAGAACCACGTGGTCGCTAGCTCCTAGGGGACTCTCATACTTGATGTCCTCAATGTCTGAGCTGCCCAGGGTGAACACAAGGTCCAATCTTGCTGGTTCATCCTCCCCTCTCACTCTGGTAGTGTCCTTAACATGTTGGTGCATGAGGTTTTCCAGCACCACGTCCAACATCCTGGCTCTCCATGTTTTGGGACCCCCATGTGGCTCCAGGTTTTCCCAGTCCATCTCCCTGTGGTTGAAATCCCCCATAACCAGCAACTTTGCTCTGCTGGAATGAGCTCTTCTTGCCACCTCAGCAAGTGTGTCCACCATTGCTCTGTTGCTCTCTTCATATTCCTCTCTTGGCCTCCTGCAGTTCTGTGGTGGATTATACATCACTGCAATGACCACTTTGTGTTCCCCAGACTGAAGTGTACCTGCTATGTAGTCTCTCCCGTCTCATCTATGCCTTCCATTTTCTCGAATTTCCATCTGTTTTTTACGAGCAGAGAAAACTCCACCTCCCCCCCTGCCCCTTCTATCTTTCCTCATGATCTGGTATCCTGGTGGGAAGATTGCACCTGTTATTGTCTCCATGAGTTTTGTTTCTGTAACTGCTCTGATGTCTTGGGACTTCTCATTGATTTTTCTTGCCTTTCCCTCATGTTTATTCGTTAATCCATCTGCATTTGTGTACCAAACCTTCAACTTCTGTTCTAATACTGTAACTGTGGTGCGGGGGGGTGGAAACAGAGGGATCGGTGTGTGATGGTTGGTTTGGATTGTTCAGTTGCCTCGGGGGTGTCGTGGCTGGAGTCCTTCTGCAGGTGTTTCTGGGGTGTGTGCTTGTCCTTCCATTTGATCCTGGGTTATTCTGCTCTCCTTTTTCATTTCCTCCCATTTCTCCTTTCGTTTTTGAACTCTTTCATCGTCTTCCTTTCGTCCTGTGTTCTGTCTTTATCGAGGTACACACTCCGGAACTCCTGCTTGCCTCTCAGCCGTGCTTTCTCCTGCAGGATCATGGTTTGGGTTGATTCTGCCTTGAAAATTACTTTGAGAGGCCGATTCCTTTTCTTTGTGAACCACCCAATTCTCCGAAAATTTGCCACCTGGGTCATGTCCCCCTCGCCTATCATCTTCATGATATCTTCAATCGCGTTTTTCTCCTCCTGCTTTCTTTCATCATAAGTTTCCCCTTTAGCTTCGTCTAGCCCATAGATAAACACGGATCTCTCCCTTTCCACCTCCCACTGTGACTCCCATTGCATCCTCTGATGTTTTAGTTTCTTCCCGTGGAGTGTTCCTTCCTTCAGTCCCTTCCCTAGTTATGGCCCCTATGCTTCTTGGTTTGTTCTTCCTGCTCACCTGTTCCTGGCCCCCACAGGTATCTGGTAAGGTTCTTGCACATGTCCTAGTTCCTTCAATGTCTTCCAACCTCTCATT
This sequence comes from Cherax quadricarinatus, assembly GCF_026875155.1. Taxonomy (NCBI): domain Eukaryota; kingdom Metazoa; phylum Arthropoda; class Malacostraca; order Decapoda; family Parastacidae; genus Cherax; species Cherax quadricarinatus. The sequence continues at coordinate 74,432,539 of NC_069399.1, read as the reverse complement.
CTGTCCTAGTGTGCTCCCTGCCTTTGTTTTGGCCCCATGTGGGTTTGACAGGACCTCTGCATACAGTTTAGTTTCCATGCTTCCTTCAGACCTGTTGTCTGTGTTTGATGTAGCCATTGCCGATGCTACTTCTGTAATATCTCTGTGCTGTTTCAGATGTCTCAGCTCCTCTTCTAATCTCTCTATCTTGATTTCTGCTGCTGTGGCCTGTTGCTTCCACCTTCTGCATTCGGCTGCTAACCTCTCTTCCATCTTCCTTTCCAGCTCATCTAGTTTCCTTCCCCAGTCTTCCTCCCTTTTTTTTTGAGCTCTACCTCCCATTCCTTCCTCCCAGATTCGTCCTTGGAGCCCCTTGTCCTCATCCTGGTTCTAGGTTCCCCTGTTGCTCCACAGAAGGGGGGATGGGTGGTTAGGGGGAGGGGAATAGATGGTTAGGTGGAGAGGGGATGGATGGTTGTGGGGGAGGGGGAGGATGGTTATTGGAGGGGTAGAGATAGTTGGGGGAGGGGGTTAGATGGTTTGAGGGAGAGAGGGGATGGATGGTTATGGGGGAGGGGGAGGATGGTTATTGGAGGGAGGGAGGTAGTTGGGAGGGTTAGATGGTTTGGGGAGGGGTTAGGTGGTTTGGGGGAGGGGTAGGTGGCTAAGATGAGGTGGTTAGGGAAGGGGGGAGGGGTGTGTGTGTGTGTGTGTGTGTGTGTGTGTTGTGTGTGTGTGTCCATTTCGTCGATTTCTCTCACTACTTTATATGTTGTAATCATGTCCCACCTGTTCTCCAGTGCCGTCTGGTCGATTTCTCTTAACCTCTCCTCATAGGATATGCCCCTTAATTCAGGGACTAGTCTCATTGCAAACCTTTGCACTTTCTCTAATTTCTTATGCTTGGCCAGGTGTGGGTTCCAAACTGGTGCTGCATACTCCAATATGTTTATTAGTAGCCCGTATGTCTTCAGTGAGGTTGTAGTCTTTCGTCCCCTAGGCTGTATTCTGTCTGCTGTATTTGCCCTTCCCCGATATTCTTGATTTTGCACTTGACGGGGTTGAACTCCAGAAGCAATTTGATGGGCCAGGCCTGTATCCTGTCCAGATCCCTTTGTAGTCCTGCTTGAACCTTCTTCGACTGAATTCTCCTCATTAACTTGACATCGTCTGCAAACAGGGACACTTCTGAGTCTATTGTTTCCGTCATGTCATTCACATATACCAAAAGCAGCATCGGGCCTAGGACTGACCCCTGTGGAACCCCACTCGTCACAGGCCCCCACTCCGACACTTTGTCGCGTACCATGAGACGCTGCTGCCCTCCTGCCAGGTATTCTCTGATCCATTGCAGTGCCTTCCTTGTTATAACTGCCTGGTTCTTCAGCTTCTGCACTAATTTCTTGTGTGGAACTGTGTCAAAAGCCTTCTTACAGTCCATGAAAATGCAATCTACCCACCCCACTCTCTCTCTTGTCTTACTGCTGTCACTTCATCATAGAACTCCAGTAGGTTTGTGACACAGGATTTCCCATCCCTGAATCTGTGCTTGTTGTCGTTGATAAGCTCACTCCTTTCTAGGTGCTCTGCCACTCTTCTAATAATCTTCTCCCTGACTGCATACTACGCATGTCAGTGATACTGGTCTGTAGTTTAATTTCACGTGTCTGTCTCTTTTTATAAAAATTTGGACTACATTTTCTGTCTTTCATACCTTAGGGAGCTGCCCTGTTTTGATAGATGTGTTGAAGATTGTTATTCAGCCCCATCGCCTTTGCGGCATCTAGTTCGCTTAGCACCCTTCTCACGCCTTTCTCGGCTGCATATATTGTGGTGTACCCCACCCCATCGTGTTTCAGGTGTCCTTTTAGTCACCACTGTGAATACTTCTTTATATCTCACGTTGAGCTCCTCACATACTTCTCTGTCATTTCTTGTGATCTCGCCTACTTCTTTGCTCAGCCTGATTACCTGGTCCTTGACTGTTGTTGTCCTCCTGATATGACTATACAAAAGCTTTGGGTCGGACTTGGCTTTCGCTGCTATGTCATTTTTGTATTGTAGTTGGGCCTCCCTCCTTACCCGTGCATATTCATTTCTGGCTCATAGACTTTACTCCTATTCTCCTGAGTCCTTTGCCTCCTATACTCTTCCATTCTTTAACTCATTTAGTTTTGGCCTCTCTACACCTCTGGGTTAACCAAGGGCTCTTTCTGACCTCAATATTTCTGTTGCCCTTGGGTGTAAACTTCTCCTCTGCTGCCTCGCAAATTGTTGTCACACATTCCATCATCTCATTGACTGATTTCTTTGCCTGTCCTCTGTCCCACTGAACGTCGTGCAGGAAGTTCCTCAAGCTTGTGTAGTCCCCTCTCTTGTAGTCTGAGTTCCTCCACTCTGTCCTTTTCCTTCCCTCGAAACTCACAACCACATGATCACTTACTCCGAGGGGTCTTTTATGTATGATGTCCTCTATATCTGTATACTTAAGGTTCGTCTTCTCCTCTCTCTCTGGTAGTGTTCCTAACGTGCTGATGCATGAGGTTTACCAGTACCACCTCCAACATCTTGGCACTTCACGTTTCTTGGCCCCCATGTGGCTCCAGATTTTTCCAAGTCAATTTCTTTGTGGTTGAAGTCACCCACAACCAGTAGCTTTGCTCTGCCCATATGGGTCCTTCTGGCCACTTCAGCCAGTGTGTCAGCCATTACTCTGTTCCTCTTATCATATTCTTTTTTGGCCTCGTGCTATTCTGTGGCGGGTTATACATCACTGCAATTACCACCTTGTGTGTGTGTGTGTGTGTGTGTGTACTCACCTAGTTGTACTCACCTAGTTGAGGTTGCGGGGGTCGAGTCCGAGCTCCTGGCCCCGCCTCTTCACTGATCGCTACTAGGTCACTCTCCCTGAGCCGTGAGCTTTATCATACCTCTGCTTAAAGCTATGTATGGATCCTGCCTCCACTACATCGCTTCCCAAACTATTCCACTTACTGACTACTCTGTGGCTGAAGAAATACTTCCTAACATCCCTGTGATTCATCTGTGTCTTCAGCTTCCAACTGTGTCCCCTTGTTACTGTGTCCAATCTCTGGAACATCCTGTCTTTGTCCACCTTGTCAATTCCTCTCAGTATTTTGTATGTCGTTATCATGTCCCCCCTGCTCTCCTGTCCTCCAGTGTCGTCAGGTTGATTTCCCTTAACCTCTCCTCGTAGGACATACCTCTTAGCTCTGGGACTAGTCTTGTTGCAAACCTTTGCACTTTCTCTAGTTTCTTCACGTGCTTGGCTAGGTGTGGGTTCCAAACTGGTGCCGCATACTCCAATATGGGCCTAACGTACACGGTGTACAGGGTCCTGAATGATTCCTTATTAAGATGTCGGAATGCTGTTCTGAGGTTTGCCAGGCGCCCATATGCTGCAGCAGTTATTTGGTTGATGTGCGCTTCAGGAGATGTGCCTGGTGTTATACTCACCCCAAGATCTTTTTCCTTGAGTGAGGTTTGTAGTCTCTGACCCCCTAGACTGTACTCCGTCTGCGGCCTTCCTTGCCCTTCCCCAATCTTCATGACTTTGCACTTGGTGGGATTGAACTCCAGGAGCCAATTGCTGGACCAGGTCTGCAGCCTGTCCCTTTGTAGTTCTGCCTGGTCTTCGATCGAGTGAATTCTTCTCATCAACTTCACGTCATCTGCAAACAGGGACACCTCAGAGTCTATTCCTTCCGTCATGTCGTTCACAAATACCAGAAACAGCACTGGTCCTAGGACTGACCCCTGCGGGACCCCGCTGGTCACAGGTGCCCACTCTGACACCTCGCCACGTACCATGACTCGCTGCTGTCTTCCTGACAAGTATTCCCTGATCCATTGTAGTGCCTTCCCTGTTATCCCTGCTTGGTCCTCCAGTTTTTGCACCAATCTCTTGTGTGAAACTGTGTCAAACGCCTTCTTGCAGTCCAAGAAAATGGAATCCACC
>NC_069399.1:74393581-74423581 GCF_026875155.1 Cherax quadricarinatus | reverse complement strand
ACCTAATCTAATCTAATGTGCCATAATACACAAGATAACCCGCACACAGGAGAAAGAGACTTATGACAACGTTTCGGTCCAACTTTGATCCTTAACTAGTCACACATTAAGACACGAACACAAGGGAGCCAGTATTTACACCAGAAGCTGGCAGGGACGGGAGAAGGAGAGGGAGCAAAATAAAAGAAGGTAGTGGAAATAGTAGTGGAAGAGGTAGTTCATGTAATAGAAGCAATAGTAGTAGTAGTTGAAGTACTAGTAGTAGTAGTAATAGTAGTAGAAGTGAAGGGATTCTAAGATCAAGAAAAAGAACACTGCGGGAGAGCTAGTTAATGGCCCACGAGGGTGGGAACAAAAACACAGAGGGAAAAAACACATAGGACAGAACACACCTAGACAGAAGAAAGGAAAGGCAAAGACAATATAGGAAAGGAAAAGAGGTATGGAGAGGATGAAATGAAGTTCAGGTCAAGTCACGAGAGTTCTGAAGCTTCAAGCATTTGGCAATGTAATGAGACAAGAAGGCATCTACAGAAACAATGTCAGGACTAAGATTTATATGAGGAAAGTTGTGTAAGAGATGCTTCAACAAGACGACGAAGGTGAAGGCTAGAAATAGGGTTATTTGTGTATTGTTCCAGTCACGGTATTGTGCCTTTATATTCTTTAACTTAGCCTAACTTCATATTACCTAACCTCACATATTTTAGCCTATTCTGACCTAATCTCTTCTAACTTAATTTAACCTAACCTACGTAGATATATTTATTTTAATAAACGTTTTATTAAATATTTGAAGTGTTCAAATAAACAGATTCTCTAATGTTAATGTTTTAATGTGTAGAGTGAAAATAACCGGGAGTGAAAATTACCTGGAATGTAAATTTCTGGAATTGAAAAGACCCTAAATTAATTTACTGATTATATTTTTATACATATAAAGCCAGGAAATACAAAATAAAGAAATTATAATATAAATGGATAGTTGAGTGAAGATAATGGTAAAATCAAGTTGCAGTCATGGGGATCAGATGGTACATCATCTTGGTTCTTAGAAAAAATGTATGGAATTTAATTAATCCCTCTGTTAACCTCTCTGGATTATCTTCGTAACTTCATTGAAAGAAGATAAATTTCCAAATAAATGGAAAATGGTAAAATGACTAATTGAATTCCATAGTCATGAGAGGAAGAAAGACGGAAGTGACTAAATCTGTCATCACTGGAAGACAGTAGATGTATGATAACCACGTATAATTTCATACACAAGTTAAGAGGAAGCAAATAAGGTATGCTGAGCTATAATTTTGTGTGTGCCTCAACATCTGACATTTTTCTTACTACTGCTGAGGCGCCGTTATTGAATATACTGGAATAAGAATGTTCGGATGTTTCGTGTCATCATGAATGAATTGACCAAATTGAATTGTCTTTACCATTGGTTTTGCATATAGTGGCTTACAATAGAAAATTCCTGCATATAGCTTACAAATACAGGTTACTCTGGTGAACCTCTTTCACCGTCATTGGATTCTTCCAGTTGCAGTGAGAAATCTGCTGGTCTTACTTTAATTCGTCTTTACAGAAATGTCTAGAAAACTCACATCTAGAAATTGCATTATCGAAAAGTGATGAACATCCAGTTTTTCTACAATTTTTCATTTATTATACACTCTACCCGGTCTTCTGCACGCGGTTTTATCACACTCTGTGATAGTACAAGTTTCTCCTGCTAAATTTAACCATGCACTAATTAACGCGGTTTGAAGTCATAAGAGCATTTTTTGTTACGCACAATAGACAAAATGTACGTGGAAAAATAAATGTTTTCTTCCGTTCTAGATGAAGCTAGTAAACCTGAATCGTTAAGATATGGGATGGGGGTTTTAGCGAGGGAGAGAGAGAGAGGAGGGAGGCACGACTCAGTCAGTTCTTTCACCTCAAGCGACTTGGGCTAGAGTTCTCCACAGCCACGCTGGTGGGAGATTCATCTGTAATAACTTTCATTTGTGGCCACAGTGGGGCCCACGATAACCTGCTATGGTGTATAAATATACCTAGATGGATGAATTTTAACGTAGCCAGCTGGCCTAGTGGCTTACGAACTGGTCTGGAGTTTTACGAATCACTCGCCATCAGTTCAAACCCCACCCGTACCGTGGTTTCTCAACACTATTTGAGGCGCAGCTGCGTTGCCTTGCTTAACCTTAGTTTTTAAATGTAAATTAATTGTAGTTTAGACATTTAAGTTAGACTGGAATAAGGGCATAAGGTTCAGCTATTGTCTCACTTCTGTGGGCCCTTAATTAATACAGCATATAGTGTCAGGCATAAAGTTTGAATTTCGGCACGGAATCAGTCACTTTTGGGGCCTTTTGCTGGACAGACTCATACTGTCACATGAAATAAAGGTCGCTCGAATAATCAGGTGTGGCAGGAACCCACTGAAAGGTACTGGAGTATGGAATCTAAGCGTTCATAGACATCTACAATATGTTAAACCTCTTCCCTCAACCTCTCCAGGTAAGTCAGTAAAGTATCTAGAAAGTGCTAGGATATTGCCCAATTCCATACCTCGCGGGTAAATTTTAACTGTATGCATCGTGGGGCTAGCAGTGTTTCTGGTGTCTACATCGAGCCACACCAAGACACACAAATCTACATCAGCCTACACCAAAATGGTATACAATACCAACAGGTTGTTAGGTAAGACACATATGCAACAGTTAGACAACTTTATTCCGAAACGTTTCGCCTACACAGTAGGCTTCTTCAGTCGAATACAGAAAGTAGGCAGGAACAGTAGAGATGTGAAGACGATGTAATCAGTCCATCACCCTTAAAGTCGTAGAATTTGAGGTTGTCAGTCCCTCGGCCTGGAGAAGTTCAGTTCCATAGTCAGGAACTATCTAGTTCCTGACTATGGAACTGAACTTCTCCAGGCCGAGGGACTGACAACCTCAAATTCTACGACTTTAAGGGTGATGGACTGATTACATCGTCTTCACATCTCTACTGTTCCTGCCTACTTTCTGTATTCGACTGAAGAAGCCTACTGTGTAGGCGAAACGTTTCGGAATAAAGTTGTCTAACTGTTGCATATGTGTCTTACCTAACAATCAGCCTACACACTGGTAAATGTACACCGATGTGTAATATTCCCTCAGCCAGATCGGATAAGGTCAGTCCAGTGAGTTATATTGAGCGAGGAATGAATGGCTGGCGCTTAGCGTGGATTTGATTAACGTAATATTTAATTAGTCAGTATCAGTCAGGTAAAGACCTTTCCCGGTAATGCATTTCTCGTGGAATTTGGCAGATTTTCTTTTGAAATGGTCATCACTTTCGCAAATCACGGAGCGGTGGGGGTGGAACACATATTGAGTCCGTGATTTGTTTGCAATGGTGTTATTACGATTTCGTCAGTCATCACTTTCAACTTTCGTGTTAGGATGTTTGGGTGCAAGCAGCCTTCGTAATAACGCAGGATTCACACTACTCTTACTCAGCACTTGCTAACATTCATCTTACTACTCTTACTCAGCACTTGCTCACATTCATCACACTTCTGTTACTCAGCACTTGTTCACATTCATCATATTTCTGTTACTCAGCACTTGTTCACATTCATCACATTTCTGTTACTCACACTTGTTCACATTCACACATTCTGTTACTCAGCACTTGTTCACATTCATCACATTTCTGTTACTCAGCACTTGTTCACATTCATCACAGTTCTGTTACTCACCACTTGTTCACATTCATCACATTTCTGTTATTCAGCACTAGTTCACATTCATCACATTTCTGTTACTCAGCACTTGTTCACATTCATCACACTTCTGTTACTCAGCACTTGTTCACATTCATCACACTTCTGTTACTCAGCACTTGTTCACATTCATCATATTTCTGTTACTCAGCACTTGTTCACATTCATCACATTTCTGTTATTCAGCACTTGTTCACATTCATCACACTTCTGTTACTCAGCACTTGTTTACATTCATCACACTTCTGTTACTCAGCACTTGTTCACATTCATCACACTTCTGTTACTCAGCAATTGTTCACATTCATCATATTTCTGTTACTCAGCACTTGTTCACATTCATCACATTTCTGTTACTCAGCACTTGTTCACATTCATCACATTTCTGTTACTCAGCACTTGTTCACATTCATCATATTTCTGTTACTCAGCACTTGTTCACATTCATCACATTTCTGTTACTCAGCACTTGTTCACATTCATCACACTTCTGTTACTCAGCACTTGTTTACATTCATCATATTTCTGTTACTCAGCACTTGTTTACATTCATCACATTTCTGTTACTCAGCACTTGTTTACATTCATCACATTTCTGTTACTCAGCACTTGCTCACATTCATCACACTGTCCTTTAGGTTCTTTTTCATTACCAGTTCATGAAAGAAACCGAAGGCACTGAAAACTCTGTAAAGTAAAAGGACACATGTGCAACTAATGTAACATTTTATTGTGGCAACGTTTCGCTCTCCAGGAGCTTTGTCAAGCCGTTACAAAGAGTACATGGACACAGAGGGTATATATAGGCTTAGAGTGACGTGTAGTACTAGTGGTGGTAGTAATAGTAGTAGTAGTAGTAGTAGTAGTAGTAGTAGTAGTAGTAGTAGTAGTAGTAGTAGTAGTAGTAGTAGTAGTAGTAGTAGCAATATAAGTAGTACCAGTGCTGGAGTCGTCACTCACGATGAAAGACAAGTAGATGCAACAATGTTAACAGCAACAACACTTGAATCGGTTAAGGCTTTTATTGTTTTCTCGTTCTTCCGTTTTCACCGCAACTTTAATTAACCAGCTAGTATCCAGCTATCCATGTTAAGGGCCTGACAAATTTATTCGTAGTTTGCGTCGTTCAGCAACAGAAGCCTCAGACAAATCTACTTAAATAATAATAATAATGATTATAATAATAATGATAATAATAATAACCGGGAGCAAGAGTACTTTAATAACATATAGGAAACCTAACTAAACCAAAGCTATGAAGACAGAAGAATTTATAAAGTCAGTGAGTCCCGTGTTTGTTTACAGTACAAATAACCCGCACATAGGAGAATGAAACGGAAACGTTTCATTCTCCTATGAAACTTACAACTACGTTTCGGACTGAAACGTCGTCAAAAGTTTCATTCTCCTATGTGCAGATTATTTGTTTATTCTTCCAATGACGGTATTGTGCCTTTTTATTTTTTCTTGACAATACGAGCTCCTGTTTGTTATTACTGTTACAAGAACCGCCACTTGCCAGTAACAGTGGGGTATGCTATAACGAATGTAATTGGTTCTAGAACCACGTTCGTTCGTTATAGAGGTATTCTGAGCGAGGCCCCAAATACAACCACTTAATAGTGAAACATATAACATAAAATTGTAAAAAAGTGCATAAATGTGCATTTAAACGCATAAAATAATGAATATCATTATTTTTTTAATAATAAAAAATAAATTAGTAAAAAAATATATATTAAATTAGTATATAAATAAAATATTATACTTTATCCTAGCTTAGTGTTGTTCATGCAGGGTAGGAGGCAGAAGAGAGAACTGAGAAGACCTGGAAGGAGTGGAGTCATCGTTTCTAGTCCTCTTCTGTGACTGTCCTGCAGGCAGTTCGACTGACCCTTTTGCTTATAGCCAGAATACAACGATACTGGTGTGTGGTAGACAAGTGTTGCCGCCGAACCAATATTTCCAGTTTTGTAGGGAAAACTGTTTATTATGTAAATATTCGTTATATAAACCGTTTATTACATACACCCGCTGTGTATTTTATTTTATCATTCTTCTCTCTCCTCAGTCTCTTCTGACATTTTCCAGGGAACCCTCTGAAGTTCAAGTGGAAAACTAGGGGTTCCGTGGAACACAGTTTGAAAACCTCTGCTTCATATGACGTACATAGAACATGAGCCATAAAGCGACCACTCGCATGAATGGTCCCAACAAATACATTCACTCACACTAATTGCTTGCCATCCCATCGAACACACACAAAAACTAGTTCATACGCTGCCTTTATCAAGAGCATTAATATTATGTCATCAAACACAACCAAAAACACTCAGTATACACGTAAACTCATACAAACTGAAACATAAATGTATATGCGTATACACACACATATGCTGAAATGTGAATAAATGCGCGCGCGCGCGCACACACCCACACACCCACACACACACACACAAGGTGGACAAAGACAGGATGTTCCAGAGATTGGACACAGTAACAAGGGGACACAGTTGGAAGCTGAAGACACAGATGAATCACAGGGATGTTAGGAAGTATTTCTTCAGCCACAGAGTAGTCAGTAAGTGGAATAGTTTGGGAAGCGATGTAGTGGAGGCAGGATCCATACATAGCTTTAAGCAGAGGTATGATAAAGCTCACGGCTCAGGGAGAGTGACCTAGTAGCGATCAGTGAAGAGGCGGGGCCAGGAGCTCGGACTCGACCCCCGCAACCTCAACTAGGTGAGTACAACTAGGTGAGTACACACACACACACACACACACACACACACACACACACACACACACACACACACACACACACACACACACACACACACACGCACACACACACTGTGGCGAGGTGTCAGAGTGGGCACCTGTGACCAGCGGGGTCCCACAGGGGTCAGTCCTAGGACCAGTGCTGTTTCTGGTATTTGTGAACGACATGACAGAAGGAATAAACTCCGATGTGTCCCTGTTTGCAGATGACATGAAGTTGATGAGAAGAATTCATTGATCGAAGACCAGGCAGAACTACAAAGGATCTGGACAGGCTGCAGACCTGGTCCAGCAATTGGCTCCTGGAGTTCAATCCCACCAAGTGCAAAGCCATGAAGATTGGGGAAGGGCAAAGAAGACCGCAGACGGAGTACAGTCTAGGGGGCCAGGAACTACAAACCTTACTCAAGGAAAAAGATCTTGGGGTGAGTATAACACCAGGCACATCTCCTGAAGCGCACATCAACCAAATAACTGCTGCAGCATATGGGCGCCTGGCAAACCTCAGAACAGCATTCCGACATCTTAATAAGGAGTCGTTCAGGACCCTGTACACCGTGTACGTTAGGCCCATATTGGAGTATGCGGCACCAGTTCGGAACCCACACCTAGCCAAGCATGTAAAGAAACTAGAGAAAGTGCAAAGGTTTGCCACAAGACTAGTCCCAGAGCTAAGAGGTATGTCCTACGAGGAGAGGTTAAAGGAATTCAACCTGACGACACTGGAGGACAGGAGAGATAGGGGGGACATGATAACGACTTACAAAATACTGAGAGGAATTGACAAGGTGGAAAAAGACAGGATGTTCCAGAGACTGGACACAGAAACAAGGGGACACAGTTGGATGCTGAAGACACAGATGAATCACAGGGATGTTAGGAAGTATTTCTTCAGCCACAGAGTAGTCAGGAAGTGGAATAGTTTGGGAAGCGATGTAGCGGAGGCATGATCCATACATAGCTTTAAGCAGAGGTACGATAAAGCTCATGGTTCAGGGAGAGTGACCTAGTAGCGACCAGTGAAGAGGCGGGGCCAGGAGCTTCAACTCGACCCCTGCAACCTCAACTAGGTGAGTACAACTAGGTGAGTACACACACACACCACACACACACACCACACACACACACACGTGATGAAGTATCACAGTGGGCAGCTGTGACGAGCGGGGTCCCACAGGAGTCAGTCCAAGGACCAGTGCTATTTTTCGTATATGTGAATGACATGATGGAAGGGATAGACTCAGAAGTGTCCCTGTTCGCAGATGATGTGAAGTTAATGAGGAAAATTAAATCAGATGAGGATCAGGCAGGACTACAAAGAGACCTGGACAGGCTGGACGCGTGGTCCAGCAACTGGCTTCTCGCATTTAACCCCGCCAAATGCAAAGTCATGAAGATCGGGAAATAGCAAAGAAGACCACAAACAGAGTATAGGCTAGGCGGCCAAAGACTGCAAACCCCACTCAAGGAGAAAGATCTTGGGGTGGGTATAATACCGAGCACGTCTCCGGAAGCACATATCAACCTGATAACTTCTGCAGCATATGGACACCTGACAAACCTGAGAATAGCGTTCCGATAATTCAGTAAAGAATCGTTTATGACTCTGTGCTGTGTACGTCAGGCCCATACTGGAGTATCCAGCACCAGTTTGGAACCCACACCTGGTCAAGCACGTCAAGAAGTTAGAGAAAGTGCAAAGGTTTGCAACAAGGCTAGTTCCAGAGTAGAAGGGAATGTCCTACGAAGAAAGGTTAAGGGAAATCGGCCTGAGTACACTGGAGGACAGGAGAGTTAGAGGAAACATGATAACGACATACAAAATACTGCGAGGAATAGATAAGGTGGAGAGATACAGGAAGTTCCAGAGAACAGACACAGAAGTTGAAGACTCAGAAGTGTCAAATAGATGTTAGGAAGTATTTCTTCAGTCACAGAGTTGTCAGGAAGTGGAATAGTCTAGCAAGTGATGAAGAGGAGGCAGGAACCATACATTGCTTTAAGACGAGGTACCATAAAGCTCATGGAGCAGGGAGAGAGAGGACCTAATAGAGTTCAGTGAAGAGGCGGGGCCAGGAGCTGAGTTTCGACCACTACAACCACAACTAGGTGAGTACAAATAAGTGAGTACACACACACACACACACACACACACACACACACACACACACACACACACACACACACACACACACACACACACACCCACACCCCACACACACACATACACAAACACACACACACACACACACACAAACACACACACACACACACAGACACACACAGACACACACACATACACAAACACACACACAACACACACCACACACACACACCCTATAGCGACCAGTGAAGAGGCGGGGCCAGGAGCTTGGACTCGACCCCTGCAACCTCAACTAGGTGAGTACAACTAGGTGAGTACACACACACACACACCCCTAATAGCGACCAGTGAAGAGGCGGGGCCAGGAGCTTGGAATCGACCCCTGCAACCTCAACTAGGTGAGTACAACTAGGTGAGTACACACACACACACACACACACACACACACACACACACACACACACATACACACAAACACACACACACACACACACACAACAAATGTAGTCCCAATTTTTAAAAAAAAAGGTGACAGACAAGAAGCACTAAGCTATAGACCAGTGTCACTGACATGTATAGTATGCAAAGTCATGGCGAAGATTATCAGAAGAGTGGCAGAACACCTAGAAAGAAATGAGCTTATAAACAACAGCCAACACGGTTTCAGGGACGGGAAATCCTGTGTTACAAACATACTGGAGTTCTATGACAGGGTGACGGCAGTAAGACAAGAGAGCGAGGGGTGGGTAGATTGCATGTTCTTGGACTGTAAGAAGGCGTTTGACACAGTTCCACACAAGAGATTAGTGCAAAAACTGGAGAACCAGGCAGGGATAACAGGGAAGGCACTTTAATGGATCAGGGAATACCTGTCAGGAAGATAGGAGCGAGGCATGGTACGTGGTGACGTGTCAGAGTGGGCGCTTGTGATGAGTGGGGTTCCACAGGGGTCAGTCCTAGAACAGGTTCTGCCTCTGTTATTTGTTAACGACATGACGGAAGGAGAAGATTCCGAAGTGTCCCTGTTTGCAGATGATGTGAGGTTGATGAGAAGAATTCAATCGGACGAGGACCAAGAAGAACTACAAAGGGATCTGGACAGGCTGCAGACCTGGTTCAGCAATTGGCTCCTCGAGTTCAACCCCACCAAACGCAAACTCATGAAGATTGGGAAAGGGCAAGGAAGACTACAAACCTCACTCAAGGAAAAATATCTGGGGTGAGTATAACACCAGGCACATCTGCTGAGGCACACATCAGCCAAATAACTGCTGCAACATATGTGCACCTAGCAAACCTAAAAACCAGCATCCCTTCATCTTAATAAGCAATCGTTCAGGACCCTGTACACTGTGTACGTTAGGCCCATATTGGAGTATGTGGCACCAGTTTGGAACCCACATCTAGCTAAGCACGTAAAGAAACTAGAGAAAGTGCAAAGGCTTGCAACAAGACTAGTCCCAGACCTAAGGGGTATGTCCTACGAGGAGAGGTTAAGGGAATTCGACCTGATGACACTGGAGGACAGTTGAGATATTAATGACATGATAACGACATATAAAATACTGAGAGGAATTGACAAGGTGGACAGAGACAGAATGTTCCAGAGATGGGGCACAGCAACAAGAGGACACAGTTGGAAGTTGAAGACACAGATAAATCATAACAATGCAACACCTGATGGGCGACGAAACCCGACTCATAAGAAAGAAGGAACACTGGAGCATACCTGCTAGCCCAACTAGACAGGTCTTTCACGGCATCACACTAATAAAATATTCTACCCTAGAATTAAGATTTATTATTTGTCCAATGTATTAAATTCTTTCCAAATTTTATTAATTATAAATGGATCTAATTTATATAAAGAAAAGGAATTATTCATATTATTTTCGAAACTGCTTTTTATGAAACAAGATTCAATTATATTCCTGTCAACCATGGACTTGCTTGATACAACCTTCTTAACTATTTGAAAATCGATTGGATGGTTAAAATCTCTTACATGAATAAATAGAGCATTGGAATCTTATCCAGTTCTAATGCTATATTTATCTTGTTTTAATGTTAGTTCGAGACTTTTACCAGTTTGACCGAAATAAACTTCATTGCAAATTTTACAAGGAATCTTATAGATACATCCGTCAGCATTTTGGGGGAAATTTTTTTCAAAAGATTTTTTTACTGTATCAAGATTTTTAAATACAACTTTGATATTAAAAGTCTTAAGAAGAGAAGGCATATCAACTAAGTTTTCATGGTAAGGGAGAACCAACATATATTTAGTTGAATAACGTTGGTTGTCCCTTTTCGGACTGTAAAAAGTATTTCTAGCAATTTTAAAAGATTTATCGATTACGTTTCTTGAGTATTTCAGATCATTAGCAATTTCATTATTTTTGGATATTTCTTCATCTATGAACTCTGGACTACAAATAAGCAAAACTCTCAAAAACATTGATGAGAAACAGACAGTTTATTTTTAACTTGATGTGAAGAATAATAGTGGACATTGGAACAGTTATTTGTAGGTTTTCTGTAAATTTTAAATTTGAATTCATTATTACCCTTAATAATTAAAACATCTAAAAAAGGCAATGAGTTATTTTCCTCAAACCCAACAGTAAATTTCATAGAATGGGCTAAGCTATTTAATTTAACAAGAAAATGGTATATATATACATTCCTCGGCATAAGACACAAAATATCATCAACATATCTGAACCATTTAGCTCTATTTGGGAAGATTGTGTTAAGCAGCCTTGTTTCAAAAAATTCCTTGTATAGGTTACTAAGAACAGGTGAAAGAGGATTTCTGAGTGTAAAACTCATCATTAAATGCAAATTTTACATCAATAATGCAAAGTTTAATAAGTTTAATGATAGTAGCAACTGGCAATGGTAAATCATAATTAACCAGTTCTTTAGATAAGAAGCTTAATAAATCAACCACTGGAACTTTCGTAAACAAGGAAGTAACATCAAAGCTAACTATGTTAAAATCCTTTAAGTCAGTCAAGGAGCTTAATTTATCAACTAAATCTATGTTGTTTTTAACATTCGAGTTGAAATTTTTTACCAACAATAGGGTTCAAAACGTCGACAAGTCATTTGGATAATTTATATGAAACTGATCCTGTGGAGCTAATAATTGGTCTGACTGGGTTACCTGCTTTATGTGTTTTTATTAGTCCATATATGTAGGGTAAAGATGGATTAGTGAAAGTAAATTGTTTGATTAATTCATCTTTGCCTTTCTGTAGAAGTTTTATTGTTTTATTGAAATTGCTTTTAACCGTTTCTAAGGGATTCTTTCTAAGTTTAGAATAGGTTTCAGTATTATCTAAGAGATTATTCATTTTTTCTTGGTAATCATTTTCTTTCATAATTACTATTGCATTTATATTATCTGCTTTAGTAAGGCGCAAATCTTTACTATTGTTAAGTGTATCATAAGACTTAAAGTATCTTTGAGGTCAATTGGGAATGTTTTGTTTTAACATAGAGTTATATACCATTCCCTTACTAATATTAATTTCATCAGTGGACAAATCAGAAGAATTTTCAAAGTTATTATTATTATTATTAAAGATTAGCCGGTATTCTCCCGGCCCGGGCCTTTTCCAAGTGGTGGCCCGGCCTTGGCTCCCTCTTTAGGGAGTGCCTGAGACCTAAGTCTCCCATGGGAGGAGGCACAAGTACCTCCTCATCTTTGGGACCAACTGTCCCCAGGCCTAGCCACAAGCTAGGCCTCTCTGGTCTGCCATCCCCGCCCCAAGGGGGCAAATGGGAATGACAGTCTTATGAGCTAAAGGCTCGGGCTCAGGCACCTACCCTACCCTAGAAGGTAGTGTGGTGTCGATCTTCAAAGTTACAAAAGGCTTTTGCAATTTCAACATTACTAATTTTTTTTTTTTTTAAGTTGTAAAACTTAGACCAAAACCTAGAGCAGCAGTTGTATTTTTATCTAATATTTCATCTGATAAGATGATTACAAAATTGTTATTAGCATGCTTTGTCCAATCACTGTTTTCAATTAAAATGTCAAATTTTCTTTGTAGTTTGTTTTTAAGTTAATTACAAATTCTTCTGACTTTATTATAGTAATGATCTAACATACTGTGTTTCCATTCTGATGGAATGGCCTGATTAAAGGAGTATTTTTTGTTTCTCTATATTTTGAATGCTTCCTTCTCCTGTATTTTAGTAATTTCAATATGTTTCTTAAGAATAATTCTCATAAAATCATCAAAAGGACGATCTCTCATAAGAACATAAGAACATAAGAACGAAGGAACACTGCAGAAGGCCTACTGGCCCATGCGAGGCAGGTCCAAGTCCCTACCGGCTTAAGCCAATGCACCCAACCTAATCAGGTCAGGTCACATTGACTCAAGGGAGGAACACGGCAACCGACCCGTTAGCACAAGCTATCAGGTCTAACTCACACCCACCCACATCTACTCATGTATTTATCCAACCTATTTTTAAAGCTACACAACGTTCTGGCCTCTATAAACGGTACTTGGAGTTTGTCCACTCATCCACAACTCTTTTACCAAAACCCAAAGTACTTTCCTATATCCCTCCTGAATCTGAATTTTTCCAACTTAAAACCATGCTGCGAGTCCTGTCTAGGCTAGATATTATCAGCACACTATTTACATCCCTTTATTTATTCCTGTCTTCCACTTATAAACCTCAATCATATCCCCCCTAATTCTACGTCCTTTCTAGAGAGTGCAGTTTCAGGGCCTTAGTCTATCCTCATAGGGAAGGTTACTGATACATGGGATCATCTTTGTCATCCTCCTTTGTACATTTTCCGAGAATTTATATCCATTCTGTAATACGGTGACCAAAACTGTGCAGCATAATCTAAATGAGGCCTAACCAAGGATGTATAGAGTTGAAGAACAACCTGAGGACTCCTATTATTTATGCTTTTTGATATGAAGCCAAGGATTCTATTAGCTTTATTGCGAACCTTATGCACTGTTGTCTTGGTTTCAGATTTCTGCTAACCAGAACTCCTAAATCTTTTTCGCAATCCGTAATATTAAGATCTACTTATTTAGTTATATGTGGCATGGTTTTTGTCCTGTCCAACATTTAGAACTTTGCATTTGTCTATATTAAACGCATCTGCCACTTCTCCGACCACTGCATCAGTCTATTCAAATCTTCCTGGAGTGCTCGAATGTCCTCGTCAGAATGAATTCGACGGCCTATTTTGGTGTCATCGGCAAACTTGCCGAGTCCGGGTCTTTATGCCCTCATCTATGCGTTTATGTAGATTGTGAACAGCAGGGGGCCCAACACTGACCCCTGTGGAACACCGCCGTGACGCTTCCCCACTCTGATTTTTCCCCATTTATGCAAACTCTCTGCGCCTATTTGTCAACCAAGCCCTATCCAGGAAAAAATTTCTCCTCCTATTCCATGTGCTTTAATTTTCCTCAATAGTCTCTATTGGGACCCTTCAAAGCCCTTCTGAAGTCCATATAACAATATCATATTCGTTACCATGATCTACCCCCCTCAAATACCTTAGTGAAAAAAGTTAATAATTCGTAAGGCAGGAACGTCCCTTTGTAAAACCATGCTGAGATTCGTTGATTAATTTATGCTTTTCAAGGTGGCTACGAACTGCCTCGGCAATTATTGATTCCATAAATTTTCCCACTATGGAGGTTAGGCTTATTGGTCTATAGTTCGAAGCTAAGGACCTGTCACCTGTTTTGAAAATAGGTATCACATTTGCCATTTTCCACTTATCTGGCACCATGCCAGTTTGTAGTGATATGTTGAAAAGATTAGCCAAAGGTGTGCTAAGCTCCTCTTTACATTCCTTTAGAACCCTTGCATACAGTTCATCAGGGCCTGGGGATTTGTTAGGTTTTAATTTATCTATTTGCCTAAGGACCATGTCACTTGTGACCCTAATAGTGCACAGTTTATTATCGTCCTGTTCTACATAATTTATCATTACTGGAATATCACTGGTATCCTCCTGTGTAAAAACTGAGAGGAAGTATGTGTTAAAATTCTACACATTTCCTATCACTGTCAGTGAGCTGACCCGAGGAACTTTTGAGTGGGCCTATCTGTCCCTGATCTTACTTCTGTATACCTGAAAGAATCCTTTGGGTTAGTCTTCGATTCCCCTTGCAACTTTAACCTCATAATCTCTTTTTGCTTTTCTAATTCCCTTTTTATTTCTCTCTTTAACTGAATATATCGATTTCTTAATTGCCCCTCTCCTCTTTTGATTTGCCTATATATGCCTCTCTTTTGACCAATCAGATATTTTAATCTATTGTTCATCCATTAGGATCATTTTTGTTTGATCTGATTTCCTATTTGGAACATAATTTGACTGAGCAGCTAGAACTATGCCCTGGAAAGCATCATATCGGCAACCATCACCACCTACCTGACCCCTAGTCAGGTCATTCCAGTTCAGCCCACCTAAGTAATTTTTCAGTCCTATGAAATCAGCCAAGCGAAAGTCAGGGACGGAGACTTGATTGCCATTATTAGGGGAATTCCATGATATGTTAAAACTGAGTGATTTGTGATCACTCTCCCCAAGCTCATCATTAACCTCAAGATTATTAATTAGTGTTTCCCTACTGGCAAGAACCAAGCAAGGAGGTTATTTCCCCTAGTTGGCTCTGTCACAAACTGTTTTAAAAAACAATCCTGGATCGTATCAAGAAAGTCACCCGACTCTAAATTTCCTGTCAAATTGCTCCAGTCAATCTGTCTATAGTTGAAATCTCCCATTAGCACAACATTTTCGTATGTAGATGCCTTACGAATTTCGTCCCATAGAAGTTTACTGCACTCCCTATCAAGATTTGGGGCCCTGTAAATCACACCCAAAATTAGTTTTTCTCGGCCCTCGAGAAGCTGTAACCAAACAGATTCAGTGGCTGACGCTTCTAATTTAATATCTTGTCTAACACAACATGTCAAGGATGATATTGGGTAAAAGAAATTTGCGCAGAACCTGTTCGAATTTTTAACTTGTTGGACTTGATCAGTGTAGAAGAAGACTGGGAAGCAAAAGAAACATGAATAAGGAAGCTTACCGAGAACATTCCGAAGAGTCGTGTGGTATCCATTAATGCAATAAGATCACAGTAAACAGGTGATATCAGAATATGCAAAACAACCACTGTGAAAGAATAGTGAAATTCCAAGGGCTTTAGTGACTTCTCACATTATTTGTTGTGGGACGTGATGGTGAGGTGTGGTCTCGACCCCTTAAGTGTCTTCCTTTCATGTATTACTTTTATAGTTCCTTGATAATGTGAGAAGTCACGAAAGCGCTTGGGATTTCACTATTCTTTCACAGCGGTTGTTTTGCATATTCTGAAATAACCTGTTTACTGTGATCTTATATAAATTATATATATATATATAATATATATAATATATATATATATATTATATATATATATATATATATATATAAATATATATACATATATATATATATGTCGTGCCGAATACATAAAACTGGTCAATTAGCAAGAACTCCTTTCTGAAATTTTCTCTTTACGTTTAAAAATATATATTTTTTATTAATGTTGATGTAAAAATTTATAATTTTGCATCAAAAGCATCTTAGAAAACTTACCTAACACTATTTTAACAAGAACAATTTATTTTAGCCTAACTCAACTAAATATATTTTAGATTTGTTTACAATAATTTAATACTAAACAAACACAGTGAAATATATTTTTTTCGTTAGGTGCAGAATGATTTTGACGAAATTATTGCATACACAAATTTTCACTTGTCCTATATGGCAAGATGAGAGTTTGCTATTTAAGCCAAGATCGCAAGTTCTGCCTATTTCGGCACGACATATATATATATATATAAAATTTTATATATATATATATATATATATATATATATATATATTATATATAAATTATATATAAATATATAAATATATATATAGTATATATATATATATAAAATATATATATATATATATATATATTATAATTATAAAATTTTTATATAATATATATAAAATATATTATATAAATATATACATTATATATATTATATATAATATAAAATTTTAAATAATATATTATATATATTATTATAATATATATTATATATATAAAATAATAAATATATATATATATAATATATATATATATATAATATATAATATATATATATATAACGAGTAAATAAGGCGGCTCAGCGGCCCCTTCTACAGAGCGGTCCCCACAGTATGGCTCCCACAGTATGGCTCCTCCTGAAAAGGCCTTCTACAGATGGCTCTTCCTGAGGCCCCCTTTTCACACTATATGCAAATTTGCCCTTGACCTCACCCTCGAGACCACCTCCCCCTGAGACCACCTCACCCTCGACACCATCTCGCCCCCAGACCACCTCCCCCCCCCAACCCCAACCCACGCCCCCCCACCCCGACCCCCTCCCGCGCCCAAAAGTGCCCCCCCAAAACCGCGCCCCGCCCCACGCCCCCCCCTCGCGCCCGCCCGCGCTTCGCTGTGCCTTCTGCCGTCGCCCGGGATCGCCCCCGCTCCCCAAATTTTTTTTCCGTTTTTTTTAAATTTTTTTTTTGAATTTCATTTCTTGTGCTCCCTCAATCAAATTTTTGAGGTTCCCCCTCTCCCTACTTTCACCCCCATCCCAATTTTTTTTTTGTTTCATTTTCTTGTTCCTCCTGGGATAAATTTTTGGGTTCCCCCCACTTTTTCACCCCCATCCCAATTTTTTTCAAATTTTCCTTTTTCTTATGATTCCTCGGTTAAGTTTTTTGGATTCCCCCCCTGGGGGTAAGCATTCAAAAAGGACCCCCCACTTTCACCCCAATTTTTTTTCCGACATCAAAAAAAAAAAAGACTCCTCTCCGGGATCAATTTTTTGGGTACCCCTCCTTCCACCCCCAGTTTCTCCTCCATCCCCTTGGGATAAAGGGTTTTTCTCGATAATCAAAGACTCCATCCCCCGGGAACAATTTTTTTTGGTTCCCCCCTCTGGGTATAAGCATTAAAAATGACTCCCACTTGCCCCCAAAATTTTCCCCCCCAATTCCCGGATCAAAACTCCATCTCCTTGGATCAATTTTTTTCCGATAATACAAAGACTCCATCCCCTTGGACGGGGTTTTCTCGATAAAACCAAAACCCCATCCCCTTTGGATCAATTTTTTTTCTCGATAATCAAAGACTCCACTCCTGGGATCAATTTTTCTCGAATCAAAAATACCAAGACCCCACCCCGGGACAAGTTTTTTAAGGTTCCCCCCCATTTTCACCCCCACCCCAAATATTTTCCTCCTTTCCCCTGGATCAAGTTTTTTTCTCGATAACAAAGATTTTAAATTTCCCTGGGATAAAATTTTCTCGCAATCAAAAAAACCCCATCTCCTTGGATAAGCTTTTCTCGATAAAAAAGACCCCATCCCTTGGATAAAAGTTTTTCTCGATAATACAAAGACCCATCTCCTCGGATAAATTTTTGGGTTTCCCCCTCTCGGGGGTAAGCTTTTAAAATAAAACCCCTCCTATGGGGCATGGACTTTCCTTACTACGGGTCTAAACAATTGTGACGTCCCCCCCCTGGTTTACTCGGGGGTCATGACGTCACTGAGACCCCACATAAGGCGAATCTGTGATTTCCCCCCATGCAGTGACGTCACATACCCCACACACACGGGCTGAATCTTGTCGACTTCCCCATCTCATATTACACATTTCATATACAACATGGGGAAAAAACTTTTTTCACTCTTAACCCGGGATAACCCAAATAATTTCACATTTTTTCGTTAAACCCTCCAACCCACAATTTCTTTACAAAAACGATACAAGTCTAGACATTTTCTCGTTTTAACATTTCATCTCGGGCAACCCCCCACGAGAACCACTCTCCCCCTTTCTCCCCCCCCCCCGGGCCCTCACACTCCAACCCAAACACCCACAATTTTCACCATCCCCCCAAATTTTTCTCGTTTAACTTTTTCATCAGAAAAATACCACAACACTTAAAACCCACTTTTCGTTTAATTTTCACTACACAATTTTACATATTACGAATTTTAATACGCCAAAAACACCTCATTTTACTTTGAACACCTTCAAAAACCCCTTCAAAAATCATTTGAATACTCACAAAAATACCTTTGAACTTTTCCCAAAAAACCCAAAAACCCTTTCCCAAAAGAAAAAATTTTTGAGTACCCCCAAATACTCCATTAAATACTACTAAAACACCATAAATAAGTCAAACACCACCAAAATCACCATAAACTAAGATAAAACATCCAGACTAAATCCCATTTTTTAGAAATCCCCTCAAATCACTAAACCAAGACATCCCACTCACCTCCAACTAAGATATAACATTTTGTGCAAAAAAACATGAAAACAATCCAAACACACAGAACACTCACAAACCCCCCAAACCCACAACACAACCCACTTTTAACTCTCTTTTTTGGTATCCTATTTTGGCAACAAACCCCCAACCCACAACACCCACAACCCACAATTTTTCCCCGTTTTAACTAATTCACATAAAAAGTCACAACAATACCCACAACCCACATCCCCACAAACCCCCCCAATTTTTTTTGTTTTTTTTAATTTCATCAAAAGTCCAACAACCCACAACTTATAACCCCTTTTCACACACTAGTTCGACAACAACACCCACAACCCAAAAAAAAAACATCCCCAACACCCACATCCCACACACCCCCAAACCCCCACAACAACTCCAAAAACTTTAACCCCCTTTTTCGGGATCTCTAGTTTGACAAACACCCACATCCCACCCCCCCAACCCAATCCCCACACCCCAAATTTTTTCCCCCGTTTTTTCTAATTTCACAAAAGTCACAAAAACCCACTTTAATCATTTTTCCATCCAGTTCGACAACAACACCCACAACCCCAATCCCCCAACATCCACATCCCCCAAACCCCCACAACCCACAATTTTTTTTGTTTAAAAATTTCATCAGAAAAAAATACAACAACAACCCATTAAAACAAATTTCGGTACTCTAGTTCGACAACAAAACCCCCCCCCCCAACCCCACAACCCCCCAAAAAAACCCCCCAAAAAACCCCAACACCCCAACCCACAATTTTTTTCTCGTTAAAAATAATTTCATCAGAAAAAGTCACAACAACAACCACTTTTTAACCTTTTCGGATCTCTAGTTCGACATCACCCCCAAAACCCCCCCAAATTTTTTCCCCGTTTTAACTAATTTCATCGAAAATGTCACAACAACAACCCCAACTTATAACCGTTTTTTTTAGCTCTCTATTCGAACCCAAACCCCCAACACCCACAACCACAAAACCACAACCCCAATTTTTTCTCGTTTTAACTAAATTTTATCAGAAAAAGTAACAACAAAAACCCACTTATAACATCTTTTTTGACCCTATTGACAACAAAACCCAGAACCCTCATCACCTACCATTTTTTCACAATTTATTCGATACAAATTTTTCCCCCTTTTTTTTAGTGAATCTTAAATGTAATACATTACAAAATTACAAAATTACAAAAATTCAAATAAACCCCTCAACCGATCTCCTTGTATACATAAAATTTATATTATACTCACAACAAATAATCTCATACCCCAACTACCGAAATGTTTCAACACCCCCATTCTTTTCCAATAACAAAATTTTTTAATTGTAAATTTTTTTTAAAATATTCACACATTACCCTTTTTTTCAGTAAAATCCCCCCATATTTCATTTAAAAAATTTTTTAATACAACCCTCCCATACCCTCTCCATCTCACCCACATTTTTTCACATCCACTCACCCATCTCCAACACACCTCTTTTTGAAACACACAAAAATCCATTTCACATCCCAAAAAGCATTCCCTCAATATCTCAAATCCACTAAAATCACTGTATCTAAGAATTCACAAAAATTATGACCACTTAACAACCACCACACACACACACACACACACACACACACACCACACACACACACAACAACACACACACACAACACACACCACACCGCACTTTACCTTTAAACCCCCCCCAAAAAAGCTTTGATACATCATTTTAACCCCCCTTTCCCCATCCAGAACCCTTTATATCCACTACAACAACCCCCAAAATCCCTTTGAACACTCTCAAAACATTTGAATACTTTCATAAACACCTTTTATCATTTCCCAAAAAAACCTGAACACTTCCAAAAAACATTTTGAATACTCCCCAAAAAAGATTTTCATCTCTAATTTATCAACTTACATATTCATTAAATTACAAACCATCCATCCACCCTTTCTACTCCCTCAGTCTCCAGACTTTAAACTTATACAAAAACTAACTCATCACTTTTGACATAGAATTTTTCCAAAAAAACACAAACACACCCACACACACACCACATTTTACTTTTTACAACACCAAAAACAAACTCAATTTCCTTTTATTCCCAAAAAACATCATTTGAACACATTCAAAAAAACATCATCAAAATCCTTTTTAATACCCCAAAAAACCAGATTCTACCAAAAAACCCCGAATACGCCCAAACAACACTAAAAATCACCAGAAACAAAATCAAAACCACCATAAAACCCATTTTATAGAAATCCCCTCAAACACTATAACCAAGAAGATCCCACTCAACTCAAATCCAAGACGCAGAAAACCTCTTTTTAAAACATTCACACAAAAAATCACAATCACCAATCCCTACAATACTAATCATCCTCTACTACCACCAACACTTTACCAGCACGATAGGGAAACCTCCCAAATCACACTCCATCCTGCGTTTACTTGGCGATCAGCGACGTAAACAACCCACTTTTACTTCATTTAAACTTAACGAAGGAAGTTACTTGTTTCAACTGTTAAAATCTCCAATATCTAAGATCACCACAATCAAGACGTTTACCAAATTCTATAAACCCCCTCCACTAAGATCAACATTTTTGTACACATTCTCTTAAAAAAACCCATCATAACGAAGATCACTAAAACTATCTATATTTTTAAACCTAAGATCACATAACATTTTTCTTCTTTTAACTCACCCACCAATTTACATTCTCATTCACACTTACCACATTTCATTAACTGAAATTACATCTCATCCACCAAACTCCTCCCTCATTCTCCAGACTTTACAACATTAGCACAAAAAAAAAACTAACACACACTTATGACATGAGCCAATACCATAACTAACACGCTGACTAACTTTGAACCATCTCGGAACATCACCAAAACACCACTGATCATCTTGAAAAAATACTCTGCACATCATTTGAACACTTTAAAAAAAACACCATCAAACACCTCCGAATACTCCCAAAACACTACCGCATTTATCATTTCTCACCTGTGCTACATATCACATTCCTCATCCACATCATCCCTGAAACATCCTTCCTTATTCATCCGTATATCACCTAGAGATGTTTTAACCCCGACGTCCCATCATGACATTAGAAGCCAGAGTGTAGTAGGTGGTGTTGGAGTGGTGATGGTTGCTCTGGCTCCTACGTCATGATGGGACGTTGGGGTTAAAACATCTCTAGGTGATATACGGATGAATAGGGAAGGATGTTTCAGGGATGATGTGGATGAGGAATGTGATATGTAGCATAGGTGAGAAATGATAAATGCGGTATGAATATTCATACCGCAATATGTCAAGTACAGGTTTTGGAGTATGTCTTAGTTAAGGTGTGTATGTCTTAGTTGGAGGTGAATGTCTTAGATTTGGTGTGTATGTCTCATGCTTTAAATTGTGTTTGAAATGTGTAAGTTGTGGTGTCTGGTGTATTTTTTTTTGTGATGGTGATGTGTTATAGTGCTCATTTATGTTATAGAGTTGGTGGGAGTGTCTTGGTATTTTTGTGTATGTCTTAATTTTGTGCGAATGTTTAAATAATAATGTTTCAGTGATCATAGTAGTTTTGAGATGCATGATCTTAGATTTTTGGGGATCTTGGTCATGAGTGTTGATAGATGATGGTAAACATGATATGGAAAATTTGGTGATCGTGATTTTTGTGTGAATAATTATAAAAATGAGTGTTTTTCTGTGAATATTAGTGATGGGGTCATTAATCTGGTAATTTGTTTGGTATATAGTGTTCTTAGATAATGTGGGTGTGATGTTTACTAAAACCACCGGCGGTCAGTGAGTACCCCTGGAGGTTGAACCCCGCCGGGGCTGTGAGGGGTGACATCGTGTGTTTGGTGGTAGTGAGGTGAGTGCGCTTAGATATTGTCAAAATGATTTTTTGTGTGAATGTTTATAAAAAATGAGTGTTTTCTGTGATATTAGTGATTTTTGAGGTAAGCGAAAAATGGGCGATTGTTGTTGGGGTTGTCTTAGATTTATGTGTGTACAAGAATGTTTTCAGTTATGGTTTATCATGTACTAAGTGTTTGCGTATTAGGTTTGTGTTCAAGTTTTTTTTTTTTTTTTTTGCGCCCATGGGGAGGGAGTTCTTGGTTATAGTGATTTGAGGGAATTTCTATAAAATGGATGTTAGCTGGTGAATGCTAAACTTAGATTCTGGTGATTTTGACGGTGTTTTGGTAGTAATCAGTGGTGATTTGGTAGTAATCAGTAGTGTTTTGGGAGTATTCGGAGGTGTTTGATGGTGTTTTTTTTTTTAAGGTGTTCAAATGATGTGCAGAGTATTTTTTGAAGATGATCAGTGGTGTTTTGGTGATGTTCAGAGATGGTTCAAAGTTAGTCAGTGTGTTAGTTATGGTATTGGCTCATGTCATAAGTGTATGACTTAGTTTTTTTTTTTGTGCTAATGTTGTAAAGTCTGGAGAATGAGGGAGGAGTTTGGTGGATGAGATGTAACTTCGGTTAATGAAATGTGTAAGTGTGAATGAGAATGTAAATTGGTGGGTGAGTTAGAGAAGATAAAATGTTATGTGATCTTAGTAAAAGTATAGATAGTTTTAGTGATCTTTGTTATGATGTTGTTTTAAGAGAATGTGTACAAAAATGTGTGATCTTAGTGGAGGGGTTATAGAATTTGGTAAACGTCTTGATTGTGGTGATCTTAGATATTGGAGACAACAGGTTGAAACAAGTAACTTCCTCTCGTTAAGTTAAATGAAGTAAAAGTGCGGTGTGACGTCGCTGATCGCCAAGTAAACGCAGGATGGAGTGTGATGTCATGGGAGGTATCCCTATCTGTGCTGGTATGTGTTTGTGGTAGTGAGAGGAGTGTATTAGATATTGTATGGAGTTGGTGATTGTGATTTTTTGTGTGAATGTTCATAAAAATGAGTGTTTTCTGCGATCTTAGCAGATTTGAGGTGAGTGGGATCTTCTTGGTTATAGTGATTTGAGGGGATTTCTATAAAATGGGTTAACGTTAGTTGGTGGTGTTGATCTTAGTTTCTGGTGATTTTTAGTGTTGTTTGGGCAGTATTCAGTGCTGTTTTGGTAGTAATCAGTGGTGTTTTGGGAGTATTCAAAAGGAGTTTGATGATGTTTTTGAATGTGTTCAAATGATGTTTTTGGAGTAATCAAAGTTAATTGATGTTGTTTTTGGTGTAGTACAAAGTAAAGTGTGGTGTGTGTGGGTGTGTTTGTGTTAGTTTTGGTAAAATGTCTCATGTCATAAGTGTATGAGTTAGTTTTTGTGATAATGTTGTAAAGTCTGGAGACTGAGGGAGTAGTAAGGTGGATGGATGAGTTGTAATTTAATGAAATATGTAAGTGTAGATAAATTAGAGATGATAAATCTTATTTGGGAGTATTCAAAATGATATTTTGGAAGTGCTTCAGTGTTGTTTTGGAAATGATCAAAGGTGTTTATGTGAGTATTCAAATGATTTATGAGAGTGTTCGAAGTAATCTTGGGGTTGTTCTGTAGTGAGATGATAAAGGTTGTGGATGAGAAAAGGTTGTCTCAAATGATGTTAACAGATCGTTTGAAGGTGTTCAAAGTACAGTGCGCGTGTGCTGTGTGTTGTGTGTGTGTTGTGTGTGTGTGTGTGAGTTTGTTGTTGTTGTGTGTGTGTGTGTTGTGTGTGTGTGTGTGTGTGTGTGTGTGTGTGTGTGGGTGTTTGTGTGTGTGTGTGTGTGTGTGTGTTTTTGTGTGTGCGTGTGTGGTGTTAAGTGGTCATAGAGTTTTGTAAATATCTTAGATACAGTGATTTTATTGGATTTGAGTGATGGGTGATGAGATGCATTTGTGGATGTGAAATTGATTTTTGTGTGTGTTCAGAAGAGGTGTGTTTGGGAGATGGGTGAGTGGATGTGAAGAAATGCGGTGAAGATGGAGAGGGGTATGTGGGAGGTTGTATTAGAAATATAATTGAAATAGGGGGATTTATACTGAAAATAAGTCATGTGTGAATATTTTAAAAGGAAGAAATTAACAATTGAAAGTTATGATATATTGAAAAGATGGAGGTGTTGAAACATGTCTCAGTAGTTGGGTAGTGAGATTAGTTTGTTGTGAGGTATAATAATCAATTTTTAATGTGGATACAAGGAGATCGGTATCTGAGAGGCTTAAATCCAGAATTTTAGTAATTTTAGTAAATTAAGTAATGTTTACATTTAAAATTCCAATAAATGAAGGGGAAAAAAGTTTGTATCGAATAAATTGTGAATAAATTGTAGGTGATGAGGTTGTGGGTATGTTGTCGAACTAGAGGTGCTGAAAAAAAAAGATGTTATAAGCGGGTTGTTGTTGTTACTTACTTTCTGATGAAATTAGTTTAAACGAGAAATAATTGTTGGGTAGTGGGTGTTGGGGGTTGTGGGTGTTGAGGATTGTTGTCGAACTAGAGATCTGAAAAAAGTGTGTAAAAGTTGATGATTGTTGTTGTGACTTTCTTCTCTGATTAAGTTAGTTCAACGAGAAAAAAATGTGGATTGTTGGTGTTGATGTCAGAACTAGAGATAAACGAAAAGATGTTATGAAGTGGGTGTTGTTAGTGTGTGACTTTTCTTAAGAAATTAGTTAAACGAGAAAAAAATGTGGGTTGTGGGTGTTGTGGGTTGTGGGCATGTTAGATTTGTCGAACTAGAGATTACCGAAAAGACGTTATTAAGTGGGTTGTTGTTGTGGGTGATGGTGTTGTGGGAGATGTTTGTGGTTTGTGGGTGTTTTGGGTTGTGGTATGTGTGGGATGTGGTGTTGTTGTCGAACAAGAGATACTGCAACCGAAAAGATGTTATAAGGGGTTGACGTTGTGACTTTTATCTGATGAAATTAGTGAAAACGAGAAAAAATTGTGGGTTGTGGGGGTGATGTGGGATGTGGGTGTTGTGGGGATGAGGTTGTGGGTGTTTGTTGACGAACTAGAGATGCTGAAAAAGTGATTAAAGAATGGGTTGTTTGTTACTTTTCCTGATGAAATTAGATAAAACGAGAAAGAAATTGTGGTGAGGGAGATGTGGGTTAATGGAGGTGGTGGGATGTGGTGGATGTTGTCGAAGTAAAACTAGAGATACCGAAAATGTGGTTATAAGTTAGTTGTTAGTTGTTGTGTGGGTGTGGGTGATGTGGGATGGTGGGTGTTGTGGGTTGTGGGTGTAGTGGTTGTAGGTGTATGTTTGCCGAACTAGAGATAACGCGAAAAAGAGATATTATAATGGGTTGTTGTGTGACTTTTTTGATGCACTTATTTACAAGAGAAAAAATTGTGGGTTGTGAGTGTTCGTGAGTGTTTGATTGGTGTTCATGTTTTTGCACTCATGTTTAATCTTAGGTGGAGGTGAGTGGGATCGTCTTGATATAGTTAATGAGGGGAATTCTATAAAAATGGTGTTAAGTTCTGTGATGTTGATCTAGTTATTCTGGTATTTTGGTGGTGTTTTGACTGTATTCAAGTGGTGTTATAGTATGTATTCATATGGGTATTTGGAGTAGCTCTCAAATGATAATTTGGAAGATTATCAGTGTTGGTTTGGAAATGTTCAAAGGTATTTTTGTGAGTATTCTAATGAATTAATGAGAGTGATTAAGAAGGTGTTCAAAATAAAGTGAGAGGTGTTGTGCAATTAACTTCGTAAATGTAAAATTGTGACTAGATGAATTAACTCGAAAAGTGGTTATAACGTGTTGTGGTGACTTTTTCGGATAAATAGTTTAAACGAGAAAAATTGGGGGTTATGAGTGGAAAAGTTGTGAGTTGTATGGTTGGAGTGTGAGGGCTCGGAGGGTGTGGGAGAAGAAGGGAGGTAGGTTACGACGTGGGGAGTGACAAGAGATGAAATAGTTACAACGAGAAAACTGTCTAGACTTGTGTTGTATTTGTAAAGAAATTGAGAAGGAAGTGGGTATTAACGAAAAAAATGTGAAATTATTTGGGTTATACCTGGGTTAAAGAGTGAAATTTTTTCCCTATGTTGTATATGAAATGTGTAATGCTGAATTGGGGAAGTCGACAAGATTCAGCCTGTGTGTAGTGGGGTCATCATGTGACGGTCACTGACATAGGGGGAATTCGACGAGATTCAGCCTGTATGTGGTGAGGTCATCACTGACGTCACTGACGCGCCGAGTAAACACATGTGGGGTGACGTCACACTTGTTTAGACCTTCGTAATAGAAAGTTACCAATGTCCCATAGAGGAGTTTCATTTGAATGCTTACCTGAGAGGGGAGAATCCTAAAACTTGATCCGGAGGAGGATGGAGTCTTTGTATTATCGAGAAAACTTGATCCAAGGAGATGGAGACTTTGATTTCGAGAAAAATTTGATCCGATGAATTGGAGTCTTTGTATTATCGAGTAAAACTTGAATCCATAGGAGATGGAGAGAAATACTTGGGATGGGGGTGAAAGTGGTAGGGGAACCTTAACAACTAGATCCGAGAGATGCGTCTAGGTATTGTTGATATTGAGAAAAACTTGATCCGAGGAGATGGAGTCTTTGTATTATCGAGAAAAACTTGATCAAAGGAGATGGAGTCTTGTATGTATCGAGAAAAACATGAAATCCAAGGTGATGGAGTCTTTGTATTATCGAAGAAAAATTTGATCCAAGGAGATGGAGACCTTTTATTATTCGAGAAAAAATTTGATCACGAGGAATTGGAGCAAGATTTGGGATGCAAGTGGGGAGTCCATTTTGAATGCTATACCCAGAGGGGGGATCCAAAAAAACTTGATCTGAGGAGATGCAGTCTTTGTATTGTCGAGAAAACCTTGATCCAAGGAGATGGAGGAGAAATTCTGGGGGTGGAAGGAGGGGTACCCAAAAACTTGATCCAAGGAGATGGAGTCTTTGTATTATTTGATGTCGAGAAAAAAAAATTGGGGTGAAAGTGGGAGTCCATTTTGAATGCTTCTACCTAAAAAGAGGGGGGGCATCCCAAAAACTTGAACCGAGGAATCATAAGAAAATGAAATTCGAAAAAATTGGGAGGGGTGAAAGTGGGAGGGGGAACCTCAAAAATTTGATCCGAGGAGAGCACAACAAAATGAAATTCAAAAAAAAAATTGAAAAAATCGGAAAAAAATTCGGGGAGCGGGGGCGATCCGGACGACGCTGCAGAAGGCGCAGCAGTAGGCGCGGGCGGGTGCGAGGGCGGGCGTGGGGCGGGCGCGGGGGGCGGGTGGGGCATGCGGAGTGGTGGGGGTCGTGGGGTGGGGGGCGTGGGTGGGGGGTTGTAGGGTGACGGGGTCCTCGAGGGCGAGGTGGTTCTCGAGGGGAGGTCAAGGCATTTGCTATAGTTGTGAAAAAAACCACTCAGGAAACCACTCGTGAAAAGCCACCTGTAGAAGGCCTTTTTTGGAAGCCTACTTGGGAGCCAAAAGTGGGGAACGCTCCGTAAAGGGCCGCAGCCCCTTCCTCACTACATTATATATATAAAATTATAATATATAAATAATATATATATATATAATATATTATATATAAATTTTTAATAATTTTAAAATAATATAAATTATATATAATATATATATAATATATAAATATATAAAATATATATAATATATTAATATATTATAATATATAAACATAAAAATATTAATAACACACTGGCCAATTTCCCACCAAGGCAGGGGGCCCAAAAAGAAAAACTTTTACCATCTTCGCTTTCCGACTAAGTCCCGGGGTGCCAGTTTCCCCGAAACCCCTTATAAATGTTACTTTGCTCACACTCCAACAGCACATCAAGTATTAAAAACCATTTTCTCCATTCACTCCTATCAAACACGCCACGCATGCCCGCTGGAAGCCAACCCCTCGCACACAAAACCCCTTAAAACCCCTCCTTCCAACCTTCCCTAGGCCGACCCCTACCCCGCTTTCCTTCCCCTACAGACTGATACATCTTGAATCATTCTTTTTTTCTCCCTTTTCTCTACATGTCTGAACCCCTCAACAACAGTTTTGTAATCCCGCACCTCCTCCTAATTTCCCAAAAACTACGAATTCCCAAACCACCCTACATTGCCCTCAGACATGACATCTCCCCTGCCCCAACCTTCTCCCCCGCTGCAACATTCATCCCCACTTCACACCCTTTCAGGACGTTGGAAAACTTTTCTCTCATACATTTCCCCTTTGCTTAAAGGACAATGTTCTTTTTCTCCACAGACCCTAAATCACCCCTCCCCTTTTTCCCCCCTCAATTCTATGATTTACCTCATCTTTTATAGACCCCCTCCGCTGACACGTCCACTCCCAAATATCTGAATAATTTACCTCCTCCATACTCTCTCCCCCAATTGATATCCAATCTTCATCCCCCAAACTTTTTGTTATCCCCATAAACCTTACCTTTCCTCTATTCACTTTTAATTTTCTTCTTTTATAACCCTACCAAATTCATCCCCAACCCTGTAACTTCTCTTCAGAATCTCCCAAAGCACAGTGTCACACAAAAAACAACTGTGAAAACTCCCACTTTAGTGTGATTTTTCCTTTTTCTCCACACCCCCTTTCCAAGACCCTTTTATTTACTTTTCTTACAACCCCCTTCTAAAATAATTTAACAACCACGGTGACATCACACTCCTTTTCAAGGTCTATTTTACGGGAAATAACTCCCCTTTCTTTCATACTCTAACTTGAGCCTCACACCTCATAAAAAATCTTCACAGCTTTTTTAACCTACTCCTTTCCATACATCTAAACATCTGCCCCAAATTTTCCCCCTAAACCCCCTGTCAACGCCTTTTTCCCCAAAACCCCCAAATGCCACAAAAAACCCCTTTTCCTTATCCAAATACTGTTTTTCTTATATGTTTTACTGTAAACCCTGATCCACACACCCCCCACCTTTCCTGGGGCCTCCTTGTTCATCTGCTACCATCTCCGTCTTA
>NC_069399.1:74337734-74393081 GCF_026875155.1 Cherax quadricarinatus | reverse complement strand
TTTTATGAAGTACGCTGGGACCCTTGGTCTAATAATGCAGTTACGTTTTTTGATTTATGCCTTTTATCATCAATTTTTACCTGTAACACAGGTAAGGCTACTTCAGCAAAACCATCATTATTAACATTAGCAGCAATTTTTACATTAGCTACTGTTGTGTCAGGATTGTCAACATTATCATTATTATCAACATTATCATATAGACCCTTACACATGACTATATGGTGACTTCCTTTGTGACATTCATAACAGTTGTTTAATTTAGCATGACAATCCTTTACATTGTGATTACCTAAACACCTGATACATCTGTCAACTT
The DNA here is from genome assembly GCF_026875155.1 of Cherax quadricarinatus. NCBI lineage: Eukaryota > Metazoa > Arthropoda > Malacostraca > Decapoda > Parastacidae > Cherax > Cherax quadricarinatus. Next base: position 74,392,762 of record NC_069399.1, on the reverse strand, counting down.
CCTCCAATCTTTCAACTTTATCATTCCATGAATTTTATGTATTGCAATTCTTAGAAAAATGAGTACCCTTGCAGAAGAGACAATCTCTCCTTTCTTTGACTGGTTTCTTATTAACTGGGCTACTCTTAGGAGGGTACTTATTCTTCTTACCTTGTGGAGAATTATTATTTCTGATTTCCGCTCCTTGATATGACATATGTAACTTCTTTTAGGAAATGAATTTTGATTATTAACATTAGGATAATTTTTCCCTTTGTGAAACTTGGCAGATACCTCAGAGTTATCATGTGTTGCATCTTTAAAATGAGTTAGTTGGCTGGTCTGCAACTGCACAATCAATTCTTGTAGACCAGTCTTATTTCCTCCAGACCAAAATAACCCTTGTGATATTTCTTTGAGAGCCATTCAAGTGTTTTATAGTTTAATTTATTCTGTATCATGGCACTCAATAACCAGTCTGAATCTTTCAGATTATATTTATTACTTAAAGTTTTGAGAGTGCTCTCCAGTTTAACTCTAAACTGCTGTAAACTTTTGTAAGTGTGATCTGGGGATTTTAAATTAACAATGATATTCACTAGATCCAACTTACTTTGTTCTATATTACCATAAGTGACCTTCAACAAGTCAACTGCTTTCTGTAAGAGTCATTTGCATTGGGAAGGCTTTATAAGTATGTGAGCATCTCCTCTTACCTGTCCTTTGAGGTAAAATAATTTAGTTACACAGGCTAGGTCACTCCTGTCATGCACAGCTGCTTTAAAAATTGACCAAAATTCCTCCCAATTTTCACCAGGAATTAAATACAGTAAACATAGTTCATGGGAGTTTTGGCAAAGACATATTATTTGTTGGAGCAGACTGATTAACTGCCTGGTTTACACATTTTAATTTATTCAAGGCCTGACTTTTACAAGAATCTTTTCCTCTAATTCATAATACAGATTAATTATGAGATCTACTTCAGTCTCATCTACACAGTTTACTAATAAATCTCCTTCATATTTGTTGTAATATAATTTGTATGAATCATATCTATTACCTAAAGCATCTAAATACAATTTTAAATCATCAGTATTCACAGTTTCTTGATTCATTAATTCCAAACATTTATTGTATGCTTTTGTTACATGACCCTTTCTAGCTTGCAGAGATGCTTTCTTTGCTCTATATTTCATATGCTTGTCTTGTACATTAATTTCCTCAATTTCAGCCATAATGCAATATATTAAATTAAACCCAATCAATAACACTGATTACAACTTACAACACTGATACAACTTACCTTTGAATAAATCCTAGTTACTTAAGCTTAGCAATTACATGTATAATATAAATTTTAAATGTACATTAATACAAACTTGGCTCATCAAAATTAATATTATACAAATTAATAAATTCTTGCCAGAATTTGGCATAGCAAAATTAATATACACATTAATAATTAACTACACATGGCTTATCAATTACACATGCACTGATATAAATCTTGGCCAGAATTGTCTTGTCAAATTAATATTATACAAATACATTAATATAAATCCTAACCATTTTGGCTTTGCAAAATTAATATTTTACACAATATAATCTTTAGCCACACTTGTCTTATCAATTACACATACACTGATATAAATCTTGGCCAGAATTGTCTTATCAAATTAATATTATACAAATTAATATAAATCCTTGCCTGAATTTGGCATAGCAAAATTAATATTATACACATTAATATAATCTTTAGTCAAACTTGACTTGGCTTATCAAAATTAATGTCATACAAATTAATAAATCCTTGCCAGAATTTGGCATAGCAAAATTAATATTATACACATTAATATAATTAGTTACACTTGACTTACCAAATTATTATTGTAATAATTATAATTCACTACACATTAAGTAAATTTGTGAATTTAACATCCATCTCCTTCTGTCGTTTCACATATAATTATTAAGTAATTAACTAATTAATGACTTCACTAATTACCTCCGGTTCAAGAAGGACCAACAGGCAAATTTAAATGTGGAAAATTGCATTTATCTGAATGTAACTAATTATGTACATAACAGTAAATGATAACAAAGACAACTATTATTTATTAATGTTCCATAGACAAGTAGGAATTTGGGACACCTAGGTCGCAAAAAATGTCCCCCTTCAATAAATACCACTGTCATAACCACAAGTTGCTCTGGACCTATTAATTAAATGAAATATACATACACTAGGAATACTGGTAAATATATAAATTTGTGGACTGTATATTAAAAATAATAAATGGTTATATATATACACAATTACATAACAGAAGGAAAATATCTTAAAAACTCACCAATTTGACTGGAGATTAAGGTGTATGCACAAGGCTTATTCCTCTAAGAAAAAGGAGGAGTAGATGTAAAATAGAAAGAGACAGGCGCTCCCTTTACAGGCGACGTAAAAGAATAACAGAGCGGCTAAAAGAGGTCAATATATCTGAAATGCATAGGGAGACACTGGTCAGAGAAATAGCAAGCATCGAACTTAAGCTAAAGTCTCCCTGATAACATTGAGTATACATAGTGTATAGTGTATACTACAGTGGCTCCCTAGTATATTGATGATAAAGGCTAAAGTGTCATTTGAAAACAGGTGAATTTGTAAATGAAGTGATAAGCCTATAGAGGCAGGTGCCAGAAGTCGCCAGAAACTTACCACAGGTCAGCTGTTTTAATAATCTTCCTGGCCTGCTAGTGTACTCGCATATAATCTAGTGATACCAGTGAATAGCAGAATACAGTGTTGTAGTAGCAACTAACCAGTATTATAATGGTACTTAGTGGAGTGGAGTGACTTTCATTAGTTTCTTTTTCTTGAAATACCAGACGTTACTGGGAATTTCATATAACCTGTAGTTACCAGCGGTCGCAATATACACAACGAGAAGCAATTATTACTACAGAAAAAGCGTCCTTCCTCCAAAATTTGCACCAGTCAACTACAGTGATAATATAGCATTTATTGTGGTGGAGACGGAAAAAAAAATAGAAAAGCTAGATACAGCGATTGATAAACAAGGGTTGAGGTCGACCGTTCGTCACTGTAGGAGTGCCAGCAGTCACCGATTTCTTCAACACGCAAGTTATACTTTTGTATCAGTCAAATCACATATTACTCGGGTAGATAATTTCCAGTAGATCCTTCATGTGTTAGCTCAAATCACCGACCAGTATGTTTAAATAAGTGACCCATTTGATCAGATCAGATAGACTGGTCCGAACCCTTGACTGGTCCAAACCCCTTGACTGGTCCGAACCCGGGACGGGTTTTTCAAACGGTTTCGTTGGACAATAAAGCAGACTGTAAACGGATGGGGTTGTAGGCCCTTTTTAAACACAAACAATAAAAATCGGGAACGTGACGGTAAGCTGTCCAATATACAAAAACATTTTAGAAACAGAAATACAAATAGCTAAGCTTCATTTAAGGTTATTAATAGAAATTCAAGAGGTTGCAAGTAGAATTCCCAGTAAATCAACCATTCAAATCATTTGAAGCGTGGTGTAGTCTGTGGTCAGTCAAACAAACGGGCTTCCACATGGATAAATTGTCTTTTTTTGTGGAAATGGTGTCACGCCCCTTGTGCAGATATTCAAGAACTAGCTAAAAAGCAGTATTAAAACAGAGAAGTGTTTTTGGGTAATGCCCCAAATGAGGAAAATCTGTGGACTAAAATCACAAGGGTATTAAAAGAGGACAACATCAAAGCTGCTTTCATAGAAAACCTGGGAAACTTTCTACAACAAGATGGGAACATAAAAAGTCGGGCTGAATGGTTTCTGCCCTTGATACTGGCCATGTAGTCACAAACTGTTAGACTGGACTGATGTCCTGGTATCAGTAAATGTGGGGCCTGATAGTGCTGTCCCGGGAGACAGTAATGGTGAGCTGGAGGTGCTGTCCTGGGAGACCCGAAATGGTGAAGCTGGAGATACTGTCCTGGGAGACAGTAATGGGTGAAGCTGGAGATACTGTCCTGGGAGACAGTTTAAAAGTGAAGCTGGAGATTTTGTCCAGGTAGTCGGGAATTAATACGCAGGAAGGAATACATATAAATGACCTCATAGGGGCAGGAGCCATAGTAGGGAAACAAGTGTAGTCAAAGATAAGATAAAAACCAATATTGCAAACTAGAAATACCGCAGGAATAGCAAACAAGAGGGCTCCAATAGCAATACTGAGGATAAATTACCAAAAACAACTGGTGGGAGCTCCATTGTTGGTGCTAGGGAGGATAGAAGTAAGACAGGGAAACATGCACCAACAGGGAATACAGTCACAGAACCCAAGGCAAGCGAAAAACCCAAACCTGTTTCACATACTATGCACTTTGGAACTTTCTGGGATGGGAAATCTGGAAAAACAAGGGACATCAACTATGACCCCTAAAAAATGCCATGCCCTTTTTTGGGACAAAACAGGGAAAAAGCAAACTCCCTTCCTTAAGCTTTTTTACCCCGAAAAGTGTACCTTTTTCGTACGGGAAAAGACGTGCTTAATTTAAATTCCCAAAGGAAATCCCATCAAAAGGGGACGAAAAATAAAAAAACATCCGGGGCCAGGGGGAAAACCGGGGTAGCCCAGCCACTCAAGAGGGAGATTTTTTTAGTGCCGGGAAGGGAAAAAAAAAAACGGCAGGAAAGGGCAGAAACCCGGGGGGCACCAAATTCAGCCCTTTCCCTGGGGGGGAACCCACAGCCCGAGGGCCCTCCACTCCAAACCAAAAGATAAAGATTCTAATCCCGGGAAAAAAAAAAAACCCCCCCCCCGTCCCACAATACCAACGTCCGTTAACATTTCTTCTTTGCAAAAATACGGGGTTCTAAAGCCAGCAACAAACAACAAAATACCTTTCACCCGGGGACGTTTGGGCAGGGCAAAGGAAAAATGTTCGCAGTTTTTTGAGACCCAAAATAAAGGATCATTTAAGATAAAAATTTCGTTGGGATTTTTAATCCCGGAGGGTTACCCCACCAGGATAACACAAAAAAGGTCGGTGCCCCATCAAAGGAAAAGTCAAACCCTTATTTCCTTTGGGGCCTTTAATCTTGTCCCCCGGGGAGCGACCCCACCATTTCGACTAACACCCAGGTACCTATTTGGGTGCTAGGGGAACGGGAAAAACAGGTGTAGGAAACGTGTCGAAATGTTTCCACCCCCCGGGGAATCAAACCCGGGGCCCCTCCGTGTGTGAAGGGGGACCCTTTAGCCACCAGGCCGGGGGCCCGGGAACAGAGTAAGCAGGAAAAAGGGAAAGGGGGTTGGCCTGTACATTGCAGAGTCACTTTTTTTGAAACAAAAATGTTAATCCTCAAATGATGTAGTGGAAGTTTTAGCATTTAAAGGTCGAAAACCAAAAACCAAGTCATTGTGGTAGCTACAAGCCTCTGGATGAAAACATCCCAGAAATTTCCCAAAGGAAAAGCTGTTAAAAATTGCCCACTGTCTGTAAAATGATCCGCCCCTGCCCCCAAACATTTTTCCCTCCTAAAATTTTTTTCAACTTAACACCTAAAAGGAGGAAAAAAGAAAAATAATATTGTTGCAGTAATAAAAACCAGGGGCACTTTGATGAAAACTCCCACTCCCCACGAGCTTTTAATCATGCAAAAAATTAAAAATTTAAACCAGCAAAAATTTGAGCCTACTAGACTGGGGGAATTTTACACTAAAACCTCATCTTCACAAAACCATAAAGATCTGAAAAAAAATTCACCAAAATAAAAAACCCAATATACTCAGATCACAACATAATTGGGGGTTTCAGGACATGTAGGGGCGTGGACCCCCCAAAACCAGACAAAATGAGACTAGTCACGAGGGAGCTTCACCAAAAAAAATTTAAAAACCCAAAACTTAAAGGGGGACCAAGTAAACCCAAGGGCCCAAAACCCTTTTTTATAAGCGGGGAAAAAATACCCCTAAGCAAACACAGCCCCCAACTTATGCCTGAACAGTTTAAAATCGGGGCACTCAAAGTATGCACAAGGCTTATTCCGGGAAAAAAAAGGAGGAGTAGATGAAAAATTAAAAGAAAGGCCCCCCTTTTAAGGCGACAAAAAGAATAACGAGCAGCTAAAAGGGGTCAATATATCTGAAATGCGTAGGGAGACACTTGCAGAGAAAAGAAAGCATCGAACTTAAGTAAAAGAATCCTTTAGGAAATCAGGAATCGCGGGAAGAAAATAAAAACCTTTAAAAGAAAATTTGAAAAAAACCCAAAAAAATTTCTTCTCCAAACCAAATTTAAAATCGGGGGAAAAACCCTCCCCGTATTTGGGGCCCCCCCTTAAACCAAAAAAGGGTTTCCCCCACAGATGACAGCAAAGGGAAAAGAGTGAGCTACTTAATTCCCCCAAAATGCCCCAGTTTTTAGCAAGCCGCTAACCCAAATGAGAGGTTTGAAGATCCAAAAAGAAAATTTTTTTTGAAGAGCCCCCAAAATTTTTATTAACACAAACCTATCCGAAATTTTTCCCGACGCCAAAAGGGCTTTGAACAGGGGATAAATGACAAGCCCAGCACTCTGCCCCAGGGCCCGGGCTCTTTGGAAATCGTGGGTTTATCAAAAAACTGCAGAAAACCCCCCCCACGAGCCCCTTTTCCCTCCTATGGAGAGGGACATGGGCACGGGGGTACCCGTTTCTAAAAAAAAACAGGGGCTTTGCCCCACCCACAAAGGGGGGAGTTTTAAAACAACAGCAAAGAACAAGAAACCCAAAACACTTAAAAACCCCTATCATAAAAATTTTTTGAAAGGGTCCTAAGAAGCAAAATCACCCCCCATCTAGAAACCCCTCGTTACACAACCCAGGGCAAAATGGGGGTTTTGAACAAAGGGCGCTCCTGCTGTCCCCCAACTAATTTGGGTCATACGACAACGTTTCCCAAATGCACAAAGACCAAAAAAAAAAAGCAGATTAATATTACAGACTTTGGGGAAAAACCCCTTTTACAAGTTTTACCATGGGTTTAAAACGACCAAAAACGTGCCTTTAAAAGGGAAAAAAACAGGAAAATCGGTCGATGGGGCTATAATTTTCCCACTAACAGGGAAATCGAGATGTCGTCAAAAGAGTAAAGTCCCCAGGCACTACGGGTGAAAAGCTCTGTTTCCCCAAAGGGATCAGTAATAGCTCCCATTTGTTCCTCATCCTCTTTTCCGACATAAAAAAAGGAGTCCCGCCCCAGCACCGGTTTCCTTTGCAAATGACACCCGAATCTGCATGACAGTGTCTTCCCTTTCAACACTGCAAGGCTCCAGGGGACAACAACCAAATCTTTTAGTGGGCCAAAACCCTTTTTGAAGTTCCCCGATGAGGGAAAATTTTAATTACTCAGATATGGTAAAAAATTTAAGGAAATTAAAAACTTCATAAGTACAAAACAAATTTGGCCCCAAAAAAAGCGAAACCTAAAAGTCAAAGACCTTTGGGGTGATTATGTCGGGGGATCTCACCTTCAAGGACCATAAAATTGTTTAATTGCATCTGCTAGAAAAAAGACAGAAGGGAAAAATGAGAACCTTCAAAACCCAGGGGGCCCCAAACCCCCTGATTACACCTTCAGGTCACTTGTTTTTATTAGGGGGTGGAATATTGCTGCCCTCAACAGACCTTTTAAGGCAGGGAAATTGCCGACCTAGAAAATGTACAGAGAAAATTTCACGGCCGCATAACGGAGTTTAAAAAACCTCAATTTTTGGGGGCGCTTGAGGTTTCTTTAAAACCCGTATTCCCTGGGGAATTTCAGGGGGGAGAGATTTCATGATTAAATACACCTGGAAAATCCTACAGGGGCTTGGACCGAACTTTGCACACGAAAATCACTCAATACGAAACCCAAAAAAATTGGCCCGACGAAAGCACCATCCCCCCAAATGAAAACCCGGGGTGTTTACTAGCACGGGTTTAGAGACCATACAAAAAAGTGTCGGGGCCCGAGACTGTTCAACTGCCCCCCCAGCCCCACAAAAGGGGGATTGCCAACAAACCCCTGGCGCTTCAAGCTGGCACGGAAAGCACCTAAAGTCAGTTCCCCGATCATCCGGGGTGGGTCGTACGTTGGGTTTTCGTGCAACCCGAGCAACAAACCTGGGTTTTCAGGGGGTGATCCACCAGGGGGCCCGGTCACAACCGGGGCCCCGGGGGGGGTTTTACCCCCCAAAAAATCCCCTCCATTTTAAAATCCAGGTTTTCATACTTCCCAAAAAAAACCCCCCGTCTACATTCTGATAATAAAAACTGGCCAGAACTAAAACATAAAAAACATGACTTGCTGGGGGTTTCCCGGGGCTGTCTTGTCCCCGTCGCCTGAAAAACCAAGTTATGCGTAATGCACCCTTTCCCAAAAATTTCGTCCCTTTTTGAGGGTTGTCAACACAATTTTAAAACCCCTAAAGCACGAAAAATTCTTCTCATTACACCAAAGTTTGTACAAAAACAAAACCCAAAAGGGAAGTGTCTCTTTTTTTTTTCAATAAAAAAAACTTTTTATTTCTATTCAAATTTTATTTGATTTTGCCGGTATGGTTATCCCCGGGCCCGGGGCTCTTCCATTTTGGTGACCCTGATTGGCTCCCCGGGTAGGAAAGTGCTTTTCTGTACTTGCACTGCAGGGCAGGTCTTCAGCAGGAAGGGGGGGTACCTCACCCCCCCTTGGCCGTGAGTAAAAAAACTCAGTGTGCCAAACAGCGGTGGTGTGCATGCAATGGAGGCCCAAAGCAGGCCCTCCAGCAACTTTAGGGGGGAAGGGGCGGATAAATTGGGCAATACGGGAAAGTAAGGTTTCCAAGTCCCCTGAAAACTAAGTACAAAAGGGTTTGCGCCTCATCCTCTGGGGCCCTCCCCACTGGGGTCTTGGGGAAGGTCTAGGGGTGAAGGGGCATCGTAGCGGGGCAGTCTAACGGGAGTGCCCCAGGGTTTTGGGAAACCCTTTTTGGGGTCAAAAGGGGGCACAACTCCCTCGTGCCCGTTCCAAAACCCCGCCATGGGGGGAACCCCTTTGCGTAGCGGTGGATATGCACCCCATTCCTGGACGGTCCGAATACTTGGGGGGGACACCCTGGGGGTCCCCTGACTACCAACAGAGGCTCTGTGAACCCCCAGGGTCGGGGAAGGGCGCCTGGCCGCAGGGCACCCCCACAGGCAACGGGCTGAGGTGAGGAGTTTGAAAGCACGTGCTGGCCTCGGGGGTTTATCCAGCAGCCTCATCTGCAGCACATTGCCGGGGAACCCACAGGGCCGGGATCCAGTTATGGTACCCCTGCGACCCGGGCCTAGAGTCTGCGGTCCCCCGATGGATGTATTAATGTATTTGTTCCTTTGGCTCCGTCAAAAGGTTTTGGGATCGCGTTTGGAATCACGGGAGGGGGGATGTTGAGGTCTGCAAAAGACTGCAGAGTTGTTGGATGGCAAAGGATTTCGGCCGGGAGGTGGTGAAATTGTCGGGGGGGCCAACCTGCTGCAGTTTGCTGTAGAACACCCCAGCAGCTGGGGGCCCTCCCCACTGGGTCTCGGGGCCCATCTGTGTAATAGGCAAAACCCCGGGGCCCTTCTGCACCCACAATGTCCCGAAGAAAGGCGGTGCAGAATGTACTGGGTGCAATCCTTTGCGTCGGGTGGGGGTTGTCCAGCGCACCCAAACAGCTCTGGTCCCCAAAGGGGGTGGCCCCGTGTAGTTTTCCCCACTGTTGCAGCCTCCGGGGAGAAAATTCATGGGCAAGGTTTCCTGGGGGAAATCTGCACCGCCACATCAATAGGGGGCCGGGACGTGGAAGACCTCCCCCTGGGGGGCCCCCTAAATCTTCACTTTTGCCCCAGGGAGTGGGATTTTTTGAAATTCCCCTTTGGGGCATACCATTGTCCTGTTTTCAAGAGGCGGCGCCCTAAAGGGTTCAGACCCACTGCATTGGCCCACCAGGACCCCCCAGCAGGGCCTGTAAGCTGTTTTCTGGATGACACAGGGGGTTTTGGTTTTTGGGGTCTGGAAATGAACCGGCAAGTGCCCATAGTAAACAGGGAACGTTTTCCCCTAATGAGAACAACCTCATGCCCTCGGGGCGGGCCCCCAACCCTAGGTTGGCCAGGGCACTCAATGCCCTGACCCTCTGCAGAGCCCCCCCTTTTAATGGGTCACATGTTTCGGGAAGGTAAGGTGCCTGCATGGATCCCAAAGGAAACCATAACTGTAAACCCACTCCGGGGCGATCCCCAGGCCCCCCAGCCTTTGACTGGCACCTTGGTGCAAGGGATCATGGCTTTGGATTTGCCACAGATATCTTTGAGCCCCAAGTGAGGCGGGTGGAAAGCCAGCAGATAAAGGTCCTCGGGGCAGCTAAAAAAGACGGTGCCCTAGGTACGAAAATCCCAGGTCTTTTGGGCATTAGGAGGATGGTGCCTCTGAAAAGGGAAAGGCACACCCAGTTGGTGCATCAGTACTTTGAACGGGTGGGACAAACCCCCCCCTTTGGGGGAGTGCCTTGTCCAAGGTCTTGAGAGAAGGGGGCATCCCCCTGGAAGGTCCCGGGGCCCACCGCCCTGGAGAAGGAACGAAGCCAGAAAGCAGCCTCCTTTAACCCCCCCTGCGGCCAAGAGTGAGAGGATGGCAGGTGCACTGGTACTCAAAACTTTCTCGGGGGTCAAAAAGACAACACTGTGGGCTTGGGCTCTGACCCAACCCGGGCGTAGAGGGTAAGGTTTTTCGAAAGGCCCACTCTCGGGTGAAGCCAAGGTGTTTTAGAGGGGGCCCCAACTTCCACCTAAAGGCCCCAACACCACCTTTCAGAACCTTCGAGATGCAAGTGAGGGAGATGGGTCTCACACTGCCAGGATCCCCAGGCTTAGGAATCTAGTTGTCAGCCTCCTTCCATCGACGGGGAGTTTCCAGCTCCCCAAATTTGGGTTTGACGACCCCCAGGACAGCTGAATGCCCAAATGGCCAACCGGGATCATGCCTAGGTGATACCATCATGCCCCGGTGCAGTGCCCGTGAATTGAAAGGGTGCCTGGTCGGTAAGTCCACCGTGACGTCTTTAGCCGGCAGCCACTTGGGTCACCATCACCCTTTTTAGAAAAAAGGGGGGCTTGGAGGTCCCCGGGGATCCTGAGCAGTTGACCATGGGCCCCTCTTGAGGTGAATAGGGCCACCCCGAGTTCTGCCTCCATTGCCGGTCTGGGTGCAACCGAGCCAAAACTGCGCGCTGCCCCTGGCCAATCGTAACTTGGCCAACTCAGATAAGGGAGGGTAGCTGAAGGAGGCACCCACTCGAACCATTTACCTCCGGGGCCCTGTGTGAACAGGGGGCATGATGCACCCTTCCCCGAGCAGATGATGGACTCAACCGTGGGATTACGCCGTGCATCTTTCTACGACATGTGGTGGTTCTGTTCCCTTATGTCCTCATTGTAAAACCCCCAGTCACGTTTTTAAAACCCTCCACTTGTAATCTTAGGGATTGCTGCCTCAGCGACATGGAAGGCCACCTGCACTTTGAGCTGCCTCACGGGTCTTCTGGAAGAGGAACTCTGCCCACCAGCGCTTTAAGACCTCCCCGGGAAACACTGCCTCGGCCTTTTTTTTAAATTTCCCTCGGGGGTGGGGGGGGAGTGGGGGAGTGTGGACCATCAGCATGGGACCACGCAAAGTGTTTACTGGTGAGATGGGGTGGACCTCCCAAACCCTGCCGAAAACAACCACCTAAAGAGTGGGCGTCCAAAACGGCCACCATAGTGATGGGTTGGCCACCATTATTGAGGGGGGCTCTCAGGGCCTCCCCCCACAGCCCAAGGTTTCTCCCCGGGTTTCTTCGTAGGAGAGACAGAAGAAAGTATTGGGTGGAGGGGGATTACTCCCCCGCCAAGCAAGACCCCCCCCATAGGGCGAGTGCTGCCACCCTGAAATGTAAGGGGGTACCGAGAGCTTCGTAAAATATTTTAAACCCCGAGACCTCCACCAGGGGTGGGTGACAGCCTAACCCCCTACTTTCCCTCCCCCCCAGTTGGGTGGGGGGCATTGGGATTGAATGAGGGAAATGGCCTGCGTAGATCGCCGGCCCCCCCGTCCCTTTTTCCCAAACGCTGAAGGTGGCGAAATCCCGGGAAAATTGGCTGCTTTGACGTGACGAATCGTGATGTTCCTGAAAAAAGGAAGACATGAACCCATCCTGAAATGCAGTTCTCACTAAGTGAATTTTCCATGCAGCCACAAAAGTTTCCCCTGGAATCTTTAAGGGGTGCAGAGGGGCTCACTGATTCCATCTCTGCCTGGGACTCGTCGTTGTTTGGGGACTCCAGGGGCCCCTCCATCACGGGCTGGAAGGGTCCTGGATGATGGCTTGAAGTTCCATTGAGTCTTTCCTGCATAGACACACCCACATCCATGACAGGAGCGCGTGCAGGGCCCCTGCCCCTCTTTCCGTGGGAGCAGACACAGAGGGCCTTTAGTGACCCCGATGGTTTTCTTCAGTCGATCCGGAAAGGATTCGACCATTTCCTTGCAGGCATGAGTGGCGACCCGTCGGTCGGGGGGGCACTGGGTATGTCTGGGGCTGTCGACACGTAGCGCATAACTGGGTGCACCCCGGGCCCCGGGCCCGAGGGCCTGGGCTTCCAGGGCCCCCGGGGGGAACCCCTGCCTACCTGGGGGCCCCTCCGTAGGGGCCCCGCCCTTGGGGAAAAGGGGCCCGGGTGGTAGGCAAGGAAAGTTGGTGCCCGTTAGGACCTGCTGGGGGAGTGTGTCTGGCCTTGCGTTTTTTTCCCCCTGATCTGTCTTCTTGGCCACCTTTCCCTTGACCCCGCAGTTGACCACACTGCTGCAAACCCTGCCCTGCCCCCTGATGCCACGCGGGGGCCCAGTGCTGGGAAACTCCCGTTATTTCCCCCGCATATCCGGGGAACCGGATTGAAGCCATCCAACGTTTCTGGGCATTCCCAAAGGCTGGGTGGCGTCGGGGTGTTGGGGGGTTTTCCCATGAGAACCACTGCCAGTGCTGCACCATCACAGGACAGTCCGTTCCCGGGGATGGTGCCCCTTTTAGCAGTTGGCACATTGGGGTCTGGGGTGAAGGCTTTGCCCGTTGGCTGTTTGAGGATTGCAATCAGTCCCTTCGAGTCGTGGCCTGCTGCACACACCACACTTTTTCTCCCCGCGGCAGGTGGCCAATATGATTGAACCCCCCGACATTGAAGCATTGTCTGGGCCTGACAGGGATGGTCGGTCTTGAATCTTCCCCCCGACCCCAAGGCCAGGTGCATGGAAGTGGACCTTTGTGGTGGATCACACCTGGCGGGGGGGCCCTGTTCAACCCTTTTTAGAGTCACTCCGCCTTACAATATTGGGCACTTCCAAAATGGAGTCCAGTGGAAGGGGCACAGGGACATGTAAGAGCACTCCCTGTACACCTTCTCCGAAGCAACCAGTTCCAGCATGCTGGGATGGGTCACAACCACCCCTTCAACTCCTGTAAGAATCTTCGTCCGAGGAATAAACCAGAACCTCGTTCCTGAGAGTGAACTCGCAGCGGAACTTGAGGTGGGGTAGACCTTCCAGATACCTTACAAACCTGTAGTTGGGAACCTTGAATTTGTTGAAGGCCCTGGTTGCTTGTGCCCGAGCTGAGCAGGGAACTCCTTCTTCCACATGGAGTCAGCCAGTCCCCGTCCACTGTGGAGGCCGGTGCAACTGGTGTAGGGACCTGGGATGGCTCCATCCTTGCCAGTTGACGAGCAAACATCCCCCTGGTTTCCCTTCCACCCCCCTTTGGCCTTTTTGGGGGAAAGCCCCTTGGGTTTGGGGGCTGCCGGGGCCCCTAGTGGAAGATTGGTGACAAAAATTTTTCCCAAATGCATCCTTGGCCTTTTTGGGGGGGGGGCTCCCCCCTTTGCCCCACATCGCCCTCCAATGTCCTTGCTTTCCCAAAGGAAAAGTTTGGGCCCGGGCTCTCCTGGTTCGTCATGGTGACTGTAGGTTGGGGGGACAGGGGCCAGCAGCAGACCCTGTCCCTGTGACCTCACACCCCAACCCCAAACGGGGGTTGCAGACCCGTGGGGCCCTCAGACCCCAGTCGGGGCCCATAGCCCCCCCTCTGTGGCTCACTGTTAAAAACCCACTGAACACAGCCCAAAGGTCACCAGGAACAAAGTTAATCTGTGCGTAAACTAACACGTTTTTGCGAACACAACACCCCACTTTTTTCCAATCTTCGTCCAGTGGGATAACCCTTTAAATAAAATTCTCCTGATCATGTACTTTCACTTTCGTTGCTTGACCCGGTCGAGTGCGGTTGGGGCCTTGGGCCCCCCTTTCTATTTTTTCAGGCGAGCTACCTTGTTTAAACATGGTGCTGAGTGTGGGAGGCGTGTAAATACCTTTGGTATTGGGGGGGGCTGTTTTCGTGGGCGTTTCCCCCTCTTCAGCGCAGGTTTTAAATCCCAAAAATTCATTAGGGGGGACCTATGGAACCCAAGACGATGTGGTTTTGGGTTTTGTACCCTGAATGGGCTTACGAATCTTGTTAAAAACTGAATTCCAGTCCGTTTAGGGAGTCTTTGGTGATGGGGTTTCCCAAAGGGACGTGGTTTTGGGACGCTACTCCGGGAAAAAGGTGTGTTTGTTTTGACGTATTTCGCCACTTTACGGGGGTTTAAAGGGATTGAAATGTCCCTTTTGGGGCCCGATGAGGCGGGCATCGGTTTGTTTTTGAGGCATAGGGGGCCCTTTTCATTTTGGAACAAAAAGGGCCCAAGTGGAGGGCCCAGGTGTTTAATGGGCCTTGGAGGGAACCTTTTCTTTGAAGAGACTCGGGGGCTTTTCCTTTACCTTTCTTATGTTGTGTTGGAGGCCCTTAGGAGCAAGTTATGGTATCGTTTTCCCGGGCCAGAGACTTTATGTGCAAAAAATATTTGGGGGCTTTCGCCCATATGGGGGGCCGCAGGGGTTTTGAAGTAAAGTAGGGCCCCTGCAAAAAACGGGTTTAAAGAACCAGTTAAAAAGCGTAATAGCGGTTGTTGGACCCCCAGGGGAAAGCAAGGGCTTGGGCGCTTGTGGAGGGGGGGAAGGGGCTTCAGGATTCCAAAGGGGGGAAAATGGCGTGTGTGAGGTAAGCTGTGCCGTAAAAGGATTGTTACTAAGAAAGGGAAAGAAACAAAAGTGAAAGTGCAGGAGGAGGGGGAAAGGCCCCTGAGGAAGAGCTTCAGGAAGTTTTTAAAGGACTTTGACGCTCCCTGCAGAGGAGGGTTGTTCCTGAGCTGGCGGGGAGGCACGGCTTTTTGGCCTGTGAGGAATGTAATAAATAAAAATTTTTGCAGGGAAACGAGCCAACAAGTAAGCGTGAGTTGTCGCCGTGTGCTGTGGAACGAGGAGTGGTGGGGGTTGAGGTACTTTCGTGGGGGAAACCCTCATTAGAATAAATGGAGGGTGGGGGGCCCATAAAGGGGAAAGGGGGAGAGGGGCGGCGCCCAGCAAAGATGATGTCCTGACGCCGGCGCAGGGTCTGGGAGGGGGAAAGGGGGGCACTGTCGGGGTTTTAGTCACGAAAAGAGGCATCGAAAAAAAGGGGGGGGGGTTGAGGGTTTGTGAACCCTTTGTGCTGGCTCTGGGGCAGGGGCCCTGGGAGAATGAAGTGAGGGGGGAAAGGGTTTTGGGGAAAACTTTTAAAAAGGGGCCCTTGGGGTGTATGACTGTAAAACGAAAAATGGCTGTGAAAATATTTGTAAAGGGGGAAATGGTTTCGAATTTTTCCCGGGAAAAATTTTTGGGGGGATGTGGGTTTTCCTGCAAGAACAAAATTTCAAGGAGGGAAGAGTGCTCGAGGGGGAAAGGGTTTTTGGGGTTTCAGGGAACTCTCCCATCTGTCGTTTTAAAAGGTGGTGGGGGTATATTGATCAGGGAGGCGAGCCCTTTTTGGTTCCCTAAGAAGTGAGGGGGGGGGGGGGGAAAGAAGAGTTTTGGGCGCTTGGATGGGGGGTGGATGGGGAAAGGGGTATTTTTTGTAATTTGGTATGCAAAAGCAAAAAATTGATTTTGAGGGTTTTTAAAAAAATAAATTTTGTATGTAAAGAACTAGTTTTTCTTCTTTAAGTGGTTTACCTGCGGGGGCCCAATCTTTGGTGGGGACTGGAATTTGCTTTAAAAATTAAAAAAAGGGCTGACGGGGAAAACCAAAAGGGGCGGGGCACGTGTGGGGGCCCCCACTTGCGTTTTTCTTTTGAGGGATTTTCAGTTGCGGGATGCGGTTGGAGGGGGGGGGTGGGGGGGTTAGAGCGCATTTTGTAAGACGGGGTTATGGGGGGCTGGGGGGAAATGGGCCCGGTATATATCTAAAGGGGTTTTTTTGGTTGACTTTTTTCCGTCCCAATGGTGCTTATTCAGATCATGGGCGGTGTAGCAGAGGTGGGTGGGGGTATTTGGGCAGGTATATTAGGGGTTTTTTGGAATTTAAAATTAAAAGTGTGTTAGGCGATGAGGGGGGGGGATAGAGGGATTTGCTTTTGTTTGTGGGGGGGGTTACGTTTGCAGAGGAAAAGGGGGGTAGGGGAAAGTGGTGTTTGTGGTGGGTTGGTTTGGTTTAAAAGAACGGATTAAACCCAATATTATGAAAAGGGAAAGGGGAAAAAGTATCAGTTTTTTTAAAATTGGGTTGCCAATTTTTGGGAGGTTTATTTTAAAGGGGGGTTTTTTATGAGAGGGGGGGGGTGGGGGCCACCCTTTTTCCAAATGGATGAAAATTATGGCAATTAAAGGGAGGCTGTGTGAGGGCAGGATGAGAGGTTCCAAGGGGTTTGGGAAACAGGCGGGGGGGGGAAAGGGAAGGTGTTAGGGGGCGTTTTAGCCCTTCATTTTTGGTTTTTTTTTTTTTGGGCAAAAAAACAAAGACAGCATGCAAGGGACTATCCCAGGGTTTGGGGAGGTTATGGTCAATAGGGGGTCAGGGGGGGGCGGCCCTTTCCCAAAGGCTACGGAAGGAATGGGGGCGTTTGCTAAATAAGTGGTTTGAGAAGTACTGGTGACGAGAAGGGGTAGAGGAGGGGGGGTTTTGGGAACAGGTGTGTGGGAGGTGTTTAGGGTCAGTTGCGAAACCCAGTGATAGGGAAAGCACTGGGGGGGAAATAACTGGGGGGAAATTTTGGAGAGCCCTTTAAATGGTTTTCGAAAGGGCAAAGCACCGGGAATTGATGGACTCCCGGGAGAGTTTTATCAGCAAGGAAATTGGGGAAATTTAAAGAGGCATTTTTTGGGTTTGGTTATTAAATTGCATGAAGGAGAGAGGTGAGCCCGGGTGGGGAAGCAGGCAAGGCTTGTTTGTATTGGTAACCCAAAAGGGGAAGGGGCAAACATACGGGTTCGGGATTAAAAGGGCGATCTGTTATGGCGATTACAAATTGTTTTTCTAAGGGTTTTGGGGGAAAACGGGGGGCAAGTGTGTGGGTGGGGCGGGGGATATCAAAAATCAGTTTGGTTTGCAAAGGGGGTCTATTTTGGAGGGGCCCCCCGGGGGTTTCTTTGGGAATTTTTTGGGGGCAAAAGGGGGGGGGGGGGGAGGGGGGGGTTTTGGGGGCACTGATTGGCAAAGGGGGTTTCGATAGGAGTGGATCGGAAAACATTGAAAGCCTTTCCCCAGGGGTCAGGGGTTTTGGGGAAGAAATTGTGGGGGGGTTTAGGCGTTGTATGGAGGTTTTCAATTTGGGGAGGGTACGATTAAAGGTCGATTGGGTGGGGAAAATTGTAATGGGTTGGGGACCCTTTAAACGGGGTTTTTCCTATGTCACAAAATTTTTTGCGTTTTCTTTTCAGGACCCTTTTATAGATTTGGGGGAGCGCGTATGTGTCACGTAGAGGGCCAGGGTGTGAGGTTGCGAGGGTTTGGCCAGTTTTAATTGGGTATGGGGGGATACAACTGTTCTGATAGGGAGGGATGACCCAAAGGACACCCTTAGATGGGGTTTTTAGAAAATTTTTGGGAAAGGGGGAACTGGGGATGAGGGTAAAATTTAATAAAAAACCATGGTTATGGGGGGTTAGGGTTTGGGCAGGAAGGGTTGTTTTGGGGGAGTGCAGTTGTAGGAAAAGGGGAATTCGTTTTAAAAAATTTTCGGTCTTTTTTTTGCGACGGGTCTAACTGTTTGGGACGCCCGGGGAAAAATCGGAAATTTGGATGGTAGAAAGGATTCAGGGGGGGGTTTGGGTGCATTGTGGGCCTTATCATTTGACCCCTTTTTGCAAACGTGGGCCCTTGTTTTTAATATCTTTGTATAGAAAAATATGGGACGTGGCGCCGTTTTTTCCCTTAAATGGGCCCGCAATAAAACCAAATCTTTGGAAAGGTTTTTTTAAAATTTTTGTGGGGTTGGTGTGATTGGGGGTTAAAGGGAAGTGGTTTTTTTGTTAGTGTAAGTTAAAGGGGGGGTGGGGTTGTGGCTTTAAAAAGGGGGGTAAATGTTTTCTTCATTAAAAGGGAGGTTTATGAGGGAAAGTGTGGGGGGGGGGGTTTGGGGGTTTTGGGCCCGGGTTTCCTTTAAAAGATTGCAAAGGGTTTTATACAGGGTTGAGTTGCATGAGGGGTTTAAACTGTTTTGAGGGGGTTTGGGGGGGGATCGAGAGCCGGCAAAGGTCAAAATTTGGGGAGGTTGTTTTAGATTTGTTAGCCGGGGGGGGGTTTTTAGCACCTTAGAGGGAATTTTTCCCCCCGGGATGCGGGGGGGGGAAATATATGGAATAGGGTTTAGTTGGATGAGGCCCGCAAACCCCCGTGTTCGGGATGTAATGTATCGTTTTCTGCACGGCATTTTACCGGGCGGGTGTGGTTTACGGATAGAAGGGTCGTTTTAAAGCGGGGGGGGGGGTGGGGATATGTGGTGGGGAGGAGTGGGCTTTTCATGTAGTAAAATTTTTGTGTTTGGGAAAGAGGGGGTGTCAAAAAGGGGGGGTTAAAAAAGGGTGTTTATAGGATAGGGAGGTCTAAAGGGAAATTTTTGTTTTTGAGGGGCAAATTTAAATCTCGCGTGGGGGGTGGGGGAAAGGAAAAATGTAATTTAGAGTGGGGGGGTACAATTTTTGGCAGATTAATATAATAATTTTTGTGGGGGATTGCGGGGGAAAAAGGTCAGTGAGGTTTAAGGGAGGGTGTTAGGGAGAAGTTCTTAAAACGGAAAGTAGAAATAAAGAAATTTTTGGGGGGGTGGGGGTGAGGGATTTTTTAGGGAAGGATATAGGCAATTACGTTTTCAGGTTTTTTTAGACTTGTAATATACGAGGGGGGGGGAGGGTACGTTTGGAAAGGGGTTGCTGGGGGGTGGGGGGTCATGGGTTTAAAAAAAAGGGTCCCCTCCTGGGAATGGTGACAAAAAAATTTTTTGGTGTGTGTTGGGTGTGTGATTTCGTGAGCGAAAAAATGTATGGACCCCGGGTGTTGAAAAAGTGGAAGTGGGGCCAAATTTTTTTTTTTTTTAAAGGCTATACAATATTTAGTACATAGTAGGGCTTAAGTTGTTTTATTTGTTGTTATCCTTTTACCAAATTTTGTTATACAAAGGGTTGTACTGTGGTGTAAAGTGATGTGTAGGTTTATATGTATTTTAACACATGTTGGTTTTTATGTTTCCCCCTTGTTACTTTGTTTCAATTGTAAATTTAATGTTCTTTGTTTTAAACATTATACAAAAGGGATTGTTCTTTTTCCTATGAAAATTTTTTTTTTGTTCATGTTATTTTTTAGGTTTTTGTATGTTAAAATGAATTTTTAGACTGTCGCAAACCCGTTTTTGGTTTTTTAAAGTCTATGTTCTTGGGTTTAAATTTTTGGGTGTAAAGGTTTCAGTATATTAGCCAGTTTATAGACGATTCCTTTTGTGTCTGAGATTTTTGTTTTTACGGGGTTTATTGTAGCTGTAATGGGGTTTGGGTTTTTTGGGTTAAGCTGGTTTTTTTTGTATGTTTATTTGTATTTTTGGAATGTAAAGCTGAAATTTTTAGGGTTAAGTATGTAGATGTTTAGTAGGATTTTTGATTTTTAGGTTTTGGTTTATTGGGTTTAAAGGAAGGCTGGAAGTTTAAATTGGGTTTCATTTTGTATTTTTCTTTTCAATTGTAAGAGCCTTTTCAATGTCATGTTAATGTAAAATTTATATGTAAGTTGGGTTTTGAAATCATTTAATGTTTATGTAAGTTTAGTTCATGACCCTGTTTTTGTGTTTATTTGTAGCTATGTTTCTTGCCGTAAGTTTTTGTTGGGAAGTTTTTTCAGCTATTTTCTTGGGGAGTTTTATAGGTGCAATCCATTTGTGTTAGTTTATTTTGTGTTGGGTTTCTTATGTCAATGGCCGAACCTTCAGGATTGAAATCCATACTGTTTCCTTTTATTTTATTTTATGTATACTGTATTGGTTTTAAATGAAATAAAAAAAAATAAAAAAAAGATGATGTACTTTCGTAACATACTTCTTTTAAAAATAAATTATTATTATTATTAAATATTAGCCGGTATTCTCCCGGCCCGGGCCTTGTCCAAGTGGTGGCCCGGCCTTGGCTCCCTCTTTAGGGAGTGCCTGAGACCTAAGTCTCCCATGGGAGGAGGCACAAGTACCTCCTCATCTTTGGGACCAACTGTCCCCAGGCCTAGCCACAAGCTAGGCCTCTCTGGTCTGCCATCCCCGCCCCAAGGGAGCTAATGGGAATGACAGTCTTATGAGCTAAAGGCTCGGGCTCAGGCACCTACCCTACCCTAGAAGGGTTAGGCATGGTATCGATCTAAAAATAAAATACATGTATAGGGCATCTATTTACCTATAAATTACCGTATTTCCGGAAAATATATACAGTATTTATTTTATTATAATCATGAGAGATTTTTACAGTTTATTGTTCATAAACAGTATTATGGCCTTTTTATTATACTTTTATACCTCCTTTTATTTGTGGAATATTTTAAATAAAATATAAAAAAAATATTCATTGACTTTTTGTTTTTTGTTTTTTAAAGTTTCATTGCTCATCACCAGTGTCAGTGTTACATATTGATATATGTACCTATAAATATTTGTACATGAAATTTTATTAAATAAAATAAAAAAATATATACCTTCTTGAAGGGAATAAATTTCCAAAGATCGGTTGTCAATGTGGAGGTTCTCGTTTTTTATGATTTTTTAATATTGATATATGGTAAACTATTAAAAACAAATTCACAGGGAAAAGATGTAAGGATATTTTGTCAGAATAAAAAAAAACTGATACACTTTCTAATGTTAGACTTAGTTATATGAGCAACTGTTCAGTAAGACTTTTGATCTTAGAACTCGTTAAATTTTTGTGAATATAAATAAAGCGGTTATTTGACGAGATCTTCCCTGGTTTACTTAAGTTACCGGTGAAAAATTTAACTTGTTTTTACTTTACAAGTTTTATTTGTAATAATTATTAAAATTATTTAACAAGCAAAACTATTAATTGCAATTTTATTCTCGTGTAGATTAACAGCATCTTTTTTCAATAATATTAATATTCCCTAAAATTCTCATGAATAATAACATATAAAAGCAGTCTATTTTATTATCTTAATTTACTTGGTATACATCTTCGAAGAGAAGAGGCAGGTCAATAAACCTGATCGAAATCAGGCTGTTGCTATTTGCGGCTATTTTTTAAAGGATGTATTCCTATATATAATACTACGCTCATGTGGTGCAGTGTCTACTTGTTACCGTAGGATGAGGGACGTCGTTATTTTAAGTATTAAAGGCTCGATATTTAGTCCTGAAATTATAAAATGATAAGATATTTCGTTTGGATTTTTAACCCCGGAGGGTTAGCCACCCAGGATAACCCAAGAAAGTCAGTGCGTCATCGAGGACTGTCTTAACTTATTTCCATTGGGGTCCTTAATCTTGTCCCCCAGGATGCGACCCACACCAGTCGACTAACACCCAGGTACCTATTTGCTGCTAGGTGAACAGGACAACAGGTGTAAGGAAACGTGTCGAAGTGTTTCCACCCGCCGGGAATCGAACCCGGGCCTTTCGTGTGTGAAGCGGGAGCTTTAGCCACCAGGCCGCCGGGCCACATGATGTACTACCATTCAGTATATATACACTGATCCCAACACTGTTTTTTTTACATATTTCATTTAAAACATTTCAGTACACACATGGAATAATTAATAACAGAAAAAAACAACGGATTTTATATATAATACATAGGTTGGATTTAACTTAGGCTAAACTTGACAATTTATTTATGCTTATATATTTTTTTATTATTTTATTTAAAACTTCATGTACAAATATTTATTGGTACATATATTAATATGTAACACTGACACTGATGATGAGCAATAACATTCACTACACAATCTACGGAATAGCAACTACATTAAGGCCCCTTAAAATAATTAAACAACCTACAGGACTGCGTCGTACATTGTTTCACAAGTACACAAGGGTTCATTGTAAATTTGGTACTACCATTATTACTTACAGTCCCCCTCTTCCCCACCAATAAATACAGTTCCTTAAAAATTAAAAAAAAAAAATGAACAAGGACAACTTCAATTAAAACATTATATTAAACACAAATCAATCCAGGATAACTTCTGACAGTCTACTTTATACAAGTTTTTTTAAACATATCACATTTTAAGAAGGAATAAGGGAATTGAATAATAACAAAGGCCACAAAATGGCTAAATAAAACTCCTAATATTACAACCTCAACACAATAATGCACCAAGCTTAATGACAATCACCCGTAATACAAAACTCGCAACAAATTACACCTGACTACTATATGCCTTATTAAGAAAACCTGTGCTGCAAACTCGGTGACCCTTCATCCCCCCCCCATTCACACACACACATTGAAAACTAACCCCCTTCAACCACCTGATTAATCAATGACAATAATTATCCGAAATTTGGATTATTATGACACCATGTCACTTGAGGAAACATTATTTACAACCATGAATGGTACAGGACTACCAAAATTATAATAACTTTTAAAATAAGAATAATAAGTAATATTAGGTATTTACGTCAAAACTGATGCTGGACCCTCGTTACAAATAAAGGCAAAAAATAACTCTGTGCTCAAGGATATAGTGAAAGGAAAACCCTCTCAAGAAAATTCAAATTTCAATAGCAATACCAGTTGCAAGTGGAACATAATACGCTACAAAGAATATACATTGTTATATAATTTATAGGTTTTTACATTAAATTCATGTTATATATTTTAATCTGCTCCTTACACCTTCCCCATCGAGGGATATTAAGCAAAACTAATCTTGCACAACCTTCATCTGAGTCTCACACTAGTACTCAATCACACCAACCACTTCACTGCATACCCAAGGAGGTGTGAGCCCGTCGTGGAAATAAAGCCCCGGGAGAAGGCCCGTTGAATCCCCTTGAACCCCCCCCCCCTTTTTACCATCCTACTCACCCCGGCAGTTAACGCCCTTATATCGCCAATAAATTCCGAGTGGTAACAGCGTACTACCGTACTATAAACCAGAAGAATATACCTCTTCCACCTTTTTCAATACAAAAATGTCTTCTATGGCGAAATCAATGAGTTCGAATAAAACGTCGCCACCAAATGTCCCTTCTCATCACTTCCCTCCACCTTCCCTCAGACACCATAAAACATATATGTAGTCACGATGATTTTGCTAAACCTCTTACCACACTCTCATTCCACACCACTCATATCAAGACTCAAAGCTCGCAATTCGACCACACCTTGGACCCCCCCTCCCTCACCACTACCTTACTCATCCATCCCTGATGCTCTCCAAACCTTCACAAAAATAGACGACTTTTACGCAGTCTCTTCCCACTGCATATGCCTACACCCCCCTCCCTCAATTACCCTCCTATCTCGGAGCAGCGCTACCGTTGGCAATATCCAATGCAGGCATACGGTTTTCAAACCTCACCGCGCCCTAGGTCGTATCCTTAATTTACTAAATCTTCGCCTTATTAAATCACATGCATACATGGGTAGATCCCTTCAATCGGGCCACCACTACATATCCCCTAACGATTTTACACAAAGTTCCACCTTTACTTTTCCCGGTTCCCTGGATAAACATTTAGGCACGGTTATACACTGTTTCGCTTTCCTTCATTCTGCCCCTCCATACCATTTCCTCATGGGACCCATGTACTTATCTGCTGACCCTCCCTCCATCCCCTGCACTCATTCAACTTCCCTCTTAATAAACACACATTTCACACGCTTTCTCAAGTCCTACAACCCAACATCCCCTACATACCGGTCTATGTCACTTCCTCCCTTCGCACCCATGTTGCACCCTGAACCCACAAAAATGTGATTAACACCATTCTAAGAATATCTGATCGCCGTTCTGTTTAACGGCCATCACAAGCCGAACTAACCAGACTTTACTATATAGTAATAATTTGATGACAATTGCACGTTGCCTAAGGGGTTAAATGGTGAGGTCGCAGCATTCCCATAAACCGTCGCTGCACCTGTTCCACCATCCTATTCGAATTGCTAAACCCTTGCGCCTAAGGTCAGCCTCTTAATTGAAACCACAGATTTTCAGACTCCCGGGTCCTCGCTGCCCACAACATCACATTCCCCTATCTTATTCTCTCTGCCCACTCTCCCTGCCCCATGGATATTGACTTTCTTTTCCAGGATTTACCTTCATCCCAGTTAGCTCTCCCAAAAGGGGTTGTACAACTTCCCCCATATGTCCTAACCGTGTCTCCTCACTTACCAAATAGTGGTTATCATCAACATAGCCCTCCAAACCAGGCCTCGGCTCAGCTCACCATCCCTTCCCCCCCATCCTTAGACGATCCTCCACAGCCTATAAAAGGGTCCTGAAACACATGCATAACAATATTTGTGATAAAGGACATCCTGCGAAGTCCCCGCTCCATGTGACTCCCCCCCACACACCCATTGATTTGCTCCCTTTCCTGCGCGTTTTAGTACATCGTATCCACCCACCCACTAGTTCTGCCCAAACCCATGTCGGAGGAGGTATATCCCTCAAAGCCTTTCTTTCCACCCATCATTAGCCCCTTGCCATATCCAACGCCAACCATCGCCCCTCTTCCCCTTTCCATTTGTCCTCCAGGAACCCCTTGATATATCCGTGGCCTCGCCCATTTGACATACAAGTAACCCAAACTGAGACTCAACACGGACCCTCCCGCAACACATTTAGCCGATTCTTGAATTTTCGCAAATATTTATAATCAGACCAAAGCAACGGAAATGGCTCGGTAATCCGATAGGTGTACTCGCTGTTTTACCCTTTGGGACCAACACCAACCACTCCGTTTGCCTGAGATTCTCCCATCTTTCCTCCGCCGTCTTTCATGGGCATTCATTAACCTTACTAGGAAACCCCTAAGCAGACCCCAGTGCTGTACATAAAATTCGCGTGGTAAACCATCGATCCGGGTGCCTTACCCTTCCTCATGTCCATAAGGGCTCTCCATATTTCCCCTCCTCAATGACCCCACCCAGTGCCTCCCGATCACTCCTCCCCAGTTTGCACGGCACATACTCACATACCTTCCCAAGAACCTCGCCATCCACCCCACTACTTTTCCCGTATTCCTCAAACCATCTATCTGCATATGCACTCATCCCCTTGGTGTCCCTTAATACCTGACCCTCTCTAAAACCCCCCACAGAAGATATGACTTGCAAACCCGGTATTGTAGTCGTTCGCTGTCGTACCTTCTGTCCTCGCAGCACACAAGCTGATGGCTTGTCGCCCCAGAGTACTTCGTCCAACCCCGCCTGTACCCGTACAGCTGCAAAACGTTCTTCTTGCAAATCCCTATTCTGTCCTTCAACATGTGTATATCCTCCACCGGGTACACCCCGGCCACCGCCCCCCCCTCGTAACAATCCCGTAATCTAGATTCTAAATAATTTGACAAACCATACCGCAATTGATTAATGCGTTTGCCCTCCCTCACATAAAATTGACGTATTCTTAACTTAGCCACACTATCCCACCATCCTACCACATCTTCCTCAGTCCTTCTGTCGGCACAGAGCTGTTCCCAAAATATTGCAAACGCTTCCACTCCCTCCCTATCCCCCAAAACCATCGTGTTCAGTTTCCAATAACTTCCCTGCCTACGAGCCAAAGCATCCCATCCCACCTCCACTAATACCGCCCTATGATCGGAAGACACCATCTCAATAGTTTTAAAAGACTCTACCAAAACCCTCTGAGATAAATATAACCTGTCCAAACGAGCCGCATATCCCCTTCTTATAAACGTATGTTCCACCTCCCACAGACCTCCCCCGAAAGCATCACGTAACTGAAGATCTCTAAGCAGGCCCCCAAGACTGAGGAAAAATATCCCGCTCCTCTGGGTTCCACGTCTGTCCTCTTAATTACACAATTCCAATCCCCCCCCACAATCGCCACAGACGGTAACGTGCGTAGGTAGTACACGAGCTCCTCCCGCACAAAATCCATCTTCACTTTCACGTCACTTTCTGCTGGGGCATACACACACACAAACGCCACTCTCTCTCCCATCCACCATCCTTCCACACGTAATACTCTCCCCCCTCCCCCCTCTTTCCTATGCAATACAAACGGGCTCGCCTCCCTGATCAACACACCCACTCCTCCTTTTAAACGCTCAGACGGCAACACATAAGCCTGATACCCAGGCACCACTAATTCACGACCAAGCTTAAAATTGTGCTCCTGCACAAAAGCTACGTCAACCTTGTACCTATTCAAAAACATCCTGAAGCACTCCGTTTAACACCATCACACAGACCATTAATATTTATTGTTACACACCTGAGGCCAGTTTAAGGTTTCCTTCCCCGCCTCATGTCAAGATTCTTCCCTTTCAGACCGTTCCCCTGGACTGTGCCTTTGCCACAGACTCCCCCCTCCTTCCCCACCCCTCCCCCCCCTTCTGTTGTTTGGGCCCTCTCGCAGAGTCACTCTGGGTACCATAACCCCATGTCTTTTTCCCCGGCCTTTGCGCCGGCGTCAGAACATCGTCCGAATCTGACGCTGCTGCCCTTTTCCTTGTAGCTCCCTCAGTTTCCATATCTGAGTCCTGGGAGCCAGCACAATGGACTTCCACCTCTACCACCCTTAATCCGCCTCCATGTCCTTCCATGGCACTCGCACTGTCCACCACAGGTGCCACCTGATCCTC
Organism: Cherax quadricarinatus; assembly: GCF_026875155.1. Taxonomy (NCBI): domain Eukaryota; kingdom Metazoa; phylum Arthropoda; class Malacostraca; order Decapoda; family Parastacidae; genus Cherax; species Cherax quadricarinatus. Next base: position 74,365,537 of record NC_069399.1, on the reverse strand, counting down.
CCCTTCCCCACACACACCTTCTGCCCTGATCCCAGGTTCTTGTTCGCTGTAACTCTCCACCTCCGTAGACTGTAACATAGCCTGTATCACCGTCTCCAACTCCTCCTCAATAGCCTTCACTGCTGCGCCCTCCTGCACCTCCTCACTTGACAACTGTACTGTTGATGGGCCAGGTGATTCATGGATCACCACTTCTTCCGATTCCACAGGAGGAGCCACCACCTCTTCACTCCACATGCGACCACGCCCTCCTCCTTGCCCCGTTCTTCCTTAGGCATCGGGTGCTCATGCGCAGGTGCTCCGCCCCTTGCCGGCCCAGGAGCCATACTCATTGCCACATTCTGCAGCCATATGGTCCCTATTCCGCCACACAGCGCCCCGTACTCCTGCCCCGCATACGCTACCATTACCTGGAGGTTCTAAACTCCCTCGAGATATACACATCGAGGGTATAGGATGCCTTAGCGTCATCTTGAGATTAAAAGAACCCTCAGGAAATCCTGTGTAAGCACCTTTTACCCATTTGCCAGGTTGGGCCAGATGTACAGTTCCATAACGTTCGAATACATTTCGAATATCTACCTCATCAGCCTCAAAAGGCACGTTGCGGAGCTTAACCCACGAATAATGTCGTGATACATCCGTCAACTTGACCCTCACTGCCGGTGTTACGTTAATGCTGACATCTTGGTAACGATCAACCAAAGCCTCGTATACTTGAGCAGTTAGCACTTTCACGAAAATTACTCCATATAAATCCTCGTCTCTGATGCGGTATGTCTCTCTTATAATTTTGGGCAATAACACATCGACTGACGTAGGCGTTAAAGCCCCACTAATAAGTTCAATGCCCACAGTATTCACTCTCCTGCGCACACCTGGCGCCATGTTGTTGACTGAGTAGCTCGTCTGGGAAACAGTAGAGGGGTGCAAAGCACGACCGCACTCTACCTCATCCAGGCAGCGAATGCACAACACCTCGTACCACTGCTGTCAGGTTACTGAGGAGCGTCAGGCAAGGGGGTCTACACGGCCCAAGAGTGATGCAGACAATGAATAACAAATATTAACATAAGGGAAACATGACCAAGTCTTACACATTGACACTTCAACCCGGTTAAGATACACATCTAGTGCATTAAGAAGTCCAGGAACATTGCCACAATGAAGGTCAACCAATTCCAAATCACAACAGCGTATCTAAGGCGCACGCAGGTGCAGACAGCCACAACTGTGTATGTGCCGTTACACATCCCATACGCACAGGTTCATACACATTCGCATGTTACATTATTCCAACTCTCTCACCACACTAAAGTCGCGCACATTCTTTGCAACTGTCAACCCCAAGGAGGCGACCCCGTTTCTACCCCTGACATCACTATTCTACAGTAGCATTTACCATCCCTACCCTGCCCCTCCCACCTGATCTACAAATCTAATAAAACCTCTAACGTAAGTTCTCTATATCCCTCTGAGAAAACCCGCTCTCACCTTCCCATAAATTTTCCTGTTACGGCACAACGTTTTATAAAACGTAACCGCTAAAACCTGCCTCATCACCTCATTAACCCCTTTCCCCCTCATTCCCCACGATATGTATATATAATCTACCATAATGTACCCCACAGCCCTAATGATACTCTCATCCAATCCCCCCACGTCAAGACTTAAAGCTCTCAGAGCAGAAATCCCTTTACCCCCAATCTTACAGAGTACCCTACTCAACCAACCCCTGACGCTACCCATCCCCTCACAAAAATATACAACATGAAATGCCGACTCCCACCTTCACATATTCCACACACACCCCCCTCAACCACACGTCTATCCCTCAGAACGTACCTGACGGCAAAATCCCGTGCAGAACGGATACATTACATCACATGCTTGTGTTGTAACCTCATCCTACTTAACCTATTCCATATACTTCCCCATTTATACATGGGGAAAATTCCCTCTACAGGCGCCACAACCCTCCCCACCAACAATGGACACATCGCACCTATTTTGGCCTTCCCCAGATCTCGAGCCCACGCCATAGCCCTCAAAACAGTTTCACACTCCCGCAGCTCCACTCCCGAATACTTTCGTTTCAATCTTTTAAGGATCCTGACCATACCCCCCCCACCCACACCTTCCCTCACCACCTCCCTTTTAATAAAGACACATTTGACCCTCCTCTTAAGTCCAGCAACCCTTCCCCCTGCCGCACGGGTAACATTACCACGTTTCTTTTTAAGCCAATCACATCCCGAGCCCCACAAAATTTGAAAACCCTCCTAAGTATGTCTGCTATCTCCGTCAGTGTTAATGGGAACACGGCCGCCACGTGCCATACCTTTACTATACAAAAAGACAATGTCAATGGCCCGCTGTACAAGGGTCAAATGATAAGGCCGCAATGCACCCAATCACCCCTGAATCCTATCCACCAACCTAATCAAGTTTTCCCTGCGCGCTACATCCAGATCGTATGCATAGATGAGACCACAAATTTTTAACAAATTCACCTGCCTCCCCACCACTGAACACCCCACTCAACCCTCCCAGCCCAAGCTCCTAACCCATGACCATGGACTCTTCTGAATTCACTTTCATACCAGTTGCATCCGAGAACAATTGTACTACCCCATCCAAGGTATCCATTGACATCCCCTCCCTAACCAGAACAGTAGTGTCATCAACATACCCTATTAAGACTGACCAAACCCTCCCAACTCTACTCCCTTCACCCCCCTATTGCACATACGCTTCTTCATTTTTCTATAAAGGGGTCCTGTATGCATGCAATAAAAGTTGTGACATAGGGCACCCGTCGAAGTCCCCTTTCCATTACAATCTTCCCACCCACTCTCCCATTAATCTGTACCCTCACCATTGCACCGCAAACAAAGCATCTACCCATCCCACTATTTCTTCCTCACAAACCCCTGTCCCCTGAGGATGGCTCTCAATGCCTCTCCTTCCACTCTGTCATATGCTCCCTGCCAGTCTAAAGCCACCAAACCCCCCCTCCCCCCTTTTGCTTCCACGAAATCCCTTAGGAACCCATGTCCCTCCACCATAGACCTCCCTGGCAACCCAAACTGAGTTCTCGATACTACTCTATCCACTATGCATTTAAACCGATTCCCCAAAATTTTGGCAAACAGCTTATAATCTGTGCATAACAACGATATTGCCCGGTAGTCCCTAAGTGTATGTTGCCCCTTACCCTTCGGTACCAATACTACTACAGCTGTTGCCTGCTTCTCTCCCAACTCTCCCCTCTCCTTCATTAAATTTAATAACCTAACCAAAAAACCCCTCATTAACTCCAAATGCTGTAAATAAAACTCTGCCAGAGTCCACTGATTCCGGAGCTTTACCCTTACACATTTCACTTAAAGCCTTCCATGTTTCTCCCTCAGTTATTTCCCTCCCAATGCTTCCCTATCACTGTTTCCCAACAGACACATCACATTCTCACACACCTGTTTTTAAAACCCCAGCTCCTACCTCTTTCCCTTTGCCAATACTTTCCATACCACTCGTCCACAAACACTCCCATTCCGTCTGTGGTGTGTATAACCTGACCCACCCTATACCCACCTACCGACTCATAACCTCCAACCATGCTGCCGTTGCTTTTGCCTACGCAATACACACGACGAAGGCTTATCGCCCCATAACACCTCTTCCACATCTGCCATTACCCTCACTGCTTGGAACCTCTCATTTGGAGCTCCCACAGCCTCCCCTTAAGTGCCAGTATGTCATCCATAGGATAACTACCCACCACCGCCCCTCTTGCATAACAACCCCGTAACCTGTCCTCCAAATAGTTGGCCAGCCCATATTTTAAAGAATTAATTCATTTCCCTTCTCTCACGTAATATTGCCTAATTCGTTCTTTAGCCACACCATCCCACCATGTTACCATATCCTCCACCCCATGTACCTCCGCACTTAACCCCTCCCACAGTGTTGTAAATCCCTCAAACCCCTCCTCATCTCCTAACACACTCGTATTTAACTTCCAATAACCCCTAGAGATAACCGCCAGTGACTCCCATCCCACCTCTGCCCCGACCGCCCTATGATCCGAATAAGCTACCTCTATTGTGCGGAAAAACTTTACCAAGACCCCTTGAGAAATGTACAACCTATCTAACCTATCTGCATAACCCCTCCTCACAAAAGTGTGCTCTACCTCCCACACTCCCCCTCCAACTGCATCCCTCAAAATATCCCTCAAGAGGTCTCGTAAGGCCGCCCACATGTGCCCCGCCCCTTTTGGTTCCACATCAACCCTCCTGATAACACAGTTCTAGTCCCTACCAACGATGGCCACCGCAGGTAAACCACGTAAGAAGAAAACTAGGTCATCACATACAAATTCCTGCTTTACTTTCACATCGTTCACAGCAGGTGCATACAAACTAACAAAGGTTACCCTCTGCCCCATCCACCACCCATCCACACGCAACACCCTCCCCCCCTCCCCCTTCACTTCTTATCAACACAAACGGGCTCGCCTCCCTGATCAATAGACCCACACCACCTTTCAGACGTGCAGATGGCAGTCATGACCTGAAACCCCCCCACCTCCAGCTCTCTTCCCTCCTTAAAATTGTGTTCTTGCAGGAACACTACATCCACCCTATATTTATACTAACATTCGAAACCATTCCCTCTTCACACTATTACACAGTCCATTTACGTTCACAGTCATACACCTAAGGCCTCTTTATATTTTCCAACCCTTCCTCCCCTTTCATTCATCCCAGGGCCTCCTGCCCCAGAGCCAGCACAGGGCTTCACACCATCAACTCCCCTTCCTTTCTTGCGATGCCTCTTATCCTGACTACCTCGACAGTACTCTTCCTTCCTCCCAGACCTCTGCACCGGCGTCAGATCATCTGAGTCTGACGCCGCCACTCTCTTCCTCGTGATTCCCTCCACTTCCATGTTGTCTTCTGAGGTTCCCTCACGATGAACCTCGACCTCCACCACGCCCCGTCCCACGGCACACGGCGACATCTCACGCTTACTGCTTGACCTGTCATCCCTGCTATGGTTTTTATCATCACATTCCTCCACAGGCAATGCCGTGCCTCTCACCAGCTCAGAAACAATATCCTCTGCAGGCGGCGTCAATGTCCTCAACACTTCCTGAAGCTCTTCCTCGAGAGCCTGTTCCTCCTCCTGCACTTGCATTTCTGCACTTTTCTCCTGCCTAGTAACAGTTCCTGTTATGTCACAGTTTGCCTCACACATGCCAGTCTTCTGTATGGGATCCTCTACCACTTCACTCCACAAGAAACCCAAGGCCTTGCTTTCGCGTGGGGCTCTCAACAACAGCTACCACACTGGTAACTGGTGCTTCACCAATTTGTGCTGGCGCCCTCCTCAGTTTCACACACGCTGCCGCCATATGGTCGTACGCCCCACATAACCTGCACGTACGTCTCTGTCTGGCGTACGAAACCATAACTTGCGCCCAGAAGTCCTCCAACACGACATAAGACGGTATGGGTTTGTCTCAGAGTCCCTGTTCAGGGAAAAGGTTCCCTCCAGACGGCCCCTGTAAGCACCAGCCGTCCACTTGCCCTGTTGTGCCAGATGTACGGTCCCATATGCCTCGAAACACTCCTGATGTCAGCCTCATCGCCTCAAATGGGACATTACGAATCCTAACCCATGTAAAGTGGCGAGATACGTCGATCAAACGCACCTTCACAGCTGAAGTAGCGTCAAGACTCACGTCTTGGAATCTCGTCACCCAAAGACTCGTACACGGACGTGGAATTCAGTTTTGACAAGATTCTGTATGCCCCATTCAGGGCAACACCATACACCTCATCGTCCTGGATACCAATACGTCTCCCCAATGATGGTTGGAAGTAACACCTACGCTGAAGCGGGTGAAATTGCCCCAAGAAGCAGCTCTATACCCATGGCATTTACGCGCCTCCTCACACATCAACGCCATGTTGGTACAAGGTAGCTCGCCTGAAAACAGCAGAGGGGTGCAGAGCACATCCGCACTCTACCGTGGTCAGGCAGCGAATGAGTGTATCAACAATTAAGGTGGACAGGAGTACAGGCTACCTGCCACAAAACTCTGTCACAGAGACCTACTGTAACTAGTGGTCAAACACCTGTTATACCTGTTTAAAAATACCAAAACCCAGGTGTCCCATTACCAAGTTTCCCCTACCTTGTCATTACCTTTTTTCCCCCAAAGGTAAAAAAAAATTTTTTTTAAATTTATTTTTTTTAAAAACTTTGGGCACAAATACAAGGAGGTAAAAAATACCCATAAAATAACCATGATTTCGGTTATGAACAAAAAAACCCAAAAAAATCACAACACCAACACAAAAAATAACACAAAAATTAATGGGGATGACACTCAAAAAAAAGACTCACAACTATAAATTCAAAACCCGGCTTTATCAAAATAATTCAAACCCTGTGCTGACACCCACCCTTCCGTTTCCCCCCCACCCACACAAAAAAATTTTAAAACCCACATTCACCAATCTGTAAAATCATATTAATCCAACAAAAATTTAATAAAACAACCCCTGAACTCGTCAGTAACAAAAGTAATAAGTTTTTAACAAACAATGGGGGTCCATAAAAACCAAAATCAAAAAACCTTAATTATAAACATTAACAAAAGTTTTTGTTTAAATATTTTTTAAATCCAAATCCATAATCAGATAAAAATAAAATGAAAAAAACCCGTTACCAAGGTCTCCCCCGCCCCCAACAACAAGGGATAGTACATGCAAAACATCATATTGTGGGGTGAAAACAAAACCTTTTCCCCCAAAAATCCTAGGATACAAAAGCAAATAAACATTTAATATCACCCAAAAAAAAGGGGAGCTACCTACAAAACAAAAAAATGTTACAAAAAATGCCCAGGATATGTAAAAAAAAAACTACTAATAAATCCACTTGAATAATTGTACGCTTCAAAAAGCATGGCGAAAAAACACCAGAAAAAAATTTTCCCGATGGGAAATCCAAAAGTTTTAAATCCCCCCAACCCCCCCCCCCCGGGGCAAAACCTATTTCCCCCCCCAAATTTTATTCCCTTACTACAAAAAACCACTATTCTTTTTCCCAATTTTCGCTCTCGGGCCGTGTGGTTTTGTTTCGCACATGCTCCTGTTGAGGGGCCCTCCGCACTTTTTGTTTTTCTCAAAATGCCATTATTTTTAAATTATAATAAAGGGGAAGCGCAAACCCGGAGGATTAAAACAGCGCCTGGGGTGGGATGGGAAGCATTCGGGTTTAAATTGGGGAAAAAACGGGAGCACAGACCCAAATTTCCCCTAAATCAAGACCCCCCTCACCCAAAAATCAAGGAGCCTTCCTTGAGGGGTCAAAGGCCCCCGAATCCCAAGAAGGCGCATAAACCACGTGTGTTTTGATTTAGGCGGGGGCCCCTTACACCTCAGATTTGCACGGTGATACAACCTATGATTTCGCGACACAAAACGGCTTTTGCTGATCAGGACCCTGTAGGGGATTATCCTCAAGGGGCCCACACCCGGAAAATTCGTCAACCCCTACAATCAGGGGCAGTGTATAAAACGCCTGGGGAAAATTTATCAAAGGGCTGTGGGGGACGTTAACCGGCAATACATTCGTCTAAAGGGAATGGGGGTCGAAACGCTACCCGGGGAAGGAGAAAAGGCCTTTCGAAGCTGACGGGCAGACCTAACGAACTTTTTTAAACGTTACGGTACTTTTAAACCCTGGCAACAGGGGGTATTTGGGGCGGATGGGGCTTTCGCCGGCTTAACGGAAAAAAACGTTCAACCCTAAAAGATGACGCTGGGGCATTTTATCCCATCGTTTGTAAAACCTAGAGGACTTCCAAAACCCCCCAAGTTAGGGCCGTATTAGGGGGGGCAGCGCAAGATTTTGCAGGTATTGGCGCTTATAAACCAAAAGGCAGCCCAGTGTGAGGGGCCCGCAGGACGACAGGATGCAGCCCAGAGGGCCCGGAAAAGTCGGGGGCCCTGACCCATGGGCGGGGCCTGTCAGGCGGGACACCTGTAAAGGCCATATTTCTTCTTGGCGAGGAGGTGGGAGGAGATTTCCTTTGAGGGTTTGGGTCGAGCCCATAAAAGCCGTGGGCCCTTTTGGGGCCCCCGTTTTGGTGGGGGGAGACCAAGTTTATGATTTTGGAACGAGCGGGGGATGGGTTTTTTAGACCCAGTTGAGGGCCAGGTTTTTGGAGACGACGGAGCGGGGGATGATGAAACAGTCGGTGGAAGGACCAGGGGAAAGGGCGATGACGAGGGGAGGGGCACTCAGTTTGACTGCGGGGCCGTTTCTACTGGAGTGGGCCCCGTGGTCGAGGTGGCGGTGGAGGTACATTTTGAGGATCCCCGACCAGAACATGGACAGAGGGGTGTTCGGCGAAAGAGGGCGGCAATGCAAATCTGATTCCGATGAAAGTCTTGACCCGGCCCCAAAGGCCCCCCCGGGGAAAAAGCCCTGGGGTACGTGGAAGGAGGCGCCACAGGTGGTTTTTGTTTACGTGTTCCAAAGGGGGGGAATCCCGGGTCACAGTGGGAAAACGAGGGGGGAAAAGTAGGAAGGCTGGTAAGCGCCCAGACAGGAGTTCCAGGGCCCCATGTTTAAAAACCCTTTATGAAGTTTCAGGGGAAAAGGGCTGGAAAAAATAAATTGGGTTTTGGCGAATTGAAGCGTTTGTGGCCCAGGGGGTTTTTGGGGGCGTTACCATAGAATTAGTTTTGTGCAGGGGCAAAATTTTAAAAGGGTTTTCGGATTTGAATGTGGGGGGATATCGTGTGTTTGTGGGGATACGAACGTTTTAAGGGGGGTTGGCATCCTAAACGGAGGGCGACCCGTTTTTTGTAATTAATTTGAGGGAAAAGGGGGGGAAGTAGGGGGAAATCCTAGTAAAGGAATGGGGGGAGGGGTTAATTTAAACCATTTTTGGGCCTAGGCACATGTCCATTTTAAAACTAGGCCCGTTATTTTTGTGAAACCCCCTATTTGTGGGTTTCAGGGGGCGAGTTTAGCTCCTGGTGTGTATGTTTGTATGTGTATTTTTGTAAGTGTGTTTGGGTGTGTGTGTGGGGTGTGTGTTTTGGGGGTGTTTATTTTTGTTGGGGTGTGGTTATGGGGTGTGTGTAAGTGTGTGTGTGTGTGTGTTGGGGGTGTACTCACCTATTTTTACTTTACCTATTTGTGGTTTTTCAGGGTCGAGTCCTACTCCTGGCCCCGCCTCTTCAAAACCCTTTCAAATAGGCCCTCTCTCCCCCCGCCCCCATGAGCCTTTATCAAACCCCGTCTTAAAACTGGGATGGTTTCCCGCCTCCACAAAGTCAAATTTTTTGGCTATCCAATGCCTTACAACTCTATGAAATGAAGAAATCTTCCTACAAACTCCTGAACCCTTTGTGTCTTCAAAATTCCCCTTTTTGGGGCCTTTTTGTTTCTGTGTCCCCCCCCTGGAAAAAATCCTGTCTTTGTCCACCTTTTCTATTTTCCCCCGTATTTTTTTTAATGTCCCTTTTCAGTTTTCCCCCAAACCCCCCTTCCCTTTCCCTTTTCCCTCAGGGGCCCTTTTCCCCTTAAAACTTTCTTCATAGTACATTCCCCTTACTCCCGGAACTAACCCTTTTCGCAAAAACCTTGTACTTTCCCCTTGTTTTTGACGTGCTTTTTCAAGTGGGGGGTTTCCCAAAAAGGTCGCATACTCCATAAGGGGCCGGGCATACACGGTTTACAGGGGTCTTGAATGGGTTCCTTACTAAGGTATCCCGGGAAAGCTGTTTTTCCCGGTTGCCGGGGCCCATAAGCTGCAGCATTATCTTATTGATTGGGGGGGGGGGTGCTTCCCAAAACAACCTCGGGTTATACTCACCCCAAAAACTTTCTCCTTGAGTGAGGTTTGCAGTCTTTGGCCACCTAGCCTATACTCTGCTGTGGTCTTCTGTGCCCTTCCCCTACTTCATGACTTTGCATTTGGCAGGATTAAATTCGAGAAGCCATTTGCTGGACCAGGTGTCCAGTCTTTCCAGGTCTCTTTGAAGTCCTGCCTGGTCCTCATCAGATTTAATTCTCCTCATTAACTTCAAATCATCTGCAAACAGGGACACTTCTGAGTCTAACCCTTCCGTCATGTGTGTGTGTGTTATGTGTGTGTGTGTGTGTGGGGTTGGGGTGTGTGTGTGTGGGTGTGGGGTGTGTGAGTGTTGTGTTTGTTTTGTGTTTTGTGTGTGGTGTGTGTGTGTGTGTGTGTGTGTGTGTGTGTGTGTGTTTGTGTGTGTGTGTGTGTGTGTGTGTATGTGGGTGAGTGACTGGGAGTGGTTTGTGTGTAAAGCGCCGGGGAGAGCATGATGTATGGGTGAAATGATTTTGTGCTTTAAAGTTTTGAATTTTTTATTTGAGATCTCTTCCCTCGGGAACAATCGTAGGGGGTGAAATTTGGGAATTGTGGGAGTACATAGAAAGGATGTGGAGCCACGGGGGGCAGGGTTTTTTGGTTAGCCTAAGGATCTTTTGCTGGCGTTGGGTTAAGGGATGTTATTGGGGTGGGGACTGATGGTTGAGCATACGTTTCATAGACAGGGATACGCGGCCCCAAACTAGATAGGTTATATGACGAGAAGTGTGCGGGTGAATGCCCTGCATACGGTAGATGCTGTATACACTGATCATAGAGCTGTTTATACGGACTTGACTTGGGCCAGCTTGCCTAAGAGTATCCAGGGTATTGGAAGTTAAATGTGAGACTTCTTGGGGTGGAGGAGGGAGGGTTTTGATTTAGACAATGTGGGGGAATTTGTGGGGGAGGGTAGCAGCCGTGAAGAAGGTCTTGTAGAAAGTCCTCTGAACCAAGATCCATGATGTTTCAGTGTCGAAAAGTTGTGCAAGAAAGGTATAAAATACCGACAATATGAAAAATTAAGACACATGTGCAACATCTGGATATCATATTGGGCGGTATTTATACTTTCTTGCACAACTTGTCACACACTGCAACATCATGGAATCGTGGTTCAGAGGACATCTACAAGACCTTTCTTCACGGCTCTACAACTAAACCCATCCATGGGGAAGGACCCTACTTCCACTGGGGAATCCCGCTTAACTCGTGACTAATGATGCCCTCGTTCCTATGCTGCACGTCCTTATCCAATGACGCCTTTATAACCGTGCAGTCGTTCTTGCCTTTGCTCCCCAGACTCTCCTCCACCAACGATGCTGTCAACACTAACATCCAAGGCTGAGGGACTGATTACTCATTTTGTATATAGTGTTTCTACTGTCTTCTCTAATTATGTCCTAGAATCTGTATTGATAAAGCCACTGGATGGCGAAACGTCCTACAATAAAGATATCCAGATTTGCACAGTGTCTTAACATCATATTGTCGGTATTTATACCTTTCTTCACATAGAATGTTGTGTTGTAATCGGGAAATATATGGATAGTTCGCTGCGACCCAGCTGTCAGGGCAGGGTATCGTAGTAAGTGTGAGACATTGTTAGCGTGTGGAAAAGGGGGGGGGGGAGTGAAGTTCAGGGGATGGAACGGGCTTCCGTCTCCGGGTTGGGTATGCACAAGGCTTGTTGCTTGTGTATCAGTGTAATGGTGGTTGTGGTGAAATGTAGGTTGTTGTAGAGAGTGGTGGTGCAGTTATATTTTTTAAAGTGTTATAGCTGTCTCATGTCAGTCTACTGCCTTCTTTCTTATGTTGAAGTACTTGGAATTTACCGTTAGGCTTTGCCCTGGCAAACGGGTTTTATGTGTTTGTACCGAGTATTTGATTGCTATATTATATAATGTTGCATAGCCAGGTAGATGAGTGCGGAATGCTTATGGCTTTTCTAGTTTTGTGGCTGACATCGGAAGACTTGTGGAAGGCAGTATGTGTGACTGTAGGGAACTTATGTACTGGAGGGTTAGTTTGAGAAAGAGTATTCTTTGTTTTATTCATGAGATTGTGGATGTGTGGTCCTTTCATATATTGATTATTTGTGCAGGTTGTGAGTAACCGATATATTTACGTAATATTCTTCTTATTGTATTTGTCATTGACAATATGTCCACAGTAAGTATATGTTAAATAGTGTATACCTGAAGGGATTTATGGCTTTAATTATATATTGATACCTGTTACCAGGGTCACCTAACATGTTTAATGTCCTTGTAGTTGTTCTAGTGTAAATAGATTGAGGGGTAGGGATTTTAATGTTTGGGAGCTGTTTGTGAGTTTTTACTGACGGTGAGGGTTCCAAATCAGCTTAAATTGAAGGTTCTTGAAGGGCGGGGGTGGTGTTGTGGTGCGGCAGTGAGGGGGCAATACCTATGAATGCGTGGGTTCTAAAATGGAAAAGTCTTCAGCAACTACGTTGTAAAACCAAGTGTTAGGTAAGGTTATTCTGGGTTTTTTACATGGATCTTGCCATCTGGTTGTTATTTAATTAGGAGATTAAGGGAGGGTGGGGAAGCACAAAGCGTGTGGATGTCCGGAAACAATAATTCATGCGGTGTTACTTTTTGTACTTGTTTAGTAGATGTGAGGGTATGGTTAAGTAGGGTAGTTAGGTTTAGTGGGTGGGGGAAAAAAAAGGATTACAGGTGTTTGAGGTGTTAAGTTTATGGATAAGGTGGGTGGAGTCAGAAGGTGGTGAATGCTGTTGCGTATGTGGTTTACTGATTTTATTTATACATCTTGAGCCATGTGGGGAGGTGGGTGTAGAGAAAGGATAACAGTGTTAGGGGCTACAATATATAGAACTAAGTGTCGCAATAGGGATCTTTATGGGGGAAGATGTGAGACAGCATTTACTGAAGGTTATCGTAGAATCAGGTTGAAGGTTTAAGAGATTTAAGTATAAAAGATAAAGGGGAGCTGGCGGGCTAGTTTCTTGATTGTGGAAGTGTGTATAGGTGTTAGTGTGTGAAGTATGTTTTGTATATAACAAATATGCTTCTTTGTGGTGTGTGTGTGTGTGGGTCTGGGTGGTTGTGTAAAGTAATGTTTTTTCACATTGTTTTTTAAGAACGGTTTTTGAATAAAATATTAAGTAGTGTTGTTAGCACTACCATTGTGTGTTATAAAAGTGGGGTGTGTGAGGGTAACTCATACAGTATTTGTGGTGTTTGATGGTATAAGGTGACACAAGGCATGACTTAAAGTCTGTCTTGGATTCTCCTATTGTCTTCAAAGGTGCTATAACAAAGAATATATAAAAATCTTTCCTGGGTGAATGGTGAAGTTGGAAGATTTTTTATATATTAAATACAGCTTCTGGTATGTTCCCTTTTTCGTTACTTTGTGTTTCCAATTTAATTTAAGTGTATTGTCGAGTAGCATTATAAAAAGTATTATTTCTATGTCAATAATAATTTGCAACATATTTTGTTGGAACGGTAATGGTTTAATGATATGCAGTATGATTGTCCACACGCCTCGGCCGTCGGACAGGCTGCGCAGTAGCTCATCGAATCATCTGGCTTTCTGCCAGTTCATATTTCGTCTCTCAACTCTTGAGTAGAGAGGACGTACTTGGAACTGCGCTCTGACCCCTGGTGGCAGGTGGACAGATTTTCATCATGGTGGAGAGTAGGCCGCAGACGTGTAAACACTATCTGTTTGAAATTAGTGTGGGGCGTGCTTACTGCCCAGATAACCAACAAGTTGCTGACGGCGATATTGCGGGATACGTATGCAATCGCTAATGAAGACCTTATGGAGTCTCACTGAATGGTGTGGCATGCTTTTCGTTAAATTCCGGCTGAGCCAGTACATATGACAGCATGTGGCCAAGTATCAGGACGTGGTAAAGAACCGGTTACCCCTGGCAATAGTGAACATCTCATGATGTATCAAGATTCTACACCTGGTTCAAGGTGCATAATTACCTTTCCGAGGCTGAGAAAGTTGATTTACGGCAGGTTTTGAAGATATGGGGACAACCATATGGCGACATTGGAACGTTGGCGAGATGGGCCACTAGTTGGCTTCCCTGAAGGGACGTTTTCCCTGAAAATGTCCCTAAGGCATCCTATTCCATCTTATGTGGGAATGGAGGACTTCCAGACTCAGGTGTATGAAACATACACAGGTCAGAGGCGTACGTGCCGTGTGTGTGGGGCGTACGACCACATAGCGCCGACTTGTCCAACGAGACGTGGGAAACCTGATGCTGAGGCGGGATCTGATGGTACTACTGACTTATGCAACGGCAACGCAACGTAAGCTTTTGTCATGGGAGGCGTGGAGTGTGGAGGTGGAGAGGGAGGAGGCGTCGTAGCCTGAGTGTGTGACACTGGCCTTGACGAAAACGTAGGCTTGGTGTCGGCGAAGAGTGGTGAGGAGTCTGCAATTGCTCACCATGTTTTGGAAGCTACAATTCAGGAGGCCCTAGACGACTTACTGGATGTTTCGGTCAATGCTGGCTTGGATGCTGTGAGCGTAGAGGCTGAGGTGGGTGGCCTCAATGAGAAGGTTGTGAGTGATGAGGGGCAGGTTCAGAGTGTGGCAGTGGAGGTCCACAGGGAAGATGCCCAGGAGGATGTGAAGCGTGAGAAGCGTGGCTCTCGCAAGAGGACGGCTGTCATTTCTGATAGTGAGGATGTTTTGACGCCTGGGCAAAGGACCGGGAAGAACACCTGGCATGATCTAATGCCTAGAGATAAAGGTGGTTTAAAGATTGTTGAGCGTGAGCAAGGGGAAGGTGATGGGAAGTGTGGGGGGCGGGGTGGGGTTTCTCACCAGGGTTCTAAGTGTGTTAGGGTGTCTAAGGGAAAGCCCTCATTACGGCCTTCAGGTGTCTTACTTTAAATGTTAATGGGTTGAAGGCAGTGGGCAAATGTAAAGTTCTGGAGGGTTATTTGAGGAGATATGTGCCAGACCTTGTGTTCTTGCAGGAGCATAATTATAAATATTTAGGTGAATTGTCAATTACCGGATATGACATGTACATGGGTTGTTCTACACGACTGAAAGGTGGTGTGGTGCTATTAATTAAGGAAGCCAGCCCGTTTCTTTTGCATAGGTATGAGGTAGGGGAGGAGGGGCGGGTGGTTAGGGTCGAGGGTTTGTGGGGAGGGGTTCGAGTGGGTTTCATTGGGGTGTATGGGCCGGTGGAAGGGGACATGGGTCTTAACAATAGATTCTTTAGGGATGTCCTTGTCTACCATTTCAGATCGCTGCCAGGTATTACAATTATAGGGGGTGATTGGAACTGTGTTGTCCGACGTAAGGATGTAGAGCCTAGGGGGAGGGTTTTTTTATCGGTGTTTTTAGGGGATCTGTTGAGAGGTGTGAATGTAGTGGATGTTGGAGGGGAGGTGAGCGGAGTAACGTATACATTTATTAAGCATGATTATGCAGTGAGGCTTGATCGCATTTATGTATCTCGGGGGGTGAGGGTGAGCAGTGTGTGTTGAATGTAAGCTTCTCTGATCATCGAGGGGTTCTGGTGGATTTAAATTGGGAGGGTTTGCCGAAGCGTTACAGAGGTTTCTGGAAGATGAATGTTGGGTTATTGAAAACAAGGGAGGGGAGGGAATCTTTTGCGTGTGGTTGGAAAAGGTGGTGGGCTGATGGAGGGGGGGGGTTGATGTCATTGGGTGGTGGGACTCGGTATGGGAAAGGTGAGGGATTTTTATCAGAAGCGGGGAAAGGAAGAGAGGCGGTTTCAATATGGGATTTTAAATTACCTTGAGGGTCAACTACAGGAATGCTATATGGGAGGGGGGGTCCATATCCGATGGGTGAGATTGAGGGTTTGAAACAACGGATTAGGGATATTCAAAATCGCAATTTAGATGCTGCAAGGGTTGCAGGGGGCCTTGATGAGGTCTTATGGGGGACCGTCCGTCGGGGTATGTCTTGCGGGAGCAGGGGACACTCATAGGGCAACGGAGTGATGAGTTTGCGGGTACAGGAGCAATTGGCGGATATCGTCAGGGCAGTGCTTTCATCAACAGAGGGTATGGGTTGTTATGTGGATGCATGGTACGAGAAGAATGGTAAAAGTGTGGGGGTTAAGTGTGAGGTGTTAGGCGCAATGGGCAAATGGGTAACTGTAATCTAGTGCATAAGGATTGATTGAGATTGAGTGGGCTTATAAGTGAGGAGGAGATTAGGGTGGCAGTGGGTGGGATGAGCATGGTAAATCACCTGTATTGATGGCATCCCTTGTGATTTTTATAGGGAAAACTGGGAGTGTTTGCGTGGGTTTTTAGTGGAGTTATTTAATGCCATGAAAACCAGGGTAGGTTTGGGGGAACAGCAGAAAACGGGTTTTAGTGGTCATGGTCCCTAAAAAAAAGTCTGTGAATGTGTGCACGACTACCGTTCGATCACCTTAATGTGTGGCGATTACAAGATCTTGCTAAAGCGTTTTGGACGAGGGTTAATATGGAGTGCCTGGGCATCGATGTGTGTGGGGCAGGGAATTATAACGTAGGTTTATAGATGAAAGTGGGGGAAATATCAAGGGTGGGGTTTTAGCATTAGATTGGCATGCAGCATATGACTGTGTGGAGCGTGAGGCGTTGTGGAAGTTTATGCAATGGCAGGGGTTTGGGAGGAAATCGTCAGTTGGACTAAGGTGTTGTATGGGAAGGCAACGGTTAGGGTACAAGTGAATGGTAGATTAGGTCAACCTGTTAGGATGGAAAGGGGCTTAAGGCAGGGATGCCCTGTGTCGCAGCTTCTCTTTGCATTGCTCCAAGACCCGTTCATAGGGCTGTGCGTTGGGGCATTACGGGAAGGGATGGTGAGGATGGGTGTCTGTGGAACCGGGGGTCGTGGATATGTTGATGACACCACAGTGCTATTTAGGTCTGAAGATTTACCTAGGGTTAGTGAGTTTGGTGGAGAGTTTTGGCATGGCAACAGGAATGACGCTTAATAGAGATAAGTCGATGTTATTGAGGGTGGGGGATGGTGTGGGTGGGGTATACAAACAGGGTGAAGGTTGGTCCCTGGTAAGTAGACTTAAGGTATATGGGGTTGTTCACATGGAAAATATCCTGGTGGCACGGAAGGTGAATTCGAAAGAAGCTGTAGATAGGGTTTTTGGGTAGATTAGCGGGTTTGCGTACAGGAGGTTTGGCGGTGCACCAGCATGCTATTGTGGTGAATGTGAAACTGTATAGTAAGCTATGGCATGTGGCAGGCATATATCCCTTGGAAACATGAGATGAGAAGCGTCTGTTGAAGCGTGTGTATCAATATATTTGGGGTTCAGGTTGTGAATGGTTGTCGAGAGATGTGTGTCTACCGGTACGCCACGGAGGGCTGGGGTTGATGTTAATGGCGCTGCATCAAAGGTTGTTGGGTATGTACATTAAACATAGTTATTTGAGGGAGGGCAGAATCACAGGTACAGTTTGGCATGGTGAGAAGGGACTTGGTACGTTGGGTGAGGGGGTAGGGATGGTTCAACTGTGTGAGGGAATGTTGAGGTTGTTGTGTTATGCAAGGCAACCCTGCGGGGTTAAGATAGGTACTCCTGGCTCGGGTGGGTGGGGGGGAGGTAGTTGCTAGGGTTGTGGGTTTGTATCCGATGTATGCATGGAGTGATATATGGGGGCACCTGGCTGTGGTGCGGGAGGTAATGTTTAAATTTCTCCATAATGTATTGCCGTCGGGGAGGTATTAGGAAATAGGCGTGTGCAGGAGGGACGGGAATGTTTGAGTGTGGGGTATTGACACTGTTTTCCATGCGTATATTTTTGTGAAAGGTTGGAACCAGTGAGAGAGTGGTTTAGCAGGGTTTTACGTATTGTGGGGGGTGGTATTTGTATGTTGTCTAGGGGCTTTAAGCTTGGATGTGGGGGGGTGGGGTGCGGTAAAAAATGCGATGGGTTATTTGGTAGCTGACTTCGTGTATACTTCGTGGGTTTTACGGAGAGCGCCGGTGGGGAGCGAATTAGGGCCCCCGGCAGTGATATTTTATAGGACACAAAGGAGGAATAAGGATATCACTGGGAATTAGATGGTATTTCAAATTTTTAGATGGATATTGAGCTTTCGAGTGGAGGACTTTTGGGCATAAAAAATTCAGGGGACGTGACGAGCTGGCTTCTTGAGGGAAAGGGGCCCGACGTGATTGGTGCATTGGAGGACAAGAGGTGGGAATGCGAGTTGTGTGGTCAAGTGAGTGATTGGTGTCAGGGAATTTTTAATTGACATGTGGTTATTCCCAAGTGAGGGGTTGAGACCTGGTGGTGGGGAAATTTATGTTTCTTCTTATTTTAATTTTGGATATGGGGAAACACGGGGGTTGTGAGGTAGTCAGATTCCCCTTTGAAATGGTATGAGTAAGATGGAGCTTTAATTTCGCAAGGTATGAAGTTTGGTACTTTGTGACTGTGAGCCTCTTGTGTGCAAGATGACTGTGAAGGTTCTTATTATGCTAATGTATCATTTTTAAGAAATGTACTTCCTGTGTCTTGCAGGGTGTGGCTATGTTTTGAAGCAAGTGAAAGTGAAGAAATAGGGACCCTGCAAACCTCACAGAGAGGAATAGGGTGTCGCTCCATAAGGTTCCCATGTACCCATGAATTTTTCAAAACTTGTCCAACCTTTGGACGAAGACCTACTTAGACTAGTGGATGGTTCCACTATGACCCGCCCCCTCTGCTTCGCCTCGCCTGACAACAAGTATATAAGCCACGTCTACGGCCCTATGTCGAAGTCTGTTCATTGATCATCGACGATCTCGCCTCTCTCGAATGTTGGGAGAGACTTTGCTTAGAGTGATTGCTTGCTGGACCTTCGTCTTCCCCTTCACCATCAGGATTGGTGCGTCGATGGTTGCCTCCCCAAGGGCAGGAAACCTGTTGCTGCTGAAGTCTACACCTGTGGGACTGCATGCCTTACAGCATCTCGCCGCCGCTCAGGATATAGTGCTCCATCAAGCTACAGCTCACTTCCTCGGTGTCCTGCACCAGGCAAGTACGTGTGTCTACTTACAGTACTTACCTAGCTGCGTACTTTCACCTTTTGGCGATTGTCACCGCCACAACTGTTTATTCATCTTTACGTAACTAGATGCTTCGTTGCCTTCCACCCCCACCCCTCTTCCACTCTCCCTCTACTGCCCACACCTCCCACTTCCTAAATCCAATTCCTTCTCGCTAAACCTCAAATTCTCTAATCCTGATGCCACTATCTGCCCTGAAATTTGTTATTCAGATCACTGGTGCACCTCAACTTAAGTCTTTAAAACCAACTCAGGCTTCAAACTCCTTCTTGCATTCCTACGAAACGTACACATCAACCAAGACCAGACAAAAACTTCTCAACGCAGGCTTCACCCTTATTTGGACTCCTGAGCACCATGCCAAAAGCACAGTCATTGCTAAACACGTAGACTATTCTCTTCTGACAGCCAATGACACAGACAAAGAAGACTTAATCAAAGACATCAGTACTAAGAACAAAGTCTCTGTTGACGATATTTACAGACCAGAAAACTCTACCATTCTCAAAATATGCTGTTCTACTCCTTTTGAAGCCTCCCACACCTTCAGTCAAGGAATCCTTGCCAAGACCATCCGCATTCCTCCAAAAATCTCTCTCACTCCAAATTCCACCCAAACACACAGTGTTTTAAATGCTACAAATTCGGCCCCGACAAAAACACATGCACATCCCCACAAGTCTGTCCAGATGTTCAGCAACTGGCCACTTCTGGAATACTTGCAACCTCCCCCTTAAATGGTTCTAATCTGGCGGGGCAGTTGCAAATTTCCCGCCCCTCTAGAAAAGACTTTCTTCCTCCCTCAGAGCAAGCCAACCTACCCTCCTCCCAACCCCACCCTGTACTCCCTCCCCTACCAAAACCGCCCTCCCCCACCCCCAATGCCTGGGCTTTCCCCCCGCACTTGGTCTACCCCTTCTACACATACACCTACACTATCAACTCGCCACTGCTGCCCCCCTCTGCGATGGTAATCTCTCAAGCTTACCCAAACAGACTACTCACTTTTCTGAGGAAATTGCATTTATCTGAATGTAACTCATTAGTACAAACAGTAAATGATAACAAAGATAATTATTTTTTTTATCGAGTTCTTGAAAAGTGGAAATTTGGGGGGACCCCTAGTCACGAAAATTCCCCCTTCGATACCTCCACGTCTTATCCACAATTGCTTAGCCCTTTAAATTAAAAATGAAATGTACTTTCCCCGGGAATTCGGGGTAAATATATAAATTTGTGGGCTGTTATTAGAATTAATAAAAACGTTTATATATTATACAATTTAATAACAGAAGGGTATATCTTAATATCATCCCCCAATTTGACTGGGTTTTAAGTGTATATACTAAAAACCCTCATGTCTAAAAAAAATAACACTGGCTAGAGTTACAAAAAAAGATTATCTGGGTTTCCTGGAGCTGTTTTGTCCGTCGACTGATATTCAAGTATGTAGGAATCCCACCCAACAATTTCGGCTCCTGTTTGAGAGGTGTCACCCCAATTTCACCTCTAGGCACAAAAATTTTTCCTTTAGTCACAGCGATATTTTCCAATTCAAACAACTCTCTTTGTGCAGGGAAAAATTTTTCCCCATTTTTTAAAACATAAATTTTTTTAAATACAGTTGGCCATCTATTTACATATAATACTGTATTTCTGGAAAAATATATACAGTTTTTTTTTCCAACGGGGCCGGGCGGAGTTCGTTGCTAAACGACCAAATTGCTATTTGGAAAGGTGGAGGACTGGGTACATTAGCATTGGCTCCACCAGTGAAAATTCACAATTTTTTAACCCCCCTTTTACACTTGCCATCCTTGGGGAAAACCAAAAAATTTTCCCCTAATACAATTTAAGGTATCTTGTCCCCCACCATGCATTACATTTTTAGGGATTTAGAAAATCAAAATTTCTTAGTGAAAAGTTTTGGGCATTTAAGATAGGGTTTTTTGCCAAAATCTCCAATTCAGCATTTTGTAACCTCCTCCTTGCTTAATTACACTTTTCTCTAAATAAGCCCCAAATTTCTCTATTTATGGAACCTTTCAAAAATTTTTTTTTCCATCATCCTTTTAAAATTTTCTTTTCCCCATGGGTTCTTCTTGTACCCTCTTTATCCAAATTCAAGAGGATGTGAAAACTTTATGAGACTTTTTTTGTTTAAAAATTTTAAAAACACAATTTTGTTCATTGTTTTGTTTGGGAAAAGAAAAAATACTTTTATATCAATGGCAAAAGAAGGACAAATTATTGGGCGGTGGTCACATTTAATTTCAAAGGAGCAGTATATGCCTTTTTACGGGCCCCAATTAGCTTTATTTACCAACCAGCTGGTCATTTAAACCCCCTGATACAGCTTTTACAAATTTAGAAAAGGAAAACCCTCGAGACAAAAAATCAGCTGGTTTCCTCCCCAGGTTTGATTAAATGTTAACATATGCTGCCCCAAAAACTTTATATCTTGCATTGTTTTAATTTTAAAAGTGACGTTTTTAGTACCAATTTTACTGTTTCCTACGAATCCTTTAAAGATCCCTCATTATCAGACCAAATTACAGTGTCGCTAATATTTATCTCCTGCAATTTATTTCTAATAATTAGCTAATTTGACCCACAAAAATGGTGTTAATTCAACTGAGGTAAAGTATGTGTTTTAATTTGGGACATTTGCTTAGACATAACAAGAGAAAAACATATACTTTAAAGAAAAGCAACTGCCCCATACCCAAATTTTTGAAGCATAAAAAAAAATGTGGGACTTTTTTCCCCTTTGGATTGGCTCCTGGCGTGGGAACTCAACTTTGAATTTCTCATAATTTAATTCATAATTCATCCCCCCCTGTTAATAAATTTCCCTCAGGGTAGTTTTTCTCCCAAGCAATTTAGGTTTCCATGCTTCCGTTTTTAAAAATTTTCCTCTTATAGAAAGGGGGGTGAACTAAACCTGGGAACAAAACATTTAAAAATTTCAGAGAAGACTCTTTTTTTTAAATTTTTTGGGCATACTGAAATTATTAGGTTTTAACTTAAAAAATCTCTTTCGCCCCAATTTATTCCCAAAATTTACTCATTTTGGCACTTAAAATTCCGGGTTTTTAAATCTTTATTATTTTGTTCTTAATTTGGAGATTACTATTCCATTCCCTCAGAGGCATATATGCGTTTGCTTTTTTTATTACCCTTTCCCCATAAGCTTAAAAAGTTCCTCTTCAGTTGACATCACCCCAAGGAAATTGTCACAAAAAATTTGTTTGCTCATTCTTTACTCAATGGATAATCATCGTTTAGGTGTGTTTTTTTATCGTCACTTGAGTAAAAAAAGGGGACTGGTGTAGCACCAAAAAAATACCTCCAAAAGGAAAAGGTTTTCAGGGGCAAAAGGGGCACTAGGATCTCGGGCCATAGAAGCGGGGTACAATCCGGTCAGCCTCTTGTAACCCCCTCTTAGGAAAGCTTTACTTATGTCAGCCGTAAAGGGATAAATTTTCACCCCCGAAAAAAATTTTAATAAGTACCCCCAAATTTTTCCGTCAAAGACGGACCTGTCATAAAAAAGTCATTTAAACTAGGGCATTTTTGTTACTCCTGGCACTACAATTAAACCAATTCTCAGAGGAGTGCTCTTTAAAAACCTTTTTCCTCCGGATGTGGCAAATAGTGATATAAAAATTTTGGGTTGCTCATGGGTACCTTTCTATAAATTTATTAACTAACTGTTCAGCAATTATATCATTATTTGGCAGTTAACAATTCTGGTGTTTTACTCAGTTCGCGGAGGAGCCTTTTTCTCCATATGCCATTTGTAAATTTGGGGGCAAATTCTGGATGGTCAGTCTCCACGGAAGTCGTACCCCGTATTGCCAGATTCAAATTTTAATCTCTCAGGTATTGTCCTGAGTAAAAAAATCGCTGGGCTTTTTATTTAATTTTATTCTAATGGTCTAATTCCCCCAATAATGCCTGGCTCAAAACCCCTCCTATGGAGAAATTTTACTGGGGTACGAATTATGGGAAGACACACAGTTATGGATTTGTAGTTTCCCTTTGTCATGAATTATTTCGAGGAATCCTACCTACATTTCATGGCCTCCTGCAGTCCAAAACGGTGAACCACATTTCTTTAGCATACCCCTTTTCAAAGGGGGCATAAAAGTCTTTTCAAAATATTTATTGGGCTACGAATCATCACTTTTCACAGAAGGTGCTAAATTTACATTATTGAGAGCCCGTAGCTTTACTAAGCCCTACTGTAGTTTTTTTTCTGGGAAATCTATCTACAATTTGCATTAACACGTTTTTCTCATTTCCCCCCCTGAAGTTTATAAACAGGTTACAAATTTAGACCTTTTCCCAGGGGAAAACCAGATAATTTTAAAGTTGTGGGATCTCCCATCTGTACTTTATACCTCAAGACATTTACGTTTTATGAAAGCGTTGGGATCCCTGGGCCAAAAAGCATTTAATTTTTTTTTTTTATGCCTTTTATCAATTTTTCCTGTAAAACAGGTAGGCTCTTAGCAAAACCACATTATTAACATTCAGCAATTTTTACATTAGTTGTTGTGTCGGTTTTTCAGCTTATCTTTTTATCAACATTGTCATATAGCCTTAACTGATATATGGTGTCTTTCCCTTTTTGGGCTTTATAAAGTTGTTTTAAATTTGCATGACAAAATTTTTTACATTGTATTACCCCAAACACCCGATAATCTGTAAGTTCTCCAACTTTCCCTTTTTCATTCCCGAAATTTTATGCATTGCAAATTTTTAGAAAAATGGTACCCTTGCAGAAAAGCAATCTTCTTTTTTTTGACTGGTTTTTATTACTGTGCTACCCCTTTGGAGGGTACTTTTTCTTTCTTACCTTGGGGAATCATTATTTTTGTTCCGCTACTTGATTGCACCCTTTCAACTCTTTTTAGGAAATGAATTTTGTTATTGCTTTGGGTAAATTTTTCCCATTGTGAAAATTTACAGATACCCCAGTGTTTCATCTTTAAAAATGAGTGGGTTTCTGGTTGCAACTGAACAATTTAAATTTTTGTGACCTGTCTTATTTCTCCCGGACCAAAATAACCTTTGTGATTTTTTTCGGGGAGCCTTCAGTGTTTTACAGCTTAATTTATTTTGTACATGGCACTCAAAACCCGTCTGATTCCTTTTTATTTATTTATTACTTAAAATTTTGGGGAGTGCTCTCCCGTTTAAACCCCAAAATGCTGTAAAATTTTTAGTGTGATTGGAGATTTTAAATTAACAATGATTTCACTGATCCCAAAAACCCCTTGTTCTTATTTCCAAAGTGCTTTCAACAAGCAACTGCTTCCTTGTAAGAATTATCTAATTGGGAAAGGCTTGTATGAGTAGTGGTCCTTAATCTGTCCTTTTAGGTAAAATAAATTTTGTTAACAGGCTAGTACTCCTATATTTCCCGGCTTTAAAAAATGACCAAAACCCCCCCCAATTTTCCCCCAGGATTAAAAACAGGTAAAATTTAAATTTTGGGAAATTTTTTAGACATCTTATTTGTTGGGGGAGATTGATTAATGCCTGGTTTACACATTTTAATTTTATTCAAAAGGGGTGACTTTTACAAGAAAAATGTTTTCCCCTTTAATTTTTTATTGATTAATCATAAGATCTACTTCGTCTCATCTCACGTTTATAACAAATCTCCTTCATATCTGTTGTAATATAATTTGTTGAATAATATCTATTCCCTAAAGATCTAAATACAATTTTTTAAACATCAGTATTCGGTTTCTTGATTCATTAAATTCCCAAAAAATTTATTAAGCCCTTTGGGTTACATGCCCTTTTACCCGTAGTGATGCTTTCTTTGCTCTGTATTCCATAGTTTGTCTTCTACTTTAAATTTTTCCTATTTTAACCATGATGCAATGTTTTAAAATTCAACTTTAATTAAAACCTGATTGTGTACTAAATTATGCATTTTAAAAGGTAAATAGTAAATTTTACTTTTGAAAAAACAGTTTCATTTGAGCTTTCAATTTGTAAGAAAATGTAATAAAAATTTTTAAAATACCTTTAAATAATTTTTAGTCATTTGATTTTTGAAAATCACATGTAAGAAAAATAATAAAAATTTTTAAATGTAATTAAACAAACCTTTGCCAGACTTGGCTTACCCCAAAATTAATATTATAAATTAATATAAACCCTTTGCCAAAATTTGGCATAGCAAAATTAATATTATACACTTTAATATAATTAGCTCCCACTTGGTTATCAATTACACCACTGATTAAATCTTGGCCAAAATTTTTTTATCAAATTAATTTTGTAATTATAATCCATACAATTAAGTAAATTTTGTAAACTTAACACCACCCCTTTGTATTTCCCATATATTTTTTAAGTAATTAACAATTTAAATGATTTCATAATTACCCCCGGTTAAAGAAGGCCCAACGGGAAAATTTAAAAATTTGGAAAAATTGCTTTACTGATGTAACTCATTTGTACAAAACGTAAATGATAACAAAAGAAAATATTTTTATCAGAGTTACATAGACAAGTGGGAAAATTGGGGACACCTAGGTCACAAAAAAAGCCCCCCTTCAAACCCTACCTTCATATCCCAAATTGCTCTAGCCTATTAATTACAAATGAAATGTTCTCACCAGGAATTCTGGAAAAAATATATAAATTTTTGGAATATTTTAAAAATTAAAAACGATTAAATATTATATAAAATTTACAAAACAAAGGGAATATTCAAAATTATCATCCCCATTTGACGGGAGATTAATGTTTTCATACTCAGAAAACCATTGTTTCTATGAAAAAAAACACTGGCCAGAGTTACAACTAAACTTTTTGGGGTTTCCGGAGCTTTTGTCCAGTCGCCTGACATCTAAAAGTATGCGGGAATGCCATCCAAAAATTTTCGGCTCCATTTGAGAGGTGTCACCCCAAATTTTTAACCTCTAGAGCACGAAAATTCTCCCATTATTCTTAATGTTTGTGTCTAATTCAACAACATGGTGACTCTCTTTTGTGAGGCACAGAAATTTTTTTTCCCAAATTTTTTTAAAGAAAATTTTAATTAAATACAGTAGGGGGATCTATTTACATATAAAAACTGTATTTCTGGGTAATGTATACAGTATTTCCCCAATGTCCTTAACCTAAACTTTTTGTAACAATCTTTCCCCTTTAAAACCTTTTTCTTTCTTCTCTTCTAAACCCCCTATTACTTCCCCACTTCCCCCCCTTCCTACACCCCCCAGCTCTCCTCCTCCCACCCCTCTTTACTCCCACCCCAAAACCCCCGCCCCTACCCCTCCACATCTACCCCCCCCCCTACCCTTTAACTACTTTTTTACTTCCCCCCCTCTTTACCCCCCTTCCTCCATTTCCAAAACTTCTACTTCTGCATCCACCACGCCCACCCCTCACCACATCCCCAAAAACTTTCATCCAGGGCCAACCCCACCTCCTCAAAAAAAAATCCCTCAACCCTAAACCGCCCCCAAATTCGATATACAGACCAAAAAAACATAAAAACAGTTCATCTCTTCCCCCCCAAAAGGGGGCCGTAAACCTACAAAACCCCAAAACCCATGGCCCATATACGGGCTTTTAAACCAAATTCCCCCCCGAACTAACTTTGTATGCGAAACCCCTTAATCTGTTAAGGTGATTCATTCAACCTACTTCTTGCTTAACAATTAGACACCTATTGGCTGAGTCCTTGAAGCAGAGAGGCCAATATTGTTTTGCTAACAGTCTGCCCCAAAGGGCCCCCCAAAGATCTGCCCCTTATGGTTATACTGCACTCAGTCCCCCATATCCCCCCGATAGGGTTGCCCATCCTTTTCAAATCCAACATAAAACATGAATTTCTCCCAAAACCCTTTTTTACCAACTTTGTTTGCGTCAGAATACCATCCCCTTGGACCCTTATCTTTTTAAAACCCCCTTGCCCCCCAAACACTATCTCAAAATAACAATCTTTCCTTAGTCTTCAAATACAAACCCAAAAAACCAACATACCCACTTGTGATATGAAGCTAAACACACCCCCTTCCATCACACCCTAACAACCAATTGGTCCCAATTTCTCAAAATTTACAAACCACAAACACCTAGTCACCTCGCCCCAGACTTCAACACCCTTTACAAACCCCTGCCAAGCGACCCAAATCATTTGGGAACCGACAGCCTTTTGAAAATACATATACCTGGCCCTTTTACAGGCTCGTCACATTCCCGTCATCTTCACATCTCCTCCAACCTATCCCCATCCCGGCCACACCTTCCTTCCCTACAAAAATGTGACTGGGATGCCTTCAAAAACAACAGATAAAACTAACCCCACCTATGATACAACAAAAAACCCATCTTAAATCGACCTCAACTTGCTCTCATCCCGGACACCATTAAAAAGCGCCAAAACTGCAATACCAAAGAAAATTCACACCATGGGTTTTTCCTTTAAACCCTCAATCAGAACAAGAAGACTATTGTCTGCTGCCCGGCTGCTTCCTACAACACACACGATTTAAAAAAGTCCGTTATATCTCCTTACTTCAGAAACAACATTTACCGTTTAGACCAAGACCACCAAAAACACTGGCACAGCAAATACAACAAACAGCAAAAAGCGTATTTTAAAAAAAAAGCCTCCTGGAACTTTATCAAAAAAAAACAAGACACCACTCCCACCCAAAAAATTCAAAAACATCACCCCCAACAACACCACATCTCAGACCCGACATCTTCAAAAACATCTGGGAGAACATCTTCCACCCTCACCCCCCCCACCCTAAAAGCTATCCA
>NC_069399.1:74335772-74337234 GCF_026875155.1 Cherax quadricarinatus | reverse complement strand
CTTACCGTGGTCAGGCAGCGAAGGGAGTGTATCAAACAATTAAGGTGGACAGGAGTACAGGCTACCTGCCACAAAACTCTGTCACAGAGACCTACTGTAACTAGTGGTCAAACACCTGTTATACCTGCTACAATTACCACAACAGGTGTCCCATTACCAAGTTTACCTACCTTGTCATTACCTATTTTCCAAGGTCATAATTTTTTTTAGATATTTTATTTAAAACATTGCACAAATACAAGGAGGTATAAAAGTATCATAAAATGAACCATGATACTGGTTATGAACAATAAAACCAAAAATCACAACACCAACACAGAAAATAACACAATACTTAATGGGGGTATGACACTCAAAAATATGACTCACAACATATCATTCAAAACCCGGCATTATACAAAATAATTACTAATGCCTGTGCTGACACACAGCTGACGTTTCTCCCCCACCCACACATTAAAATTATACCCACATTCACCAATCTGTAGAATCATATTAATCCAACTTAAATTTATGAACATATCCTGAACTCGTCAGTAACTTAAGTAATAAGTATTAACAAACAATGGTGGTACATGAACACCAAAATCACAAAACATTAAGTTATAAACTATTAACAAAAGTGTTTGTTTATATATATTTTATCAAAATCCATATATCAGATATAAAATAAAATGAGAAAGCGTTACCAAGTCTGCCGTCCAGACAACAATGATAGTACATGCACACATCAGTATTGTGTGTGAAAACAAAACCTCTTCCCACAATCCTAGGATACAGAGCAAATAAGACATTATAATATCAGCAAAACATAATGGAGCTACCTAGCAAAACAAAAAATGTTACAAAAAATGTCCATGATATGTAAAAAAAAAACTATGCATAATACATCCACTTGAATAATTGTACTGCTTACAAGAAAGCATGGCGTAAAACACCAGAAAAAAATTTACGATGGGTATCCTAAAGTAGTCATCCCTCAACCCCCCCCCCCCGGGCAGGATCCTACTTCCCCCACCAATTTATTCCCTTACTACTAATATCCACTATTCTATTTACCATATCGCTCTCGGGCCGTGTGGTTGTGCTGCGCACATGCTCCTGGTTGAGAGGCCTTCCTGCACAGTTTGATTTTCTCAAGATGGCGCATTATTATTATTATAATCAAGGGGGAAGCGCTAAACCGGAGGATTATACAGCGCCTGGGGTGGGATGTGGAAGGCATTCAGGGTTAATTCGGGGAACTGGAGCACAGATCCAATTCCCTAAATCAAGAGCCCCTCACCAACATCAAGGAGCCTTCCTTGAGGGGTCAAGATGGCGCAGAATACAAGAAGGCGCATCAACACTGTGTGCTTTGATTTAGTGCGGGGTGTCGTTACACCTCAGACTGCACAGGTGATACTACTATGATTATTCGCGACACATACGGCATTGCTGATCAGGATCTGTATGGAGTATC
>NC_069399.1:74303272-74330772 GCF_026875155.1 Cherax quadricarinatus | reverse complement strand
GGTGTTGAGGGTGTTAAGTTTAGATATAGGTGGGTGGAGTCAGAAGGTGGTGAATGCTGTTGCGTATGTGGTTACTGATTTTATTTATACATCTTGAGCCATGAGGGAGGTGGGTGTAGAGGAAAGGATAAAAGTGTTAGGGGCTACAATATATAGAACTAAGTGTCGCAATAGGGATCTTTATGGGGGAAGATGGGAGACAGCATTTACTGAAGGTTATCGTAGATTCAGGTTGAAGGATTTAAGAGATTTAAGTATAAAGTAAGGGGTAGCGGCGGGCTAGTTTCTTGATTGTGGAAGTGTGTATAGGTGTTAGTGTGTGAAGTATGTTTTGTAATATAACAAATATGCTTCTTTTGTGGTGTGTGTGTGTGGTCTGGGTGGTTGTGTAAAGTATGTTTTTCACATTGTTTTTAGACGGTTTTGAATAAAATATGTAAGTAGTGTTGTTGCACTACATTGTGTGTATAAGGTGTGTGAGGGTACTTCATACAGTATTTGTGTGTTTGATGGTATAAGGTGACACAAGGCATGACTTAAGTCTGTCTGGATTCTCCTTTTGTCTTCAAAGGTGCTATACAAAGATAGTATAATCTGGTGTATGTGAAGTGAAGATTTTTATATATTAAATACATGCTTCTGGTATGTTCCCTTTTCGTTACTTTGTTTCAATTGTAATTTAAGTGTATTTCGTGTAGCATTATAAAAAGGTATTATTTTATGTAAATATATAATTTGCAACATATTTTGTTGGAACGGTAATGGTTAATGATATGCAGTATGATTGTCCACATCGCTCTCGGGCCGTGCGGACAGGCTGCGCAGTAGCTCTCGAATCATCTGGCTTTCTGCGCAGTTTTCATATTCGTCTCTCAACTCTTGAGTAGAGAGGACGTACTTGGAACTGCGCTCTGACCCCTGGTGGCAGGTGACAGTATTTTCATCATGGTGGAGAGTGGCCGCAGACGTGTAAACACTATCTGTTTGAAATTAGTGAGGGGCGTGCTTACTGCCCAGAATACCAACATGTTGCTGACGGCGATATTGCGGGATACGTATGGCATCGCTAATGAAGACCTTTATGGAGTCTCACTGAATGGTGTGGCATGCATTTTCGTTAAATTCCGGCTGAGCAGTACATATGACAGCATGGTGGCCAAGTATCAGGACGTGGTTAAGACGGTTACCCCTGGCAATAGTGTTCATCTTCATGATGTATCAAGATTCTACACCTGGGTCAAGGTGCATAATGTACCTTTCGAGGCTGATGAAAGTGATTTACGGCAG
Organism: Cherax quadricarinatus; assembly: GCF_026875155.1. Lineage (NCBI taxonomy): Eukaryota > Metazoa > Arthropoda > Malacostraca > Decapoda > Parastacidae > Cherax > Cherax quadricarinatus. The sequence goes on along the minus strand of NC_069399.1, from coordinate 74,329,485 downwards.
GTTTTTGGAAGATATGGGACGATCCATATGGCGACATTGGAACGTTGGCGAGATGGGCCACTAGTTGGCTTCCCTGAAGGGACGTTTTCCCTGAAAAATGTCCCTAAGGCATCCTATTCCATCTTATGTGGGAATGGAGGACTTCCAGACTCAGGTGTATGTAACATACACAGGTCAGAGGCGTACGTGCCGTGTGTGGGGGGGCGTACGACCACATAGCGCCGACTTGTCCAACGAGACGTGGGAAACCTGACGCTGAGGCGGGATCTGATGGTACTACTGACTTATGCAACGGCAACGCAACGTAAGCTTTTGTAATGGGAGGCGTGGAGTGTGGAGGTGGAGAGGGAGGAGGCGTCGTAGCCTGAGTGTGTGACACGGGCCTTGACGAAGACGTAGGCTTGGTGTCGGCGAAGAGTGGTGAGGAGTCTGCAATTGCTCCCCCATGTTTTGGAAGCTACAATTCAGGAGGCCCTAGACGACTTACTGGATGTTTCGGTCAATGCTGGCTTGGATGCTGTGAGCGTAGAGGCTGAGGTGGGTGGCCTGAATGAGGTTGTGAGTGATGAGGGGCAGGTTCAGATTTTGTGGCAGTGGAGGTTCCACAGGGGAAGATGCCCAGGGAGGATGCGAAGCGTGAGAAGCATGGCTCTCGCAAAAAGGATGGCTGTCTTTTCTGATAGTGAGGATGTTTTGACGCTGGGCAAAGGGAGGGAGAACACCTGGCATGATCTAATGCTAGAGATAAAGGTGGTTTAAAGATTTGTTGAGCGTGGGGCAAGGGAAAGGTTTGATGGGGAAGTGGGGGGGCGGGGTGGGGTTTTCACAAGGGTTTAAGTGTGTTAGGGTGTCTAAGGGAAAGCCTCATTACGGCCTTCGGTGTCTTACTTAAATGTTAATGGGTTGAAGGGGCAGTGGGCAAATGTAAAGTTTGGAGGGTGTTATTGGGGAGATTATGTGCCAGGACTTGTGTTTCTTGCGGTGCATATTATAAATATTTAGGGTGATTGTCAATACGGTATGACATGTAATGGGTTGTTCTACCAGTGAAGGTGGTTGTGATGTATTAATTAAGGAAGCCAGCCTTTCTTTTGCATAGGTATGGGTAGGGGAGGAGGGGCGGGTGGTTGGTTCGTGGTTTTGGGGAGGGGTTGGGTTTGGGTTTCATTGGGGTGGTATGGGCAGGTGGAAGGGGACATGGGTCTTAACAATAGTTCTTTAGGGATGTCTTGTTACCATTCAGATCTGCTGCCAGGTATTACTATTATAGGGGGTGATTGGAACTGTGTTGTCGACGTAAGGATGTAGAGCCTAGGGGAGGGTTTTTTTTATCGGTGTTTTTTGGAGGATCGTTGAAGAGGTGTGAATGTAGTGGATGTTGGAGGGGAGGTGAGCGGAAGTAACGTATACATTTTATTAAGCAGGGATTATGCAGTGAGGCTTGATCGCTTTATGTATCTCGGGGGTGAGGTTTGTGGGAGGCAGTGTGTGTTGAATGTGAAGCTTCCTGATCATCGAGGGGTTCTGGTGGATTTAAATTGGGAGGGTAAATTTGCTGAAGCGTTTCAGAGGTTTTGGAAGTGAATGTTGGGTTATTGAAAACAAGGGAGGGGAGGAAATCTTTGGGTGTGCGGTTTGGAAAAGGTGGTGGGTGATGGAGGGGGGAGGGTTGATGTCATTGGTTTGGTTTGGGATCGGTAGGGGAAAGTGAAGGGATTTTTATCAGAAAGCGGGGAAAAAGAAAAGAGAGGCGGTTTCAATATGGGATTTTAATTACCTTGAGGGTTCAATACAGGAATGCTATATGGGAGGGGGGGTCCATATCCGATGGGTGAGATTGAGGGTTTGAAACAACGGATTAGGGATATTCAAAATCGCAATTTAGATGCTGCAAGGGTTGCAGGGGGCCTTGATGAGGTCTTATGGGGGGACCGTCCGTCGGGGTATGTCTTGCGGGAGCAGGGGACACGTCATAGGGCAACGGAGGTGATGAGTTTGCGGGTACAGGAGCAATTGGCGGGATATCGTCAGGGGCAGGTGCTTTCATCAACAGAGGGTATGGGTTGTTATGTGGATGCATGGTACGAGAAGAATGGTAAAAGTGTGGGGGTTAAGTGTGAGGTGTTAGGCGCAATGGGCAAATGGGTAAACTGTAATCTAGTGCATAAGGATTGATTGAGATTGAGTGGGCTTATAAGTGAGGAGGAGATTAGGGTGGCAGTGGGTGGGATGAGCATGGGTAAATCACCTGGTATTGATGGCATCCCTTGTGATTTTTATAGGGAAAACTGGGAGTGTTTGCGTGGGTTTTTAGTGGAGTTATTTAATGCCATGGGAAAACCAGGGGTAGGTTGGGGGAACAGCAGAGAACGGGTGTTAGTGGTCATGGTCCCTAAAAAAAGTCTTGTGAATGTGTGCACGACTACCGTTCGATCACCTTAATGTGTGGCGATTACAAGATCTTTGCTAAAGCGTTTTTGGACGAGGGTTAATATGGAGTGCCCGGGCATTCGATGTGTGTGGGGCAGGGAATTATACGTAGGTTTATAGATGAAAGTGGGGGAAATATCAAGGGTGGGGTTTTAGCATTAGATTGGCATGCAGCATATGACTGTGTGGAGCGTGAGGCGTTGTGGAAGTTTATGCAATGGCAGGGGTTTGGGAGGAAATCGTCAGTTGGGACTAAGGTGTTGTATGAGAAGGCAACGGTTTAGGGTTACAAGTGAATGGTAGATTAGGTCAACCTGTTAGGATGGAAAGGGGCTTAAGGCAGGGATGCCCCGTGTCGCAGCTTCTCTTTGCATTGCTCCAAGACCGTTCTATAGGGCTGTGCGTTGGGGCATTACGGGAAGGGATGGTGAGGGATGGGGTGTCTGTGGAACCGGGGATCGTTTGGAATTGTTGATGACACCACAGTGCTATTTAGGTCTGAAGATTTACCTAGGGTTAGTGAGTTGGTGGAGAGTTTTGGCATGGCAACAGGAATGACGCTTAATAGAGATAAGTCGATGTTATTGAGGGTGGGGGATGGTGTGGGTGGGGTATACAAACAGGGTGAAGGTTGGTCCCTGGTAAGTAGACTTAAGGTATATGGGGTTGTTCACATGGAAAATATCCTGGTGGCACGGAAGGTGAATTCGAAAGAAGCTGTAGATAGGGTTTTGGGTAGATTAGCGGGTTTGCGTACAGGAGGTTTGGCGGTGCACCAGCATGCTATTGTGGGGGAATGTGAAACTGTATAGTAAGCTATGGCATGTGGCAGGCATATATCCCTTGGAAACATGAGATGAGAAGCGTCTGTTGAAGCGTGTTTTATCAATATATTTGGGGTTCAGGTTGTGAATGGTTGTCGAGAGATGTGTGTCTACCGGTACGCCACGGAGGGCTGGGGTTGATGTTAATGGCGTGCATCAAAGGTTGTTGGGTATGTACATTAAACATAGTTATTTGAGGGAGGGCAGAATCACAGGTACAGGTTTGGCATGGGTGAGAAGGGACTTGGTACGTTGGGTGAGGGTAGGGATGTTCAACTGTTGTGAGGGAATGTTGAGGTTGTTGTGTTATGCAAGGCAACCCTGCGGGGTTAAGATAGGTACTCTGGCTCGGGTGGGTGGTGGGGAGGTAGTTGCTAGGGTTGTGGGTTTGTATCCGATGTATGCATGGAGTGATATATGGGGGCGCCGCAAGTGTTGCGATGAAGGCTGTGGTGCGGGAGGTAATGTTTAAATTTCTCCATAATGTATTGCCGTCGGGGAAGGTATTAGGTAATAGGCGTGTGCAGGAGGGACGGGAATGTTGTGAGTGTGGGGGTATTGACACTGTTTTCCATGCAGTATATTTTTGTGAAAGGTTGGAACCAGTGAGAGAGTGGTTTAGCAGGGTTTTACGTATTGTGGGTGGGGGTGGTATTTGTATGTGTCTACGGGCATTAAGCTTGGATGTGGGGGGGTGGGGGTGCTGGTACAAAATGCGATGGGTTATCTGGTAGCTGACTTCGTGTATACTTCGTGGGTTTTACGGAGAGCGCCGGTGGGGGAGCGAATTAGGGCCCTGGCAGTGATATTTTATAGGACACAAAGGAGGAATAAGGATATCACTGGGAATAGATGGTATTTCAAATTTTCAGATGGATATTGTAGCTTTCGAGTGGAGGACTTATGGGCATTACAAATTCAGGGGACGTGACGAGGCTGGCTTCTTGAGGAAGGCGCAGACGTGATTGGTGCATTTGGAGGACAAGAGGTGTAATGCGAGTTGTGTGGATCAAGTGAGTGGATTGGTGTCAGGGAATTTTTAATGACATGTGTTATTCGAAGTGAGGGGTTGAGACCTGGTGGTGGGGAAATTTATGTTTCTTCTTATTTTAATTTTGGGGATATGAGAAACACGGGGGTTGTGAGGTAGTCAGATTCCCTTCAGGAAACTGGTATGAGTAAGATGGAGCTTTAATTTCGCAAGGTATGAAGTTTGGTACTTTATGTGACTGTGAGCCTCTTGTGTGCAAGATGACTGTGAAGGTTCTTATTATGCTAATGTATCATTTTTAAGAAATGTACTTCCTGTGTCTTGCAGGGTGTGGCTATGTATGAAGCAAGTGAAAGTGAAGAAATAGGGACCCTGCAAACCTCACAGAGAGGAATAGGGTGTCGCTCCATAAGGTACCCATGTACCCATGAATTCTTCAAAACTTGTCCAACCTTTGGACGAAGACCTACTTAGACTAGTGGATGGTTCCACTATGACCCAGCCCCCTCCTGCTTCGCCTCGCCTGACAACAGTATATAAGCCACGTCTACGGCCCTATGTCGAAGTCTGTTCATTGATCATCGACGATCTCGCCTCTCTCGAATGTTGGGAGAGACTTTGCTTAGAGTGATGCTTGCTGGACCTTCGTCTTCCCCTTCACCATCAGGATTGGTGCGTCGATGGTTGCCTACCCAAGGGCAGGAAACCTGTTGCTGCCTGAAGTCTACACCTGTCGACTGCATGCCTTACAGCCAGTCTCGCCGCCGCTCAGGATATAGTGCTCCATCAAGCTACAGCTCACTTCCTCGGTGTCCTGCACCAGGCAAGTACGTGTGTCTACTTACACGTACTTACCTAGCTGCGTACTCTCACCTTTTGGCCGATTGTCACCGCCACAACTGTTTATTCATCTTTACGTAACTAGATGCCTTCGTTGCCTTCCACCCCCCACCCCTCTTCCACTCTCCCTCTACTGCCCACACCTGCCTCTGCCTCTTCTAAATCCAATTCCTTCTCGCTAAACCTCAAATTCTCTAATCCTGATGCCACTATCTGTCCTGAAATTTGTTATTTCAGATCACTGGTGCACCTCAACTTAAAGTCTTTAAAACCAACTCAGGCTTCAAACTCCTTCTTGACATTCCTACGAAACGTACACATCAACCAAGACCAGACAAAAACTTCTCAACGCAGGCTTCACCATTATTTGGACTCCTGAGCACCATGCCAAAAGCACAGTCATTGCTAAACACGTAGACTATTCTCTTCTGACAGCCTATGACACAGACAAAGAAGACTTAATCAAAGACATCAGTACTAAGAACAAAGTCTCTGTTGACGATATTTACAGACCAGAAAACTCTACCATTCTCAAAATATGCTGTTCTACTCCTTCTGAAGCCTCTACACTCTTCAGTCAAGGAATCCTTGCCAAGACAATCCGCATTCCTCAAACTCTCTCTTCACTCCAAACTTCCACCCAATCCCACAGTGTTTTTAAAGCTCCAAATTTCGGCCACGACAAAAACACATGCCACATCCACACAAGTCTGCTCAGATGTTCAGCAAATGGCCACTTCTGGAATACTTGCAACCTCCCCTTAAATGTTCTACTGCGGCCATTTGCAAATTCCTGCCCCTCTAGAAAGACATTCTCTCCTCCCTCAGAGCAAGCCAACCTACCTCCCTCCCCAACCCCACCCCCTGTACATCCCTCCCTACCAAACGCCCCTCCCCCACCCCCAATGCCTGGGCTTCCCCACGCACTTGGTCTACCTCTTCTACACATACACCTACACTATCAACTCGCCACTGCTGCCACCACTCTGCGATGTAATCTCTCAAGCTTACCATCAGACTACTCACATGTTCTGAGGAAATTGCATTTGATCTAATGTAACTCATTATGTACAAAACAGTAAATGATAACAAAGATAATTATTATTTATCAGAGTTACATAGACAAGAAGGAATTTTTGGGACACCTATGTCACGAAAATGTCCCCTTCGATACCTACCACTGGTCTTATCCACAAAACTTGTCTAGACCATTAATTACAAATGAAAATGTACATACACCAGGATTCTGGTAAATATATATAAATTTGTGGGCTTTGTATATTACGAATTAATAAAACGATTATTATATATATACAATTTACATAAGACAGAAGGAGAATATATCTTAATATCATCACCAATTTGATGGAGATTAATGTGTATCATTACTCAGGAAAACCCTCACTGGTCTATGAAAATAAACACTGGCCAGAGTTGACAACATAAGGACTTATCTGAGTTCCTGGAAGCTGTCTTGTCCAGTCGCCTGATATCTCAAGTTATGCAGGAATACACATCAACAATTTCGGCTCCTATTTTGAGAGGTGTAGCCCAATTTTCACCTCTAGAGCACGAAAATTCTTCCCATTAGTCACTAGCGATAGTGTCCAATTCAAACAACTCTCTTCTGCGCAGGCAAAGAATTTTTTCCCCTTTTTATAACATAAATTTTATTAAATACAGTATGGCCATCTATTTAACATATGACTTACTGTATTTCTGGAAAATATATACAGTATTTTCCACACTGCGGCCGGGCGGAGTTCGTTGCTAAACGACTCAAATTGCTCATTTGGCAATGGTGGAGGACGGGTACATATAGCATCTGGCATCCACACAATGACACATTACACAAGATTTACTTCCCCTTTTACACTTTGCCAATCCTTGTGGAATCCAGAAAGTTTCCCTAATACAATTAAGTTATCTCGTGTACCCCACATGCATTACATTTTTATGGGCATTTAGGAAACAATCAAATTTGTTAGATGATAAATTTTGGCAGTAAGGATAGGGTGTTTAGCATACTCGCCCCCCAAATTCAGCATTTTGTAACCTTCTCTGCATTATTACACTGTTCTCTAATACAGTCCCCATTTCTCTATTATGGGAACCCTTTCACAATTTTTCTTTCCATCATCAATTTAATCTCATTTCCAATAGATTTCTTTTGTTTACCCTCTTTTTCCAATATTCATGAGGATGTGAAAACTTATATGAGATATTCATTCTTGTTTTAGAAATTTAAACACCAACTTAGTTACATTGATTAGTTTGGTTTAAAGAAGAACTTCCTATTTATATCTATGGCTAAAGAAGGGACCAAATTATTGAGTCGGTGGTCACAGTATATTTCAACAGGAGCAGTTTATGCCTTTTGTACAGGCCAATTAGCCTTTTAATTACCAACCAGCTCGGGTCCTTTTAAACCATGATACAGCATTTACAAATTTAGCATAGGTAAAACCTCGAGACAAGAAATCAGCTGGATTCTCCTCACCAGGTATTATGATTATGATGTTACATATGCTGACCCAAAACTATTATACTTCTCTTGGCATCTGATTTAATTTCTGTGACTCGTTTTGACATACACAATTTTACGTTTCCATTACGAATCCATTGTAAGGATACCTCATTGTCAGACCAAATTACAGTGTGTCGCTAATATTTATCTCCTGCACTTATTTCTCAAATAATTAGCTAATTTTGACACCTACATAAATGGCTCTGTAATTCCAACTGAGGGTAAAGTATGTGATTTAATTGGAGACACTTTAGTTTAGACATAACAAGCGATATAAAAAAATTACACTTTACATTGAAGGTATGCAAACTGCTCCCATATGCCAATTTTGAGCATCACAAAAAATGTGGAAGTAATTTTTCCATTTGATTGGGCACCTGGCGTAGGGAACTCCAACATTTGAATTTTTTCATAATCACCAATTAATTCATCCCACTGTTGATGAATTCCTCAGGTAGAATTTCATCCCAAGCACATTTAAGTTTCCATGCTTCCTGTATTAATATTTCCCTTCTTATAGTAGGGGTGACACTAAACTAGTGGACACAAAACTTTTAAAAACTTTCAGCAAGCAAGACTCTTTTGTTAATTCTATTGGGCATACGTAATTATTAGGTTTTAACATTTAACAAATCTCTCCTCAGTATCCCAAGTTAATCCCAATACATTACTACATTTTGGCACTTCATCTCCAGGGTAATCTTTACTTATTTTGTTCTTTAATTTGGACGATTACTATTCCCATTCCCCACAGAGGCTATTTGCGATTGCATTTATTTTATTAGCCTCTCATAAGTCATTAAAAGTTCCTTTCAGTTGACGTCACCCCAAGGAATTGTCCACATAAAATTGTTTGTCATTATTTACTAAAAGGACTTATCTACGTTTAAGGTGTGCATTTACGTCGCTTGAAGAAAGAAAGGGGGATGGATGTAGCAAAATAATACGCCCAAAAGGAAAGGGTTTTCAGAGTGCAAGTGGGTCACTAGGATTTCAGGCCCATAAAACGGGTAAAACCCCGGGTCCCCCTCTTGAAAACCCCTTTAAGAAAGTTTATTATGTCGCCATAAAGGCATAATTTTCACCCTTAAATTTAATAAGATACCCCCAAATTTTCCGTCAACGAAGACCTGTCATCAACGTCTTTTAAAAATAATACATTTTTGTTACTCCTGGCACTCAATTAAACCAATTCCGAGGATGGTCTTAGAATCCTTTTCACTCCGTGATGTGCAAATATGCATAAAATTTGCTTGTCATGAGGTCCCTTTCAAAAATTTATTAATTAATTTTCAGAAATATATCATTTAGGTAGTTGACAATTTGTGTCTTCTCAGTTCGGGGAGCTGAGCCTTTAATTGTCCATATGCCTTCGTAATTAGTGGGCAATTCGGAGGTTCGTCTCCAGGGAAGTCGTCCCCGTATTGTCCAGATTCAAATTTTCATCTCTAGGTATTGCTCCTGAGTAAAAAATCTCTGGCTTTTTTTCATTTACATTTTTCTAATGTGTTAATTCCCACAATTTATGCACGGGGCTAAAACACCACCCTTATAGAAGAATTATAGGGGGGTACGATTTCGGATAAGGCCACAGTTTATGGTTTTTGTATTTCCTCTAGCCATGAATTATTATTAAAGGAACCCTCCCATACATTCAGGCCCCTGTAGTTTAAAAACGGTGACACCACTTTCTTTCCCATCCCCTTTAAAAAGGAGCTAATAGTCACTATTATCAAAATATTTTTTGGGGCCCTACAGAAACACTTACACCAGAAGGGTGCAAAATTTTACATTTTTTGGAGTCTGTAGTTTTACTAACCCTTCTGTGATATTTTCTCTGGAGTCTATCTCATTCTGCATTAACGCGTTTTTTCCTCTTCCCCAAACCTGACAGTTATAAAACGTGCATAAAATTGGGGACCTTTATCCGAGGAAACCAGATAATTTTTAAAGTTGGGGATCTCCACTGTACTTTCATACCTAAAGACTTTTTACGTTTTATAAAAGACTTTGGGATCCGGGTCCAATAATGATTTAATTTTTTTATTTATGTTTTTTATAAATTTTTCCTGAACACAGGAAAGGGCTACTTCAGCAAAACCATCATATTAAACATTAGCAGAAAATTTTTACATTAGCTACTGTTGGTCGGATTTCAGCTTATTTATTATAACATTGTCATATGACCCTTACACTGACTATATGGTGTTTTCCTTTGTGACATTGATAACAGTTTTTAATTGGGATGACAATTCTTTACATTGTGATTACCAAAAAACACCTGATACATTGTAAAGTTCCTCCAATCTTTAATTTTATCATTCCATGAATTGTATGCATTGCAATTTTAGAAAAAGCAAAAAAAAGGGACAATCTCTCTTTTTTTGACGGTTTTTATTAAGGGCTACCCTTAGGAGGGTACTTATTTTTTTTCCCTTTGGGGAGAATCATTATTTCTGATTCCTGCTACTTGATATGCACCTTGCAACTTTTTTTTAGGAAATAATTTTGATTATTAGCATTGGGATATTTTTCCCATTGGAAACGACAGATCCTCATGTTGCATTTTAAAAGACGGGTTGGCGGGTCTGAAATGAACTTTAAATTCTTGTAGACTATCTTATTCCTCCATACCAAAATAACCTTTGATATTTGTTGAGACCCATTAAAGTGGTTTACGCTTAATTTATTCTGTACCTGGCACTCAAAAACCAGTCTGACCCTTTCATATTATATTTATTACTTAAAGTTTGAATGCTCCCATTTTAACTTAAATGCTGAAATTTTGTAAGTGTGATCTGAGTTTTTAAAATTTAAAAATGATATTCACTAATCCAACCTCTTTGTTCTATTTTCCATAAGTGACTTTCAAAAAGTAACTGTTTCCCTTGTAGAGTCTCACATTGGGAAAAGGTTGTATGAGTATGGAGCCCTCTAATTGTCCTTTGGGGTAAAATAATTTAGTTAAAAGGGCTAGATCACTTCTATCATTCACAGTGTTTTAAAAATTTGCCCAAAAACTCCTCCCAATTCTCCCCGGTTTAAAAATAAGGTAAACAAAATTTCTGGGGATTTTTGGTAACATCTTATTTGTTGGAGCAGATTGTTTAACTCCTGGTTTACCATTTTTAATTTAAAAGGGCGTACTTTTAAAGAGAAAATTTTTTTCCCTCTAATTCATAATATTGTTAAATCATAAGATCTACTTCAGTTATCGCACGTTTACTAACAAATCTCCTTCAATCTGTTGTAAAATTTTTTGTATGAATAAATTTTATTCCTAAAGCTCTAAAACAATTTTTTAATTTTCATATTCAGAGTTTCTTTTTATTAATTCCAAAAAATTTTTTATATGCCCTTTGGGTTACAGACCCTTTTTTGCTGTAGTGATGCTTTCTTTGCTCTGTATTCCATGTTTGTCTTTTTACTTAATTTCCCCTTTTCAACCCCATGCAAAGTATTAAATTCAACTTAAATTTAAATTAAAATGTTGTGTACTAATTTTGCACTTTTTAAAAGGGAAATAGTTTCAATTACTTTTTAATAAATCCTAGCTTCACTTAGCTTTACAATTTCATGTAAGAAAAATTTTAATATAAATTTTAAATACACATTAATAATGTTAGTACATTGAGCTTAGTAATTACCCAGTAAGAAAATTATAAAAAAATTTTAAATGTACATTAATACAAACCCTTTGCAGATTGGTTATCAAAATTAATATTATAAATTAATATAAATCCTTGCCAGAATTTTTGGGAAGCAAAATTATATTTTAAAAATTTAAATAAATTTGCTCACTTGGCTTATCAATTAACATACACTGAAAAAAAAATCTTGGGCCCAAAAGTTTTACAAATTAATATTGCAATTATAATCCACTACACATTAATAAATTTTGAACTTTAAAACCACTCCCATGTCATTTCCCCTATAATTATTAAATAATTAACTAATTAATGACTTCCACTAATTTCCCCCGGTTTAAAAAGGACCAATGGGCAAATTAAATTTGGGGAAAAATTTTTTACTGAAAGTAACTCATTATGTAATAACAGAAATGATAAAAAAGATATTATTTTTTATAGAGTTAAAGACAAGTAGGAATTTGGGACACCTAGGGCACAAAAAAATGTCCCCCCTTTGTACCTACCTGTCATATCCACAAATTCTCTAGACTATTAATTTCAAAAGAAATGTACATCACAGGAATTTGGTAAAAAATAAATTTTGGCTTTAAATTTAAAATTAATAAACGATTATATATATATACAATTTACATAACAGAAGGAAATATATCTTTAAAATCACTCGCCAATTTGATGGAGATTAATGTGTATCATATCAGAAAACCTCATTGTCTATCTAGAAATACACTGGCCAGAGTTACAAAAATAAGATTATCTGAGGTTTCCCGGAGCGTCTTTCCCGTGCCCGACATCTCAAGTTATGCAGGGGAAAGCACATCCCAAAAATTCGGGTCCTATTTTGAGGGTGTCAGCCCCCAAAAATTTTTCTCTAAGCACGAAAATCTTCCCCTTTTTTCTCTAAAATTTTGTGTCTAAATTTAAACAAAAATGGGACCTCTTATGTGCGGGACAGATTTTTTCCCCAATTTTTTTTAAAAGTAAATTTTAAATTTAAAACGTATGGCCATCTATTTTAAAAAATACGTATTTTGGATAAAGTATACAGTATTTTCCCCAATGTCCTTAACCCAATTGTCGCTAACAATCTTCCTCTTAATCACCTTCTTTTGCTTCTCTTCTAAAAACCCCCCATTTCTTTTCCCACTCCCCCTCTTCCTACCCTCCGCTTCCCCCTCCCTTACCCCCTTCCTCCCCCCAAACCCCTTGCCCCTACCCCTCTTCAATCTACCCCCCCTCCCCACCCCTCTTAACTACTTTACTACTTCCCCCCCCTCTTTAAACCCCCTTCTTCCTCCATTACCAACTTCACTTCCTCTGCATCCACCATCGCCACTCCTCCTCCCCCATCCAAGACTTCATCCCGGGGCCAACTCCCCCTCCTCAAAACAAAAACCACTCAACCCTAAAACCCGCCCCAATTTGATATACGACCAAAGAACATAAAAACAATTATCTTTCCTCCCCCCCCAAAAAGGGGTCCGTAATACCCCAAACACACATCCACCCTGGACCCCTATCACGGGGTTTTTAAACCAAAAATCCTCCCCCGACACTAAATTTGGTATGACGAAACCATTAGTCATGTTTAAGGTGATTTGTTCAACCTACGTTCTTACTTAACAAATTTGACCACTATTTGGCTGGCTCTTGAAGCAGAGAGGCCAGATATTGTTTTGCTAAACAGTACCTGCCTCAAAGCCCCTCAATGTATCTGCCATTATGGTTATACTGCACTACAATCCCCCTATGATCCCCACGATAGGGTTGCCATCCTTTGTCAAATCCAACATAAAACATGAATTTCTCCCAATCCCTTTTATTCACCAACATTGTCTGCGGTCAGAATACACATCCACCTTGGACCCTTCATCTTTTTAACCACCTTATGCTCCCCCAAACACTATTCTCAACATACACAATCTTTCCTTAGTCTTCAACTACACCAGTACACCAACATACCTACTAGCTGATATGAATGCTAAACACACCACCTTCCATCACACCAGTAACAACCAACTTGGTCACCAATTACTCAACTTTACAAACCACAAACACCTGTTCACCTCGCCCCAGACTTCAACACCTTCTACAACCACACTGGCCAACGCAGACCCAACATCATTCTGGCAAACCGAGCCAGCTCTCTCTTTGAACACTACATATCACCTGGCCCTATTACAGGCTCTGATCACATTCCCGTCATCTTACACATCTCCTCCAACCCTATCCTCATCCCGGCCACACCTTCCTTCTCCTACAAGAATGCTGACTGGGATGCCTTCAAACAACACACAGATAATACTAACCTCACCTATGACTACAACAACAAACCCATCTCTGACATCAACACTCAACTTGCTCTCATCCAGGACACCATTACACAAGCAGCCAACACTGCAATACCAAAGAAAATTCACACCACTGGTTATTCCTTCAAACCCTCAATCAGAACAAGAAGACTAGTTGTCTGCTGCCACGGCTGCTTCCTCCACAAACACACACAGATTTAATCAAGTCCGATTATATCTCACTTACTTCAAAAACAACATTCTACACAGTCTGGGCCAAAAACCAAAAAAATCCATGGTCACAGACATACAAAAGCAGACAAACAGCGTTTTTAAAAACACAAAGGGCCTCCGGAAATTTTAAACCCCAAAAAAACAGGGGACACCACTCCCCCCCAACAAATTCAAAACATCCCCCACAACAACCAAAACATCTCAGCCCCCACAGACATCTTCAAACACATCTGGGGGAGAACATCTTCCCCCTCCCCCAACCCACCCTTAACGTTTCCCAAAACATTCAGAAATAAAACACTGGAACCCCTATACCCCACAGACGAAAAAAAACACCAGACACCCCACATCCTTTTGGACTTCTACCCTCCCCCCAAGAATTGACACTCCTTTCACCAACACAGACATTAAAACTCTCCTCAGAAAACCTTTCCCCCAAGGTCCGGGTTTTCCCTTTTGGCCAAAAATTTTCATTACGCCTACACAAACCTCCCCAATGCCTCCCTTGCCTCGGGGAAAATTCCCCTTCCCTCCTCAAAGCTGCTATTTCTTTCCCCTTTCCTTTCCAAAAACTCATAAAGGCCACTTCCCCCTTAAAAAAACTATGTCCTATCGCCTCCTCAAACTTTGGAAAAACTCTTTAAAAAACTCATCAATGTCGCCTTGCAGATTTTGGGGAAACAAAACTCTCTACTTTCTGTTGGTCAATTTGGCTCAAAAATCCCCGACCCACAGAGGAGTTTTTAAAACTAAATTTCTCAACTACATCCCCCTTTAAACACAAAACAAAAAGAAAACAGGACACCCCCGGGTTTTGCAAAAGACGTTGAAAAAGCTTTTGAAAAGTTGGCATGAAGGGCCCCCAAAACAAAAAACTTTCACTAACTTTAACGCTCTAAACTACTCGAAAATTTTCCTCTGCAATTCCTAGAGGGGCCACACTATGAGAATAAAATTTTCCAAGGCTGTTACTCTGATATTTTCACCAAAAATGCGGAGTACCCCAGGGATTGTCCCTCCCTACCCTTACTTTTATACACAAACGACTTTCCCAAATTTCCCTGTTTTTACCAAAAATTCCATCACTCTACCCCATGCGGGACGCTTACCAAATTTAAATTACTCACCCCAATTAGTTTTACCCCTCACACAAAAAAACAAAAAAAATGAGCTAAACAGGATAGAAATTTGGGGAAAAAAAATGGATGCCAAAAAAAAACGCAGCCAAAAACCCCAACTTTACATTTTTTAAACTATGGGGAAATTTGTTTCCCCCATTACCTGTCGAGCTCAGAACTGCTGACACCCGCACTTACACCCCCCATCAAACAACCCCGCCCACTGTCCTTGGGGGTTAATCTTGACTCCCTTTCTTCGCTTTACAGGACACTTTTTAAAAAGGCATGCAATAGTTATTTGGGGCCCTTGCGGACCTCTACAAGATGCAACATGCCTCCCAACACATCAAACTCCCACCTCACAAATCCCTAAGACGTCCTCTGATAACTTATTTCCCCCTAGCCCCCTCCCCTTGCAGCTAAAAAGGGAAATTACTTAAAAATGCAGCGTGTCCAGAACAAAGGGACTGGGACTGGGTGCTTGAGTCAGATGGGGGGGATTCGCCACCCAAACGGGTCTCTTTCCCTGCCCAATTAGACATCCCTGCGCTTAAAACGGGACTGGAAAACCCCTCAGTTTACAGATGAAAACTTGAGACACGACTGACTACTGGACCTCCCCTTTTCGAAAACATTCGCGACCCCCCAAACCAAAAACCAAAATTTTCTTCCTTGTAGATTTTGCTCCTTAAACCCCCTTTTTCCCAAAAAACCTTGGATTCCCCTGACGGTACCTTGCGCTGTTCATTTCTGAACCCCCGCTCGCCTTAGGGTTTTGGGTTAAGGGCATGGTCAATTTTTACACTCCTCTCTAGCGTAATCTTCGCCTGTTCCCCTTCTCCCCGCTCACCCCACCGGAAATCCCAACCGAAGAGCTGAATTTCTGTTTCAAGGGCCCGTCCCCCGATCGCCTTAGTGTGGGGGGTTAAAACCCTGGCTCTGTTTCTTCGCTATGAGAATTTCCCCTCCATGCTTTCTTCAATCTTTTTTCCCCTTTTCAAACCCTCCCTCCCAATTTTGGGGTCTTACCTGAAAATTGTTCGTTTGTTGTTCCTTTGCTGTCATTCTACAAAACTGATGGGCTGAACACATGAAATCCAAAGGGAGGGACTGATTACCCCCAAATTTTCCTCTCCCTTAGCCTTTCTACTTTGTATTGGGCTGTGAAGCCCTGTGTGGCGAAAAAAGTTTCCCCAAAAAAAGATTTTCCCCTATGTTGTTAAAAGTCTCCAAATTTTAAAAATCTAGGTTTTACAAGGGCTAGGGCGGATTGCAAACGGAGGTGGGGCCGGCGATTCTGCTCCCAACGATTTCGCAAAAATTTTTAAAGGGGGTTCAGTCAAACATGGCAAGCTTGGGCCCTTTAAACAGGAAAATTTTAGGTTTTTCCCTGTAAACCCAAAGATCAAATAGAAGGCCAAGAAACTTGGACCGTTTCAAAATTTTCCGGATAAGCGAAACCCCTGCAAATACAAAGGAATATCGGGGACAAAGGGGGACGTTGGTTAAAGGGAATGAAATGGGTTTTCCCAATAGGAAAAATTTTAAAACCATGAGAATTGGCCCAAAAGAGAAAAAACGGTCAATTGCATCCCAAAAGGAGGTGCTATAGGCGGTTTGTTAGCGCCTACGTAAGCTATAGAGAAAGTCATCCAAAAAGTGACGACCAAATATGCGATGGAACAAACCCAGTGGGGTCCCTAGGCCTTTAACAAAGGGTTAAGGGAAAAACGAATCGCCAACACAGACACGAAAATGTCTTTCAGATAAGAAAGCAGCAAAGAAGGTCGGTAGAACACCATGGAGGCCTAAGTAGTGGACCTGGGCTACGATATTATACCTCCAATGATGTCATACCTTCTCGAGATCAAATAAGATTGCTAAGACAGAGTGTTTATTAGCAAAGGCATTTCGCATATGCATATCTAAGTGGAGCAAGGGGTCCAAAGTAGAGCGGCCCTTGCAAAAACCATATTAGCGTGGAGAAAGACTATTTATTGTGAGTCTCCATATACCATATCAGACGTCTATTCACCAATCGTTCCATCACCTTGCAGACTACACTGGTCAGAGCAATGGGACGATAGTGAGAGGTATCAATCCCCGAAGTTCCTGGTTTGTGAGACGGTAGTACATTGGCAGATTTTCATTGTTGAGGGAGAACCCCTCGCGTCCAAACAAGATTAGAAAGACGCAAAAGGACTGTAAGGGTTGTAGAATACAGATTCTGTAGCATACTGATATGAATATCCTCAGGCCCAGCTGCCGATGACCGGCAAGCGGAAAGTGTAGACTCTAGCCCTAAGGTACATTATACTGATCATTATACAAGACAGTTCCCGATTTCCATGGCAACTTCAAGAGGTTCCGCAACAGTAACACCAGCAACCCGCAAAACGGGAGCTGGGTCTGTAGCGCACTTGCCCCGTAACTTCCATACCTTCTTCCAAATCGCACAAGTAGGGGAAACAGAGGTAACAATAGAAACATAATCTTGTCACCAAGTGCGGTTAGCATCACGTATGATGCGGCTAGCGGCTGCCCTTGCCTGCTTGAAATCCAAAAGACGATTTGCAGTCTGACTGAATCGATAATGGTCCCACGCAACATGTTTCAAATGCACTGGGGAGAAATGGCAGAGCAACACCTGGAGCTAGTAGGGTCAGTGAAGTCAATGTGTGGAGGCAACAGACAGCGTGTAAGCAAGGAGGAATCGGAATGCTGGGAAGGAAAAAATTGTTGTTAGGGTTGTGAAAAATAAGAAGGGGCATAAGGAGACACACTGGTGTCCATCGAGAGTTTCGTTTCCGCAGTATAGTCGGAGATAGTATCAAGTGTTTCAGCCGACGAAGATGTCGATACCATGACTTCAGAAACAGGTGAGATAGAGCAAGTAGCGATCGGGGAGACTATGAAGGGGACCAAAGAAGTCTGAAAGGGAAGGGGGAGTATTAACCTGGAGAGATGTGCTGGCAGAGACAGAGGAGTTCTTTGGTGAAAACAGGGGGAGGAAGGAGTTTGGGGGAACAGGAACAGAGGGGACCACACGAGGGAGGGGGTGAACCTCCACCATCCTGTGAGAGTTAGAAAGGGGAAGAGGACCAGGTACCATGGCCGAGATGGAGAACTGTTGGGAATTGTAAGCACCGGAGGAATGCGAAGAGACCTGGGCTTAGGGGCGACAGGTTCAACTTTGCAGGTGATAGACGTGAAGGTGCGGGGGGTGCGAGGCCTCGCAGACGAGAAACTAGCAGGCGAGATGAAGAAGTAGAGGTAGGAAGAGGTAAGGAGGTGGGGGGTTCAGAGGATAAATCCGCAAAAGAATTAGAGATGATGACTCTGGAAAATATGACACTAGAGGAGCTGGTAGGCGAGGAAACCACCAAGGTTGGAGGTCTTCTTCTAGCTACTCGAGAATAAGGAACACGAGGAAGATTACCCCTAAGGCAGAGCCGAGAGATAACCATAGCATACGTAAGGCCATCACTCTCCTTAAGACACTGGATTTCACATTCATTAAGATAGACCTGACATCGGTGGGGAAAAAAAAGGATGAGTTTCGTTGCAATTAAGACAAGTGGGAGGAAGACTGCAAGATGTATCAACATGATCTGCAGCACCACTGACCAGGCACTCTGCCTCAGACCTGCAGTATTTAGCTGGATGTCTGAAGCACCAGCAATTTCGACACTGTTGGGTGTAGGAACCACTTTGCAGACCTCTAGGCGATGTCCAGCGATTTAAACAGCGGACGGGAGTTTACAACAAAGGTTAAGCAGGTGATGTTACTGGGAAAGCTCCTCCACCAGCAAGCATGCAGCACATATGTATCCTCTTTGAGTATCGGAAGGTTATGTAAGGCTAATTGCTCTAAAATATCGTCATTGCAAGACAGAAAAGCACAGTGTACATTGGTACGCGGTAAGACCACCATAGCACTGCAAGAATTGAGAGTAGCATGCTTGTGAACTGTGATAGGAACGTTATCAGTGGAAGTCATATGGAAAAGATCGTGAGCTTGGTCTGCATTCTGAGATGTAACGATGTGCACACCACTCCAAAGAGTGTGAAAGGATATATATTGTCCAGCGTGTAATAAAAGAGCTTTATTAGTATAGTGGTCTGCAAGATAATCAGTTGGAGACGTTGATTGTATGGAAAAGAATTTAGTCCACTGTGTACTTGTAAACATAGTGTGTAAAGAAAGTGGGTGTCATGTAGGACGTTTCTGGGAGGAATGAGCAGAAATCAAAGAACTGTCGTCAGCAAATGGTCAGGAACGTTTAGGCTTAGGACCGTGGCCTCTTCAAGGGGGGCTCCTTGGCGTGGTGAAGAGGCTCTTGGTCTGAGGAATTAGACCTATCGGTCTTCTTCCTCAGACCGAACCTAATTACCCCCCAATCTCCCCTCCCCTATCCCATCCTCCCCATCCTCCCCTTTTTCCTTTCCTCCTCCTCCTCCCCACCCCTCCCTTTTGCCCTTCCTCTTTTTGTCCTTTGGGATTTCTCCCACAGGCGCGCTAGTTCCTAGGTAGGGGAAAGGATACCAGGGTCCATCCCATTCCATTGAGGTTCTTAGCGGTGGCGTATTTTGCCGTGGAATCTGGATCGCCTGGGGATGTCCCAATCCCTCTCCGGTAACCCGGAGTAGCTTTGGGTGTCTTTCGGGCGACGAGTGTATCTCTGGAAGCCACCTTTCGGATTCCGGGGGTGGTGGCCAAAGGAGGTATGCTTTGTGGCGGATATCCGGCCGCCCTCTCTTTTGTCCACCGAGGTAGCTCGGCAGATGTGAGGTTGCTATCCCGGATTGTTAGTTTACTAGCATGATGGGTAGGGTATGGCACGGGTTCCATGCTGCATCTGCGCTACTTGCGGTGCTGAGGTCCTCTTGGGCACGGAGGGAGATTTCTGGCCCTTTCATTCCTCCTAGGAACTATCCCTCCCCGGTCCCCCCCTTTTTTATTTTTTTTTCTTTTTTTTTTTTTTATTTTCTTTTCTTTCTTTTTTTTTTCTTAAAAACAAAAAGAAAGAAGTAACCTAACCATGGCAGCCCTAGTCCATGAACCTGGTACCCACGGGCCCCTTCTTGATACCGCACCCCGTTCTGACCCCACCTCGTCTTTGGACCACTCTTCAGACATTCCTCATGCCTCTGTACCTATTGCCGGTGCTGTTTCCTCACCTGCTTCAGGTACTGAGGCCTCGACTGACTCCTTCGATTTATCGGACCTTCGCTCTCCTCTGACTATGCTTCCGGCCTCTCCCTCTACGGTGCGGCAATTTTCAAATCGCCGACCCGTTCCACGTCGGACCAACTCTGGTCCCACGCCTAAACGCCAACGACAATTACCTGCTGATGATACTTCTCCACCTTCTCGTTCTTCTCAGAAACGATCGACACGTCCTTCATTACCTTTCCACGCTCAGTTTCAGACTGAACAGTGGACTAAATTCTTCACTTTACGACCAACTTCCTCTACTGCCTATCTTTCTGACCATAGTATTGGCAAGGCACTCCTACGCCTTTGTTGGTAAAGATATTTCTTTTCATGCTCTTAAGAGCGGTACGCGCATCATTACCGTACAGAATGCTACCCAGGCTCATGAGCTCTCTCGTCTTTCCCATATCGATACTGTTCCTGTCACTCTTGAAAAACATCATTCCCTCAATTCTTGTAGTGGTACCGTCATTCTGCCCCATACCATAGTTCAACAAAATTTCCAGACATGTGGCACTGACATTCTAGAACAGCTGGAACTCCAAGATCTCCCAATCCTCAAGGTAGACACTTAACGTTCTTCCTGCCCGGGGGCGGAGACGATACCCTAGAAATGTGGCTCGTTTAACTTTTGACAGCCGAGAACTCCCATCCTCAGTTTATATAGCAGGACATCGGTTACAAGTTCGAAAGGTGATCCCTACACCACAACAGTGAAGAAATTGCTGGCGATTTGGCCATCCAGCGAAATATTGCAGATCTATCGCCGAATGCCCAGTCTGTGGTGCCGATGACCATTCTAGTACATCTTGCAATCGATCTCCCTCTTGCCTTAACTGTCATGAGGCTCACCCTTCGTACTCTCACCGTTGTCAGGTCTATTTAAACGAGCGGGAAATCCGTTACCTCAAAGAGACAGAAGGTCTCCCTTACGCCATGGCAGTTTCTCATCTCCGCCTCCAAGGGAGACTCCCACGTGTTTCTTATTCCCTTGTTTCAAAACGTCCCCCCACTTCTGGTATCCCATCTTCTACACCCACCTCTGTGGTTACCTCTCCCATAATCACTCCTGTATCTAATCCTTTTGCTGTCTTCGGCTCAGACGTCCCTACTTCAACGCCTCAGTCTAATCTTGCTTCTTCGAGTTCTCTCTCACAAGCCTCAGTATCGACGAGACCTCGTACGACACCTCCTCCCAATCGTCCCTCTACTTCTCAAAAGTCAGAAAAAGGTCCGTTAACACCTCCTACCCATCTTCCACCTCCTCATTTTACCCTCCCTGTCTCTGTCCATGGTTCTTCCCCTCTCACTGGCTCAGTTACAAGTGCAGAGGTTCACCCTCCTCCTCGTAATGTACCTTCCTCCCCTGTTCCCTGCCAAGTTTCTTCCTCTTCTGCCACCTCCCAGGTTCCTGCCTCTTCTGTCCCCTGCCACGCTTCTCCAGTTTTCCCCCCACCCTTTCGCCCCCCCCTACCTTGGTACAGTCCAATACAGTTCCAATCTTTACTCATCCTCCCCCTACCATTCCCAATATTGTCTCCCATACGACATCTCTGAATTCCGAAACACTTGAAGCAATCTCTGAATATATTGCAGAGACCAAACCATCAATGGACACTGATCCACCTTCCGCTCTTTCTCTCTCCTCTGCTCCATCTACGCAACTCCTTTCTTCACAGCGCACCGTTCCTTCGCTGCTTGAACGTTTTCCACTGCCTCCGCATGTGGACTTTTCTAACCCTTCTAGTCTGTAGGAACCCTTACCTGCGGATTTCAAGTATCTTTATCATTGCCAATCATGGCCTATTTACAGTGGAATATACGCAGCCTCAGGGGTAATCGGGATGAGCTTCAGATGTTACTCTCCCAGTTTGCCCCTGTTGGTGTTTGCTTACAGGAACCAAAATTACACTCTGCTGTTATTTCTCACATCTCAGGCTATAATTTATTGTATTCTTCAGATCCTTTTCCTGATGGGACCTTTAATGAAAGTGCCCTTCTTCTCCGCACTGATATTCCGTACCATCAGCTATTTGTTCATACTTCGCTGCATTACACAGCAGCCCGTATCCACTTACATAGGTGGTATACGCTCTGTTCTTTATATCTCTCTCCTTCTCGGGCATTATCTATTCCGGATTTTGCCTTTCTTGTTTCGTCATTACCGCCACCGATTCTGTTACTTGGTGATTTTTAAAGCCCACCATTTCCTCTGGGGGGGTCTCACTGTGATTCCCGTGGAATTCAGTTAGAGGCTTTTCTTGCCACCCACCCCCTCCATGTTTTAAATACAGGTACTCACACCCATTTTGATCCTCGGACTCATACTCTCTCTTGCATCGATCTCTCAGTCTGCTCTTCCTCCCCCGCATTAGACTTCACTTGGTCTGTTCTCCCAGACTTACATGACAGTGATCATTTCCCAATCATTCTTACTTCCCCTTCATATTACCACCTCTTCGCACCCACACACTGGCAATTTAATTGGGCAAATTGGAACCTTTACTCACACCTAACTGTTGTTAAAAGAGGTTCCTTCTTCGTCCTCCATCGATGAGCTTTACACCTCTTCTCGTCCTCCGTTTTCACTGCAGCTTCTCATTCTATACCTCAAACTTCGGGCAGGCATTCTCAGAAATGCGTGCCTTGGTGGTCTCCTGCTTGTGCTCGTGCAGTACGTTTGAAACGCGCTGCAGGGGGCAGGTACCGGTAAAATAAAAACCACAGAGCGACTCCTTGATTTTAAACAAAGCTTTGCGATCGCTCGCCGTGTCATCCGTGACGCTAAACGCATTGCTGGCGAGATTATGTCTCCACCATCCACCTCTGTTTCCCTCTATGAGTGCAGTCTGGAAAAAAAGTACGAAAACTGAGTGGTAAATCTTCTCCTGACCCGGCTCCTGTTCTGCGGGTTGCCGGGTTGATATAGCAAACCCACTAGATGTTGCCAATGAAATTGGCAATCATCTGGTCCATATTTCTCAGGGACTCCATCTATGCCCCTCATTTCTTTCTCAAAGTCTGCAGAGAGTTAGCACCCTTGGACTTTTCTTCTCTCAGAGAAGAACAGTATAATGTGCCTTTTACACTTCAAGAACTGGAGGCAACACTCTCAGCTTGTCGATCATCGGCAGCTGGGCCCAACGACATTCATATTCGTATGCTACAACATTTACATCAGTCAGCCCTTGCAGTCCTATTTTGCCTTTACAATCTTATTTGGTCACAAGGAGTTTTCCACTGCTGTGGAAATCCGCCATTGTTCCCCTTTCCGCAAACCCGGCACTACGGGGACATGAAACCCCCCACTATCGTCCCATTGCTCTTAACAGTGCAGTTTGCAAAAAATGGAACGCCTATTTAAAAAAGACGTTTAGTGTGGTATTTAGAGACACACAACGTCTCTCCACTCGTCAATATGGCTTTTGTAAGGACGTTCTACAATAGACCCCTTACTAAAGCTTTGATACGTATGTTCGTAAAAGCCTTTGCGAATAACCACTCAGTTATTTTCCATTTTTTTGACCTTGAGAAGGCATATGACACAACTTGGAGGTATAATATTTTAGCCCAAGCCCACTCCTTAGGCCCTTCGAGGCAATCTACCATCCTTCCTTAAGAACTTTTTAAATGACAGGCATTTCCGTATTCGGGGGTTAATAATGTGCTCCCCCCCGGAATTTATCCAAGCTGAAGGTGTCCCCCCGGGATGTGTTCTGAGCACAACACTTTTTCTTCTTGCTATTAATGATTTGGCCTTAGTCTTCCATCAAAAATTTGGTCATCACTCTATGTTGATGACTTCGCTATTGCCTGTGCAGGCGCTGACTGTCACCTGCTTACAGTTTCCCCTCCAACATGCAGTCGACCGTTTTCCAATTGGGCACCACACGTGGTTTAAAATTTTTCCCGCCTAAAACCCACCAAATCACTTTCACTAGACGCTCTGTCATCTTTCCCATCATCCTTTGTACCTCTATGGCTCCCGTTTTCCCTTTAACGTGATACAGTCAAGTTTCTGGGCCTCCTCTTTGATCGTAGGTTATCCTAGAAACTCACATTACCTCTCTGAAGGCAATTGTCACAGCCGGCTGAACCTTCTTAAAACCCTTGCTCATCTTTCGTGGGGAGCTGATCGTCGAACCCTCCTTCGCCTACATTCCACCCTTTTTTTATCGAAACTTGATTATGGTGACCAGATCTATTCAGCGGCATCTCCTGCTACTCTCTCTAGCCTTAACCCCATTCATCACCAAGGATTACGTTTATGCCTTGGTGCTTTTCGCTCTTCCCTGTCGAGAGCCTCTATGCAGAAGCGAACGTTCCATCCTTATCCGATCGCCGTGATGCCCATTGCCTGCGCTACTATGTACGCTCTCATGATCTCCGCAATCCTTCCATTTATGAATGGTCACTGATATTAGTAGACATTCTTTATTTGTTCGCCCGCCCCTGTTTACTCCGTCCCTTCTCTCTTCGCCTTCATTCGCTCTTGTCTTCTCTTCAACTACCACCTTTCTATGTACATGTAGCATCTCACTTTTCCCTACCCCCTGGGAAGTTCCAGCTGTTCGAGTCTGTTCTTTCTCCCTCCCTTGCTCGAAAGCCCAACTGTCTATGGTCGCTTCCCGCTCTCTTTTTCTTGACCACTTTCACTCTCATTTTCATGCCATTGCTGTGTACACAGATGGCTCTAAGTCTTCTGACGGCGTAGGATTCGCAGCAGTGTTTCCGGACAGCGTCGTAACAAGGGCATTTACTATCTTCGGCTAGTATTTTTACTGCTGAATTATATGCCATCCTTACAGCACTTATCCGTATTGCATCTATGCCTGTGTCATCATTTGTGGTTGTCTCAGACTCCCTTAGTGCTTTACAGGCTATACAAAAATTTGATACACCTCACCCCTTAGTCCTCCGTATCCAACTTTGGCTACACCGCATCTTTACCAAGCATAAAGATATTGTTTTGTTGGGTCCCTGATCATGTTGACGTACAGGGCAATGAACAGGCAGACACTGCTGCGCGGTCAGCAGTACATGACCTACCAGTTTCTTATAGAGGTATTCCATTAACGGACTATTTTGCTGCAATATCTTCCCACCTTCACACCCGTTGGCAACAACGTTGGTCTACTATGCTCGGCAACAAACTTCAATCTATTAAACCGAGTATAGGTTACTGGCCGTCTTCTTATCACCAGTGTCGAGGTTGGGAGACTACTCTCTCCCGTCTTCGCATTGGCCATACTCGTCTTACTCATGGATATCTCATGGAGAGGCGTCTTGCTCCTCTCTGTGAGAATTGCCAAGCTCCATTATCAGTCAGCCACATTCTGTTGGACTGCCCACTTTATCAACGAGCACGCAGAATTTACCTCTGTCGTCGTCTTCACTCCGCTGCTCTCTCTTTACCTTCCCTTCTCGCTGATGGACCCACCTTTCATCCGGACTCTCTCATTGACTTTTTGACAACGACTGACTTACTTCACAAATTCTGATACCATCAGCGCTTTCTACTTCAATCTCTTGCTACCCTCTACCCCCGTACTATCCCCTGCCCCGCTGTTTTCTGTAACCTGCTGATCATCCCCCCTCCCTTCTGCCATCCAATTCCCTTGCTTCCTTCCCTACCCTGCAGCGCTGTATAGCCCTTGTGGCTTAGCGCTTCTTTTTGATTATAATAATAATAATAATTAGGACCGTGGGCGGCCCGATCTGAGGCAGGTGGGTGATCCGAAAACCGTCGCACCATATTTGGGGAAGCTGGATGCATAGTTAAAAATGTGCAAGAGGGAGAGGCACTAGAAGAAACTGGCAGAGCCTTGGTGCCTGGTGCATGTGATGAAGCTTCACCAGCAGGAGGTTCAGGGTATGGGAAAAGTCTGGAGAATGGTCCAATAATGAAGCTAGGCCAGAACAGGACGAGGTAACAAAAAAGGGCCTGGGAGGAGGAGGGGGGTCTGGGAACGAAGACTCCATGATGGTGGGACTACTTTCTTATTATTATTATAAAGACAAAAAAGAAATAATAGAAAAAGAAGAAGGAGGGACAGTAGAATGTAGTTACCAGAAGGCATGAAAGGGCTGTAA
>NC_069399.1:74184015-74302772 GCF_026875155.1 Cherax quadricarinatus | reverse complement strand
AGGATCCTAAAAGAAAAATCACGGTTGAAGGTATCCTCAAAATACAAGAGGGTGTTCCTAGACCGAGACAGAAGAAAAACGGAATGACAGCAACTGAGGGAGAGGACACAAAAGCGGAAGGAGCTAAGAAGAGAGACAAGGACAGAATCAGCAGAGGACGACCAGAGTAGGGCAGAGCAACAAGTGTAAGCACAGAACCATCCCCAGAACCCCACAACCAAACACACTATCCCTATACAGACCACAATCCACACTTACAGCTCCCACCTCACACTACGCTGTAGAATCCCACAGCACGCTGCCAGGTCCTCCACCCTCACAGACCTCCCAAAACATAGTGTTGGAGAGGATACCGAAGGTATGGTACACCAACACTGATGGAATAACGAACAAGTGGGAGGAGTGGCATGAAAGAGTCAAAGAGACATCACTGGACATCCTAGCCCTCACAGAAACCAAGCTCACGGGAGTGATAACAGATGCTATCTTTCCAATGGGATATCAGATCCTTAGGAAAAACAGAAGGAACAGAGGGGGTGGTGGAGTTGCACTGCTGATAAAAAACCGAGGGATTTTGATGAGCTGGAGAGAGGAGACAGAGGAGAAGGAAGAGATTACATAATAGGAACACTTCAGTCGGGAGGTCCCAAGGTGGGAATTGCAGTGATGTATAACCTATCACAGAACAGCAGAAGGCCAAGGCAAGAGTATGATGAGAGTTATGGAGCGATGGTTGACACACTGTCTGAAGTGGCCAGAAGGGCTCATGCGGGCAGGGCAAAGCTACTGATCGTGGGTGACTTCAACCACAACGAAATACATTGGGAGAACTTGGAGCCACATGGGGGCCAAGAAATGTGGAGGGGTAAGATGATGGAAGTAGTACTGGAAAACCTCAGCAGAGGATGAACCGGCGAGACTGGATCTAATATTCACCTTAAGCAGTGCAGATATTGAGGGCATCACATATGAAAGACCCCTTGGGGCCAGCGATCATGTGGTTCTGAGCTTCAAATACATAGTAGGGTTACATGTGGAGGGGGAAGCAGGAAGGGCTGGACAAATGAAGCCAAACTACAAGAAATGGGAGTATGCAGGCATGAATAACTTCTGGAATGGTGTTTGGTGGGACAGAGAACTGATAGGGAATCAGTAAATGAGATGAAGGAATATGTCACAACAATATGCAAGGAAGCTGAGGGTAACAGGAATAACAAAAAAGCCAGGATGAGCCCATGATTCACTTAAAGGTGCAGGGAGACCAAAACCAAGTGTGCTAGGGAATGGAAGAGGTATAGAAGACAAAGGACGTAGGAGAATAAGGAGAGCTGTCATAGAGCCAAAAATGAATATGCACAGGTAAGAAGGGAGGCCCAAAGAAAATATGAGAATGACATAGCAGCGAAAGCCAAATCTAACGCAAAGCTGTTGTACAGCCACATCAGGAGGAAAACAACAGTCATGGACCAGGTAATCAGGCTGAGGAAGGAAGGAGGGGAAGTCACAAAAAATTACCACAAAGTATGTGAGGAGCTCAATGTGAGATTCAAAGAAGTGTTCACAGAGGAGATGGAAGGGCCTCCAGAAAGGAGGAGAGGTGGGGTACACCATCACGTCTTGGACACAATACATACAACCGAATCAAGAAGTGAAGAGGCTGCTAAGTGAACTAAATACCTTAAAGACGATGGGGCTGGATCACATCTCTCCTTGGGTCCTGAGACAGGGAACAGAGGAGCTTTTTGTACCACTAACAACTATCTTCAACACATCTGTCGAAACAGGGCGACTACCTGAAGTATGGAAGACAGCAAATGTAGTCCAAATTTTTAAAAAAGAAGACTGAGACAAAGCATTAAGCTACAGACCAGTGTCACTGACGTGTATAGTATGCAAGGTCATAAAGAAGATTATCAGGAGAAGAGTGGTGGAGCACCTAGAAAGGAATGAGCTTATCAACGACAGCCATCATGTTTTCAGGGACTGGAAATCCTGTCACAAATCTACTGGAGATCTTTGACAGGGTGAGGGAATAAGAAAAGAGAAAGACGTGTGGGTAGGTTGCATTTTCTTGGACTGTGAGAAGGCATTAGAGATAGTTCCACACAAGAGATTAGTGCAAAAGCTGGAGGACTAGACAGGAATAACAGGGAAGGCACTACAGTGGATCAAGGAATACCTGTCAGGAAGACAACAGCGAGTCATGGTATGTGGCGAGGTGTCAGAGTGAGAGCCTGTAACTAGCGGGGTGCCAAAGGTTCTCTATTGGAGAGATATCCTCAAGACCTTTTCTATATCACCATAATTAATACCCATCTTCCATTTATACACTTCGATCATGTCTCCCCTCATTCTTCGTCTAACAAGTGAATTTAATTTAAGGGTCTTCAGTCTCTCTTCATAAGGAAGATTTCTTAAGTTACAGAGATGTCAGGAAGTGGAATAGTCTGGGAAGTGATGTAGTAGAGGTAGGATCCATATATAGCTTTAAGAAGATGTAAGATAAAGCTCCTAGAGTGCTGTAAATCGACCACTGCAACCACAAGCAGGCGAGTAGAACTATGTGAGTACACATGTACACACACACACACACACACATACACACACACACACATACACACACACACAGTGTAGTGGGTCACAAGCGCCAGGCTCCGAGGATCTTAGTGCTTTTAGGGCGTGTTTTTAGCAGCTAGAAGCATCCAGTGTTAGTGACAACGTCAGTGAACAACCCTACAAGTGATAACCAATGTGTTAGAAAAATAAATAAAGTTAAGGCGAGAGAAAGCCTGAAATTATACAACAAAATTTCAAAGTGCCAGTTCGTTGAGGCCTAGTGGGCACCTGTTGCCACATTGTTACATATATACAAAGTACAAAGCGAGTGACTAAAGAGAAAAGACCAAATAGAATTAAGAGAGGGTGGTAACGACAAAATGTGATGTATCACACAGCGTGAACAAGCTAGCCAGAAAGGGGATATATATATGTATACATAAATATATATAAGCAGAGGTGGTGGCAGCAGTAGGCCTGAGGGAGTAGGCCGCCATAACAGGTTGGGTGTCATCACAAATAAGTAGGGTACTTACCAAAAGTGGAGTGAAAATTATAAAAGTAGCAGTATACAAGTGATAAGTGTGGTAAAAAAGGACTAAAAAGGGGAAGGTAACCAAGAAGTAAGGGGGGGGCGGGGACTATAAAAACGGACGTCCCACACACACAGACGGAACTCCCCCAAACTAAAAACCATTTTGCGGGGGGGGGAAAGCTGGGGTAAACCGGCCCCGGACAATTTGGGGGTACAACCCTGTCCGGGGGATACCCCCAAAAAAACCCCATAAAAAATAAAAATTTTTCTTACTCGCCCCTCCCTTTCAAAAAATTTTTGGGGCACAAACGAAAATCTCTTTTTCCCTTTTTCTTTTCCTCCTTTTTTATTCTCTCTCATTTTGTTCTCTTTTCTCCTTTTTTCACTTCCTCTCCCCCCCCCCCCCCACCCCCCCTCCCCCTTTCCCCCCCCCCCCCCTTTCCCCCTCGGTTCCCCCCCCGCCCCCCCGCCCTTTTTTTTTTTTCCCCCTTTCCCCCCCCCTTTTCTCCTTTTCCCCCCCCCCCCCCCCCCCCCCCCCCCCCCCCCCCCCCCCCCCCTCCCTCCCCCTTTTCCTCCCCCCCCCCCCCCCCCCTCTCTTCCCCCCTCTCTCTCTCCCCCTCCCCTTTCTCTCTCTCTCTCTTCTCTCTCTCTTCCTCTCCCCCCCCCTCTCTCCTCTCTCCCTCTCCCCCTCTCTCCCTCTCTTCCCTCCCCTCCCCTCTCTCTCCCTCTCTCCCCCTCTCTCTCCCCCTCTCCCCTCCCTCTCTCCCTCTCCCCCCCCTCTCCCCTCTCTCCCCTCTCTTTTCCTCCCCCCCCCCCTTTTCCCCCCCTTTCTCTCCCTCTCTCCCTCTCTCTCCCCCCTCCCTCTCTCCCTCTCTCCTCCTTTTTCTCCCCCCTCTCTCTCTTCTCCCTCCCCTCCCTCTCTCCCCCTCTCCCCCTCCTCCCCTCTCCCCCCTCTCCCTTCCTCCCCTCTCTCTCTCTCCCCCTCTCCCCTCTCTCCCTCTCTCCCCCTCTCCCCCCCTTTCTCCCTCCCCCCTCTCTCCCTCTCTTCCCCCCCCTCCCCTCCCCCTCTCCCTCTCTCCCTCCTCTCTCTCTCTCTCGCCCCTCCCCCCTTTCCCCTCTCCCCTCTCTCTCTCTCTCCGCTCCTCTTCTCTTTTCCCCTCTCTCCCCCTTCTCTCTCTCTCCCCTCCTCCCCCTCTCCTCCTCCCCTCCCCCTCTCTCTCTCCCCCTCTCCCCCCCCCTTCTCCCTCTCTCCTCTCCTCCCCCCTCCCTCTCCCTCCCCCTCTCTCTCTCTCCCCTCTCTCTCCCCCCTCCCCTTCTCCCCTCTCTCCCCTTCCCTCTCTTTTTTTTTTTTTTTTTTTTTCCCCCTTTTTTTTTTTTCCTCTTTTCTTCCCCCCCTCTCTCCCCCCCTCCCCCTCTCCCCCCTCTCCCCCTCTCTCCCTCCCTTTTTTTTTTTTTTTTTTTTTTTTTTTTTTCCTTTCCCCTCCCCCTCCCTCTCTCTCCTCCCCCCCTCTCTCCCTCCCTTCTCTCCCCTCCTCTTTTCCCTCTCTCTCTCCTCTCCTCCCCTCCCTCTCCCCCTTCTCTCTCCCCCCCTTTCTTCTCTCCCCCCTCCCCCTCTCCTCCCTCCCCCTCTCCCTCCCTTTCTCTCTCTCCCTCCTTCTCTCCCCTCTCTCTCCCTCTCTCTCTCCCCCTCTCCCCCCTCTCTCTCCTCTCCCCCTCTCTCCCCTCCTTTTCCCTCTCTCCTCTCCCCCCCCCCCTCTCTCTCTCCCTCCCTCTCCCTCTCTCTTCCCTCACTCCCCCTCTCCCTCTCCCCCCTCCCCTCCCTCTCTCTCTCCCTCTCCCCCCTCTCCCTCCTCTCTCCCCTCCTCCCCCCCCTCCCCCTCTCTTCCCCTCTCTCTCCCCCTCTCCCCCCTCCCCTTTTCCCCCCCCTCTCTCTCTTCCCTCTCTCCCCCCCTCCCTCTCTCTCCCCCTCCCTAACAAAAAAAAAAAAAAAAAAAAAAAAAAAAAAAAAAAAAAATATGGGTGGCCTTAGAGGACGGAAAACCGAGTTTGGGTAGAAGAACCAGGGGGGAAAGACGGGGAGTTAGAGCCCCAAAAAAAGGGAGGAAGAGGGGGGAAAGGAAAGATATAAGCTTGGAAAGAAATGGGGGGAGGGAAGCTGAAGAGGCAGGAAGTGGGAAGTACAGGCCTTCAAGAACTGGGATACAGTCTTAAAGAAAAAACTGCAAAGCCTGAAACAGATTAGAAGACAATACAATTCAGACGTGAATCGGGAAAATTCAAAGTCAGGCGCAGACAAGGGAGGGAAACAACAAGGGAGACATGCCGTACACAAGGACCTACAACCCAGTGGGGCCAGGGAAAACGATGACACACAAAGATCAAGCGACGGGTCCGAAAAAAATAAAGGGTTTTTTTATTCAGGGGTTTCAACAGCCAACTGCAGTAGCAGGGGACAGCGGGCCAGAAAGACAGCCACTAAGAATAATTTTCAGATAACGGGGACTAAAGGGCAAGAACATGTCAAGGGAAGGGAAAACAAAATGCCTCAAGGAAGCGAGGGGCTCAGTGGGAGGAGGAAAGGGGAGGTCATTTTTTTGTGACGGGCTCCAAAAACCCAAGGGGGGCCAACTTTGAAGAAAAAAAAACAGGAGAAAAAAAAAAAGATTGAAGGCACATGAAAAAAATGGGGGAGGCAATATGCCCCAGGTGAAAAATTTTTTCAGAGAATTGGGGGGTTTGCGAGGGGAAGGGAACGGCCGTCAGATAACTTTCAAGGAAATCAGTTCAATCAGGATTCGCAGAGAAAGCAAGACTGAGAGACAAAGAGGGGTACCAGAGAGTATCCCTCGACCGCGCAGAACACAAGAAAAAAGGACTACACGAAGAGAGGTACAAGACGCAAGGGGGAACGAGAACAAAAAAAATGGCGGGACCCGCACAGGGGAAAGGGGCAAACACACCCCAAAATCTCCCCCAAAAACCCCACCCGCGAATTCCCAACGCAACTGAGAAAACCCTATACTCCAACCCACTCACTTTTTCCCTCTCCCCCCAAAAAACCCCCATATCACAAACCCACCCCAAAGTGCCCTTTTGGGCATTTGCCCCACCCCCATAACAATACCCCACCACAACACAGCCCCATTAGGCCCCCCCCAAGGTTCCCCCCCCCAAACCCCCAATATCTTGCATACCACAATGATGAAAAAAACAAAAGGGTTTTGGTACACAAATCGGATGGAATAATGAATAACATGAAGGGGAAAAGAAAGAATCAGGAAAAACCCAGACATCATAGCAGTCACAGAAACAAAACTCGCTGGATAATAACAGACACAATCTTCCCCAACGGATATCAGATCCTGAGGAAAGTGAAGGAGTGGGGGGGAGGAGGGTTGCACGCTCTAAAACACCAATGGGGATTTGAGGAAAGGGAAGGCTGGAATATTGGAGAAAGAGACTACATTGTGGGTAAATTCAGTCCGGAAAAAAAAAGTAGCTTTGGAGTGATTATAACCCACCCAAACGCAGGGGGCCAAGAGGGGAGTACGAAGAAAACAACGGGGTGATGGTGGAACACTGGCTGAGGTGGCAAGAAAGCTCACTCGAGCAGAGAAAAGTTAGGTAATGGCGATTTCAAACAGGGAGATCGACGGGAAAAAACCTGACCACATGGGGGTCCGAAAAATGGAGGCAAAGTGATGGGTGGGACTTGAAAACCTCATCATCAAAATGTCGGGACACAAACCCGAGAGAGAGGGGGGGAGAGCCAGCAAGATGGATTTGTTTCACCCGACAGTTCAACATCGGGACATCATTACAGAGGCCCCTTGGGGTAGCGATCATGTGGTTCTGAGTTTTACTATATAGAGAGTTACAAGGGGAGAAGGAACAGGAATGAAGGGGGCGGCCAAATATAAAAGGGGGGCCAAAAAGTATGAGAAACTTCCGCAGGAGGGTTTAGTGGGGCAGAAAATGGAGGGAAAACATAAACGGGTGTGGAATATTGGCAACAAAGTGCAAGGAGGGGAGGGAAAATTTTGTTCCCCAAGGAAACAGAAAAAATAGGAAAACCAAACGATCCTTGGTTTCCCGAAGGTGAGGGAGGGAAAAGCTAAGTGCAACAGGAAAGGAAAAGGGACAGGAGGCATAGGACCCAGAAAACAAGAGATTAGTAGAAGAGCCCGAAACGAGTATGCGCAGATAAAGGGGGGAGGGGGGCCAGAGACAGTATGAAAAAGACATAGCATCGAAAGTCAAATCTGACCCGAAAACCGTTTAGCCCCAAAAGGGAAAAAACAAAAGCAAAGGGCCAGGTGATAAGGTGAGGAAAAAGGTGGGGAACTCACAAGAAACGTCAAAGGTATGTGAGGAGCTCAACACGAGATTTTTAAGGAAGTATTTACAGTAGAGAAAGGAAGGACTCTGGGGGGGCAGCCCTGGGGACACCAACAAGGAATAACCCAAAAAGTGTTGGGCGACATACAACAGAGAGGAGGAGGTGAAGAAACTCTAAGGGGCATCGATACCTCAAAGGGAATGGGGCCGGGCAAAAAATCTTCCGGGCCTTTGAAGGGAGCAGTATGTTGGGTACCCCCCACAACTTCAACACTCCCTGGGAAAATGGGCAACTACCTAGGGATGGGGAAAACAGCAAATGTATTCCCATTTTCAAAAAAGGGACAGAAAAAAAGGCACTAAAAAAAGACCTGTGTCATTGACGGGGATAGTTTCAAAATTAGGAGAAGATTACAGGAGGAGAGGGTGGAGCCCTGGAACGGAACGGTATAAAACCAACCAGCACGGATTCACGGAAGGCAAACCTGTTCCAAACCTTTGGAGTTTTTTTGATAAAAAAACAAAATAAGAAAAAGAGAGAGGGGTTGGTTGAATTTTCATCTTCTTGGACTGCAAAAAGGCCCCTTTAACAGTTTCCCCACAAAAGGGTTAGTGCAGAAGCTAGAGCATCAGCGCAAAAAACAGAAGGGCACGCAAGGATCAGAGAATACCTACAGGGGGGCACAACGGTCATGGGACTAATTATGTTCACGTGGGCACCTGTGACGAGCGGGGGCCCACAGGGGTCGGTCCTAGGACCAGTCATTTTTGGTAAATTGAACGAAGACGGAAGGGGTTTAACCCAAAATGTCCCCCGTTTGCAGATATGTGAAGTTAATGAGGAGAATTAAAAAATGAGGACCAGGAAGGACTTAAAGAGACCTGGGCAGACTGGGCACCTGGGCCAGCAAATGGGTTCCGAATTTTAAACCTGCCAAAAAAAAGTCAGAAGATAGGGAAGGGCACAGAAGACCACAGACGGTATGGCTAGGGGCCAAAGACTGCAAACCCCACTCAAGGAAAAAATCTTGGGGTATTAACACCGAGCATGTCTCCGAACACCATCAAACAGATAACTGCTGCAGATATCGCCTGGCAAACCTGGGAACACACCGACACCTTAGTAAGGACATTTAAGACACGTACACCCGGGTTTTCAGGGGCCCCAATGGGTAAGCGCACCTGTTTGGGAACCCCACTTGTAAACACGTCAAAAACTAAGAAAGTACAAAGGTTTGCAACAAGGTTAGTTCCAGAGCTAAAAGGAATTCCCCAGAAGAAAAATTAAGGAAATCGGCCTGCGCACTGGAGACGGGGGGTCAGGGGAACATGATAACGACAATAAAATACTGCGGGAAAGAAAGGGGGCAAGGACAGGTGTTCCGGGGGGGGGAACAGAAACAAGAGGCCCAATTGGGAAATTGAGACCAAAAGCAGAGAGAAGAGGGAAATATTTCTTCAGCATAGAGTTGTAAGGCAGGGAATACTTAGAAAATGACGTGTGGAGGGAGGAACCATACCAGTTTTAAGACGAGGGTTTTAAAAATCATGGAGCGGGAGAGAGAGGGTCTATAGCAACCGGTGAAGAGGGGGGGGCCAGGGGCTAGGGCTCGACCCCTGCAACCCCAAATGGTGAGCACAAATAGGTGAGCCCAAAAAAACCAACAACACACACACCACACATGCACACATACACACACATAGCAGTATGGGTTCCGTTTTCCATGAGGAGGCTAGTAAAATGGGTTCGAATCCCTTGGGTAGCGCAGGTTGTTATTGAACAAACCACCGTTTGTGGGGCCAATAAATAAATAAATATTATATTATATATTATATATATTATTAATAATTTTATATAAATATATATTAAAAAATATATATAAATATTATTATAAGTCTGTTTAGTGTACCTGTAAAGTGTATGGTAAGTTATAATTGAAAAATTAAAGTAAGAGGAGAAAGGGAAACAATGAACAAAGGGGCTTTAGGAAAAATAGGGGTGTGTGGACCAGGTGTTTTTTTGAAACATAAATGAACAGTATTTAATAAGGCTAAAAGGGCTTTGTGCAATTATGGGATTTTGGAAAAAGGGGTAGACAGGGGAAGGGGGGGAATGTGGCGATGTGCAAGTGTATGGTGTAGGGGGAGGTTACTGAAACAGTGAAGAGTTTTTACGAGGATATGAGGCTCAAGTTTGAGAGGAAAGAGGGGAAATTTTTTTCCCCGTAAAAGTAGGCCTAGACAAGGATGTGTATGTCACCCTGGGGGTTTAATATTTTATAAAGGGGGTTTTAAAAAATAAATGCGAGGGCTTGGCAAGAGGCTGGGTTAAAAGAAAAGAATCACACACAAAATGGGGGTTTCACAGCGCTCTTTGCTGATGACACTGTGCTCTTTGGGGGTTTGAAGAGAATTGCAGAATTGGGGGTAATTTTGGGAGGGGGGGCAAAAGAAAAAATTAAAGGGGAATACAGGAAAAAAGTAAGGTTATGAGGTACAAAAAGATTTGGGGATGAAAATTTTAATATCAGATTGGGGGGAAGAGTTATGGGGAGGGGAACGATTCAATATTGGGATGGACTGCCCCGGATGGGGCCCATGAAAGATGATGAATCAAGAATTATGAGGGAAAAAAAGTGAGTGGGCACTTAGGAGTCTGTGGAGACAAAGAACTTTGTCCTTTAGGCAAAGAGGGGAATTAGAGAGAAATTTTTCCAACGCTTTATTTGGGGGGGAAGCTGGTAGAATGTTTGCAGCAGGGGAAAGGGTGGGGGCAGTGGGATGTCATGTTGGGGGCAATGTGTGGTGTGTTTAAAAGCAGAAATTGTAGTTGGAAGTTAGGAGGGGGGTGCGGGATTTCCAAAAATGTTTTCCAGGGGTGGGAAGGGTTGTTGAGGGGTTTTGGACATGTAGAGAGAAGGAGCGAAACAGAATGACTAAAAGTATCAGTCGTAGTGGGGAAAGGAAGGGGGGGGTAGGGTCGGCCAGGGAAGGGGTTTGGGGGAGGGGTAAAAGGGGGTTTTGTGGCGGGGCTTGGCTTCCAGCGGCAGGTGAGCGTGTTTGATGGGTGAATGGAGACAAAGGTTTTAATACTTGACGTGCTGTTGGGGGGTGAGCAAAGTAAAATTTAGAAGGGGTTCGGGAAACCGGCAGCCGACTTAGCCCGGAGAGGGAAAATACATGCCCTGCACTCTGAAGGGGGTGTTAATGTTGCAGTTTAAAACTGTGTTAAACCCCCTTTTGGGAAACATGATGGAGTGAAATGATGGGGAAAGTTTTTTTTTTTCGGGGCCACCCTGCCGGTGGGAATCGGGCCCGGGGTGTAATAAAAAAAAAAAAAAAAAAAAAAAAAAAAAAAATAAAAATAATTATATATATAATAAATATAAAATTTTATATATTAATATATAAAATATATTATATATTAAAATATAATTTTTATATCAAGCAACACTGCGACCACCCTACTCGAACCCACGTCGTTTTGACCCGCCTTGGTGAGCGGAAACCACATGAAGCTCTAACCCGGTGGATATTTAAACCACAAGAATCATGCACCCAGCAAGCAGGGGTTTTGCCGTAACGATGACATATGGGGTGTGAGTCATCTGAGCTAATTTCATTCTATCCCCCTGTGTATATATTTCTGTAACCAGAAGAGTGGGATTAATCAATAAAAACCTGCGACTACCGAGGACTCGAATCCATTCGTTTTTTGGCCCCCCGGTGAGCGAAAATCCAAACACTCGAACCCACTGGGCCACCAATCCTACAAAAATACGCACCAGAGAGTTTTGTTTAACCGTGATCCAAGGGGCATACTATGGGGGGATCCCTTTTAGGCGGCCCTGAGGTGGGGGCCCTAGGCCGGCCCAAACGCTTTGGGTTTGAGTCCCCGAGTAGCGCAGTGTTTTATTGATAAAACCATGCTTCATGGTTTCAATAATTATATGCCGTGGAGGCTAGTACAACAAAGGGGAAATTTAAAGAAATTTGCTCAAAAGCATCTCACCACCCGTGTCCCCCGGGTCAAGGTAAAAACCCGTACTCTGCGGTGCTTGATTCTTGTACATTTTAGTGCAGTGGGGTTAGAACTCACGCTGACGTGCAGAGATATGGGTCTTCGTCCTCGGGAGTTGCAGTGTTTCAATTAAATTCCAGTCTTTTGTGTTTTCAAAATATTTTATAATTTTATATATAAATATATATAATAATATAATATATTATATAATATATTTATATATAATTATAATATTATAACACACACAACAACACACATACGTGTGTGTGTGTGTGTGTATTCGTTTACCTCTGCAAAAAAAAGTGATTATGTGTGAGGTGAAAATGTTGAATGATGATGAAATATTTTTTTTTTTGGGGATTTTTTTTTTTTGGGTCACCCTGCCTCGGTGGGAGAATGCCGACTTGTTTAATATATATATATATATATATATATATATATATATATATATATATATATATATATATATATATATATATATATATATATAATATATATATATATATATATATATATATATATATATATATATATATATATATATATATATATATATATATATATATATATATAATATATATATATATATATATATATATATATATATATATATATATAATTTTTGACTTAGCTCTTTAACATTTTCAAAATATTTAGTAACACTTCTATTCTCCTAGATCCCTAAGCAATTGTAAATACTCGCACCATGAACTAGTGAAGCATTTATAACCCGCTAAAACTTTAATTAGTCTGGCTAGATGGTTTAGGAGAGAATTTGTTGTGTTTGTAACAAGCGATGCAGCGGCTTTAACTGTACCGTTATTGTACAATGCATCAAGTGTTAGATATGGCAACGCACATTGCTGTCCGAGTGGCTGTTGGATCATAGTGCAGTAAATGTTCCTAGGATTTAGTTTCAGTTTATTATGTAATTTACCATGTTGCCAACTGCAGTTGAGTTTGTATTCAAGACCTATACATGCGGTAGAAATACACATAATACTAATTATAGGAATACTTACTGATGAGTGGGACACATGTGCAACAGTTTGGTATCTTTAGTGAAGAGGTGTTGCACCTGCTCAGTTGGCTTCTTCAGTCGAAATAGAGTGGGAGACGGCAGACGCAGTGGAAATGTAGATACCAGGTGATCATTCCCCGAGTCTAGAGAAAAAATAAGTTTGAGGTATTATTGCCACTTCGATCTTGGCCAGAAATGAACAAGAATTTTCCCACAAAATTCCCACAAATTATCTGTAAATCCCACAAATTTTCATATACACACAAAAAAAGTTGAAATTATACATAATATAAATTACAAAATTTATACTAAATTTATTATCACAAGATGTAAAGCAAACGTAAATTGTTTGAAGACAAAACTTACACTACCAAATACCAGGAGCAAAATACATTAAATACATTAACATAAGAACATAAAAAAGGAGGAACACTGCAGGAGGCCTGCTGGCCCATACTAGGCAGGTCCTTTACAATTCATCCCACTAACAAACATTTGCCCAACCCAATTTTCAATGCCACCCAAGAAATAAGCTCTGATGTGAAAGTCCCACTCAAATCCAACCCTTCCCACTCATGTACTTATCCAACCTAAATTTGAAACTACCCAAAGTCCTAGCCTCAATAACCCAACTAGGTAGACTGTTCCACTCATCAACTACCCTATTTCCAAACCAAACTACCCTATTTCCAAACCAAACAGTCTACAGCACTGAATTAAAAGTTTTTACTGAGCTTGCTACCACCTGCAGCTCACAAGACTGCCATCCCTACGAGCCCCTTTGGGGCGGGGCAGATGGCAGACCAGAGGCCTAGCTTCTCCCTACGAGCCCCGTGAGGGCGGGGATTGTGGCTAGGCCTGGGGACACTTGGTTCCAAAGATGAGGGGGTACTTGAACCACCTCCCATGGGAGACTTAGGCCTAGAGACACTCCCCAGATAGGGAGCCAAGGCCGGGTCACCACTATTGGAAAAGACCCGGGCCGGGAGAATACCGGCGAATAAAAAAAAATAAAAACTTATTTTTTGAGTTTAATTTGTTCACCCGCAGTACTGCATTTGGTTCAATTCGTGATTCAAAAATTAGAAATTTGACTTCATCCTCAAATGTGATATTACTTTTGTAGGGGACGCAACATTAATGAAACATTTCCCTGGAGCGCAAGACATAGAAAATGTTGGGAATCCTGGTTCAGTGACATAATTAAAGATAGAGTAAACTTCCAAAGAAAATATTACCAAACAAAATGAGAGCATAAGCTGCGGGTTGCCCGCTGCTGGTTGCCCGCTGCTGGTTGCCCGCTGCGGGTTGCCCGCTGTGGGTTGCCCGCTGCGGTTGCAGCAGGGGTTGCAGCTGCGGGTTGCTCAGCTGTGGGCAAAATGGCTCTTAATAGTATAGCAGATAATGTTACTTAATAGTATAGCAGGTAGAACAATATGATATTTAATATTATGGCAGATAGAGTAATGATATTAAATATTATAGAAGGCAGAGAAGTGGTGTTAAATATTATAGCAGGAAGGGTAATGTGATTTAATATTATAGCAGGTAGGGTAATGTGATTTAATATTATAGCAGGTAGGGTAATGTGATTTAATATTATAGCAGGAAGGGTAATGTGATTCAATATTTTCAGGTAGGGTAATGTGATTTAATATTATAGCAGATAGGGCAATGTAATTTATAGCAGGTAGGGTAATGTGATTTAATATTATAGCAGGAAGGGTAATGTGATTCAATATTATAGCAGGTAGGGTAATGTGATTTAATATTATAGCAGGAAGGGTAATGTGATTCAATATTATAGCAGGTAGGGTAATGTGATTCAATATTATAGCAGGTAGGGTAATGTGATTTAATATTATAGCAGGTAGGGTAATGTAACTTAATAGTATAAGAGGTAGGGTAATGTGATTTAATATTATAGCAGGAGGGTAATGTGATTCAATATTATAGCAGGTAGGGTAATGTGATTTAATATTATAGCAGGTAGGGTAATGTGATTTAATATTATAGCAGGTAGGGTAATGTAACTTAATAGTATAAGAGGTAGGGTAATGTGATTTAATATTATAGCAGGAAGGGTAATGTGATTTAATATTATAGCAGGTAGGGTAATGTAACTTAATATTATAGCAGGTAGGGTAATTTTTTTATTATTATTATTAACACACTGGCCGATTCCCAACAAGGCAGGGTGGTCCGAAAAAGAAAAACTGTCACCATCATTCACTCCATCACTGTCTTGCCAGAAGGGTGCTTTACACTACAGTTTTTTAAACTGCAACATTAACACCCCTCCTTCAGAGTGCAGGCACTGTACTTCCCATCTCCAGGACTCAAGTCCGGCCTGCCGGTTTCCCTGAATCCCTTCATAAATGTTACTTTCCTCACACTCCAACAGCACGTCAAGTATTAAAATCCATTTGTCTTCATTCACTCCTATTAAACACGCTCACGCATGCCCGTTGGAAATCCAAGCCCCTCGCACACAAAACTTCCTTTACCCCCTCCCTCCAACCTTTCCTAGGCCAACCCATACCCCGCCTTCCTTCCACTACAGACTGATACACTCTTGAAGTCATTCTGTTTTGCTCCATTCTCTCTACATGTCCGAACCACCTCAACAACCCTTCCTCAGCCCTCTGGACAACTGTTTTGGCAATCCCACACCTCCTCCTAACTTCCAAACTACGAATTCTCTGCATTATATTCACACCACACAGTGCCCTCAGACATGACATCTCCACTGCCTCCAGCCTTCTTCTCGCTGCAACATTCATCACCCATGCTTCACACTCATATAAGAGCGTTGGTAAAACTATACTCTCATACATTCCCCTCTTTGCCTCCAAGGACAAAGTTCTTTGTCTCCACATACTCCTAAGTACACCGCTCACCCTTTTCCCCTCATCAATTCTATGATTCACCTCATCTTTCATAGACCCATCCGCTGACACGTCCACTCCCAAATATCTGAATACATTCACCTCCTCCATACTCTCTCCCTCCAGCCTAATATCCAATCTTTCATCACCTAATCTTTTTGTTATCCTCATAACCTTACTCTTTCCTGTATTCACTTTTAATTTTCTTCTTTTACATACCCTACCAAATTCATCCACCAACCTCTGCAGCTTCTCTTCAGAATCTCCCAAGAGCACAGTGTCATCAGCAAAAAGCAACTGTGACAACTCTCCACTTTATGTGTGATTCTTTAACTCCATGCCTCTTGCCAAGACCCTCGCATTTACTTCTCTTACAACCCCATTTTTTTTATTTTTTTTAATCACACTGGCCGATTCCCACCAAGGCAGGGTGTCCCGAAAAAGAAAAACTTTCACCATCATTCACTCCATCACTGTCTTGCCAGAAGGGTCCTTTACACTACAATTTCTAAACTGCAGCATTAACACCCCTCCTTCAGAGTGCAGGCAATGTACTTCCCATCTCCAGGACTCAAGTCTGGCCTGCCGGTTTCCCTGAACCCCTTCATAAATGTTACTTTGCTCACACTCCAACAGCACGTCAAGTATCAAAAACCATTTGTCTCCATTCACTCCTATCAAACACGCTCACGCATACCTGCTGGAAGTCCAAGCCCGTCGCACACAAAACCTCCTTTACACCCTCCCTCCAACCTTTCCTAGGCTGACCCCTACCCCGCCTTCCTTCCAGTACAGACTGATACACTCTTGAAGTCACTCTGTTTCGCTCCATTCTCTCTACATGTCCGAACCACCTCAACAACCCTTCCTCAGCCCT
Organism: Cherax quadricarinatus; assembly: GCF_026875155.1. Taxonomy (NCBI): domain Eukaryota; kingdom Metazoa; phylum Arthropoda; class Malacostraca; order Decapoda; family Parastacidae; genus Cherax; species Cherax quadricarinatus. Next base: position 74,286,536 of record NC_069399.1, on the reverse strand, counting down.
CTGGACAACAGTTTTGGTAATCCTGCACCTCCTCCTAACTTCCAAACTACGAATTCTCTGCATTATATTCACACCACACAGTGCCCTCAGACATGAAATCTCCACTGCCTCCAGCCTTCTCCTCGCTGCAACATTCATCACCCATGCTTCACACCCATATAAGAGCGTTGGTAAAACTATACTCTCATACATTCCCCTCTTTGCCTCCAAGGACAAAGTTCTTTGTCTCCACAGACTCCTAAGTGCACCACTCACCCTTTTCCCTTCATCAATTCTATGATTCACCTCATCTTTCATAGACCCATCCACTGACACGTCCACTCCCAAATATCTGAATACACTCACCTCCTCCATACTCTCTCCCTCCAATCTGATATCCAGTCTTTCATCACCTAATCTTTTTGTTATCCTCATAACCTTACTCTTTCCTGCATTCACTTTTAATTTTCTTCTTTTGCACACCCTACCAAATTCATCCACCAATCTCTGCAACTTCTCTTCAGAATCTCCCAAAAGCACAGTGTCATCAGCAAAGAGCAACTGTGACAACTCCCATTTTATGTGTGATTCTTTATCTTTTAACTCCACGCCTCTTGCCAAGACCCTCGCATTTACTTCTCTTACAACCCCATCTATAAATATATTAAACAACCACGGTGACATCACACATCCTTGTCTAAGGCCTACTTTTACTGGGAAATAATTTCCATCTTTCCTACATACTCTAACTTGAGCCTCACTATCCTCGTAAGAACTCTTCACTGCTTTCAGTAACCTACCTCCTACTCCATACACCTGCAACATCTGCCGCATTGCCCCCTATCCACCATGTCATACGCCTTTTCCAAATCCATAAATGCCACAAAGACCTCTTTAGCCTTATCTAAATACTTACATGTTTCACTGTAAACACCTAGTCCACACACCCCCTACCTTTCCTAAAGCCTCCTTGTTCATCTGCTATCCTATTCTCCGTCTTTCTCTTAATTCTTTCAATAATAACTCTACCATACACTTTACCAGGTACACTCAACAGACTTATCCCCCTATAATTTTTGCACTCTCTTTTGTACCCTTTGCCTTTATACAAAGGAACTATGCATGCTCTCTGCCAATCCCTAGGTACCTTACCCTCTTCCATACATTTATTAAATAATTGCACCAACCACTCCAAAACTATATCCCCACCTGCTTTTAACATTTCTATCTTTATCCCATCAATTTCCGGCTGCCTTATCCCCTTTCATTTTACCTACTGCCTCACGAACTTCCCCCACACTCACAACTGGCTCTTCCTCACTCCTAAAAGATGTTATTCCTCCTTGCCCTATACACGAAATCACAGCTTCCCTATCTACATCAACATTTAACAATTCCTCAAAATATTCCCTCCATCTTCCCAATACCTCTAACTCTCCATTTAATAACTCTCCTCTCCTATTTTTAACTGACAAATCCATTTGTTCTCTAGGCTTCCTTAACTTGTTAGTCTTACTCCAAAACTTTTTCTTATTTTCAACAAAATTTGTTGATAACATCTCACCCACTCTCTCATTTGCTCTCTTTTTACATTGCTTCACCACTCTCTTAACCTCTCTCTTTTTCTCCATATACTCTCCCCTCCTTGCATCACTTCTGCTTTGTAAAAACTTCTCATATGCTAACTTTTTCTCCCTTACTACTCTCTTTACATTATCATTCCACCAATCGCTCCTCTTCCCTCCCGCACCCACTTTCCTGTAACCACAAACTTCTGCTGAACACTCTAACACTACATTTTTAAACCTACCCCATACCTCTTCGACCCCATTGCCTATGCTCTCATTAGCCCATCTATCCCCCAATAGCTGTTTATATCTAACCCTATCTGCCTCCTCTTTTAGTTTATAAACCTTCACCTCTCTCTTCCCTGATGCTTCTATTCTCCTTGTATCCCATCTACCTTTTACTCTCAGTGTAGCTACAACTAGAAAGTGATCTGATGTATCTGTGGCCCCTCTATAAACATGTACATCCTGAAGTCTACTCAACAGTCTTTTATCTACCAATACATAATCCAACAAACTACTGTCATTTCGCCCTACATCATATCTTGTATACTTATTTATCCTCTTTTTCTTAAAATATGTATTACCTATAACTAAACCTCTTTCTATACAAAGTTCAATCAAAGGGCTCCCATCATTTACACCTGGCACCCCAAACTTACCTACCACACCCACTCTAAAAGTTTCTGCTAGTTTAGCATTCAGGTTCCCTACCACAATTACTCTCTCACTTGGTTCAAAGGCTCCTATACATTCACTTAACATCTCCCAAAATCTCTCTCTCTCCTCTGCATTCCTCTCTTCTCCAGGTGCATACACGCTTATTATGACCCACTTTTCGCATCCAACCTTTACTTTAATCCACATAATTCTTGAATTTACACATTCATATTCTCTTTTCTTCTTCCATAACTGATTTTTCAACATTACTGCTACCCCTTCCTTTGCTCTAACACTCTCAGATATTCCAGATTTAATCCCATTTATTTCCCCCCCACCGAAACTCCCCTACCCCTTTCAGCTTTGTTTCGCTTAGGGCCAGAACATCCAACTTCTTTTCATTCATAACATCAGCAATCATCTGTTTCTTGTCATCCGCACTACATCCACGCACATTTAAGCATCCCAGTTTTATAAAGTTTTTCTTCTTCTCTTTTTTATTAAATGTCTTCAGGAGAAGAGGTTACTAGCCCATTGCTCCCGGCATTTTAGTCGCCTCATACGACACGCATGGCTTACGGAGGAAAGATTCTTTTCCACTTCCCCATGGACAATAGAAGAAATAAAGAAGAACAAGAGATATTTAGAAAAAGGAGAAAAACCTAGATGTATGTATATATATATATATGCATGTGCATGTCTGTGAAGTGTAACCAAAGTGTAAGTAGGAGTAGCAAGATATCCCTGTTATCTAGCGTGTTTATGAGATAGAAAAAGACACCAGCAATCCTACCATCATGCAAAACAGTTGCAGGTTTCTGTTTCACAGTCATCTGGCAGGACGATAGTTGCTGTCTACCAACCTACTACCTATAAATATACCAACCCCATCTATAAATATATTAAACAACCACGGTGACATCACACATCCTTGTCTAAGGCCTACTTTTACTGGGAAGTAAGGTAATGTAACTTTATATTATAGCAGGTAGGGTAATGTAACTTAATATTATAGTAGGAGAGTAATATGACTTAATATTATTACAGATTGAATAATAAGGAATCACTTCATTGTAAGTTAGTCCGTAAATAGCTGTGCAACACTCCACTATTACTAGCAATGTGTATTAAGGAAGCTTTAATCTTAGTATTTCACAGCAGAACGAAGAAAAACACTAAATTCAGTTACAAAAACATAAGTTAAAACAAAGTTATAGTTCACCTTAGAATCCATGATCATTTTACCATGATAAACAATATCTCTGGCTGTACTTTTTATCACTAGTGACGTCCGCTCTTAAGAGAGGTAAATAGTTTATAAGTATAAATGAATTATTGAATGACTGAGGTGCGTTCAGGAGCAACTGTACAGGACGGAGACGCGTCCTGGACGGATCGTCATGGTCGTGTTTGCTAACGTCGTAAACCTCCATTTTGACATGTAATTTATCTATATCATTGTTTCATTATTTTTTAACATCAAATGTGGCGCTATATGAATATTTTCACAGAAGTTGACCACAGTGTGGTCTTTTTTTCCCACAAAAGTCCCCCATGGCAAAATTCCATAAATAATCCCACAAAAAAATCTAAATACCACAAAAAAATCCCACAGTTTTAATGGTATAAATGTCCTCTCATAAATGTTTCCATTTGAAGTCATTGCTCCCAAGAATCTGTGGGAATTTCCTACAGAATGGCAACACTGGTATAAATGGTCAGTCTCACTCCGAGCTCAGTGACTGATCGCCTCATATCTACATCTCCACTAATTCTGCTGTCTCCTCTAACTGACTAGACATTTCGCCTGTTCAGTAGGCAAAATGTCTAGTCAGTTAGAGGAGACAGCAGAATTAGTGGAGATGTAGATATGAGGCGATCAGATAAAAAACTGTAGCACATGTGTCATACTCAGTAGTAATAATGCTTATAATACTTGTTAGAGGAAGACGTATGACAGGAGTACATTTAATAAGAATTCATTTGACAGGAACTCTTATAATAAATATGACAGTGATTCATCTTCCTAGGCTACCTATGACTGTAATAAATATGGCAGGACTATATAGGACAGGAGCACGTGTGGCAGAAACACAAATGACATGAATATGTATGTCACAATCAAGTGTGGAAAGGATACAAGTGACAGATGCACACGTGGAAATAATGCTCCAATAACTTCCCCAGGAAGGTATTTTTAATGCTGTGCGTAGGAATACAATGACACTAAGTCCACACTACGTGTGATAAATGGTTCAAAAAACCAACAAGTTGAAGAATGAGACACTTGTGCAACATTTGGAAATCTTTAATGAGGGAATGTTTAGCCAACCAGGCTAAGGGACTGACCACCTCAACCTCCTACTATTCTTTCACCGTTCTTCTTTGTAATGGACTGAAGATGCCACTGGCTGGCAAAACGTTTCCTCGATAAAGATTCCAAAATGTTGCACAAGTGTCTCATTCTCCTACGCGGCATCGTACACTGCACTTGAGGGCTTGACATCACTGAGAGGTTATCCGAGTGCAGGACTAAAGTGTGAAATATTTACCGCGTTGAAGAGCCGCTTGGGAGCAACAGTCATGAATATTACAACACCAGCAACAGTTGTGAATAACGGGAAAACAGAAAAGAGACGCTGATAATGCATAAATGGAGAGACAAAGATTATAAATGTCAAGAAAACACTGGAAAACAGTGACTTGAATGAGGGAAAACGATGAAACAGGAGTATGACTAATGGATAAGTAGTAACTGTGGTACAAAAAAGGGGACCAGGAGCAAGTCCTAAGAAGATGCATCTACAGGAACAGACACGGGAAGCATAGCTCCAGTTCATTGGATCAAAGACCTTCACCAGCATCGAAACACTTACCTTAAAATTTAGGCCTATTGTAAAACTCAGAGCATACCCATGAGGGGAAGCACTAACGCCGGAGAGGGTCATACAATGTCTTTAAAAGGGGGAGATAATGAAGTTTGATCCAAGGAAGAGGATAATAGTTCCAAGTTTCTTCAAGTACCCTTCGGAAGCATCAAGGCACTTGCTTTAATATGTTAACAATGTAAAAATAAGAGCAATGCAGATGACTTGTACCCTTGCTAGGCAGGACTTTCTCCCACTCTTTTCACTCACATAATTGTCCAGATGATATAATTATTGCTACCGAATATGTTAGCTTCAGTGACGCTATTTGTTATTATTGATCCACTAATCAACAACATTACTGCCCAACCAGTACTTTCCTATATCCTCTCTCAATCCGAATTTATCCATCTAAAGCCCTTAGTTTCGAGTTCTTTTTTATATTGCTTTTATTTATACCTTAATTTCAAATGTTTATGTCAGTCATATTTTATCTCATTCTACGGGTTTGAGGAGAGTTCGGATACAGGGACCTCTGTCTTCACAAAAATTATTCCTTGTACGACGCTTTAACTTCATCATTCATTTTCATATGACCTCCAATACATTTCCATCCACTCTGTTTAATGAAGACAAATGGAACCCTCAAGATATTTAATATGAAGAATTTTCGAACGATAAGAATTCTTTTCAGTCCAATAAAGGATAAAATATATTATAAATGGTGAAAAATGCTAGCAAGTTGATAAATATCACGTGCAACCCTAGGTATCTTTACTGCTGTAACGTTTCATTTGCACAGCAGCCTGCTGTGCAGGCGAAGCTTTTCTGCAGTAAACATACCTAGTGTAAACAGAGATTGTAGTTCTTCATAACCCGTATATTCCTTCACCACTACGTACAGTATTTACAAAGTTAAATGAGCAGTATTACAACAAGACAGAAAGAAAAGGAGTCCCTCATAACTGTAGGTTACATTTCAGAATACAAGAGTGTGAATAGACGGGATCAGCTTAAGTGTCTGCCCTGTATCGTAGCCAGATGGTCAAACACGACACCTAGTCACGCTATTAGTTGACTGAACTGGACAATTAACTGTCCAGTTCAATGGGGCCCCAGAACTGCTATATTCTGAAATGTCAGTTTGCTAGTCGAAAGGGAATGCCCCATGGGTGTGTGATGAACGTGGAATAAATTATAACGTATTCAGCGTGCCTCAGTGCCTCTATCTCTGCACCAACCATTAAAAATTCAGCTACTAAGAGATAAGCTAGGACTGTCGAGCCCAGCACAGATGTGTATGTTATCCTATGCAGGAAATGTGATAAGACATATGATGGGGAACTCAAATGTCCATGCATTAGAGATAATTCTAATAACACTAGCATAATACATAGGGATTCACAAGGGTACTTGATGAGATGGAAAAAATGCCAAATTGGTCGTTAAGGAGAACAATCCATGGAAACATCGCTTCCTTCAGGCTGCCTTTATTGCATAAATTAAACCTTATTTTCTTATCAAAGATTTAAACAAGTTTTTCTTAACCCATTTTAAACGCGGATTTAAAATCTGTTCTTTATTCTCAGCAAGTCTAGTTTTCGAAATGTGACGTTATTTAATATATATATATATAAATTATATATATATATATATAGTTTAGTATAGTATATAATATAATATATATATATATAATACATAAGTCGTGCCGAATAGGCAAACTTGCGATCTTGGCTTAAATAGCAACGCTCATCTTGCCATATAGGACAAGCGAAAATTTGTGTATGCAATAATTTTCGCCAGAATCATTCTGAACCTAACGAAAAAAATATATTCACGTGTTTGTTTAGTATTAAATTACTGTAAACAAATCTAAAATATATTTATTGGGTTAGGCTAAATTAAATGTTCTTGTTATAATAAGTTAGTAAGTTTTCTAAATTCTTTGTTGCAAAATTAAAATATTTATACATTATCAATAATGAAAAAAATATATCTTTAAACGTATAAGAGAAAATTTTAGAAAGGACTTAATTTTAAATGATTCTTGCTAATTGACCATTTTACATATTTGCACAACATATATATATATATATATATAATATTATATATATATATATATATATATATATATATATATATATATATATATATAATATATATATATATATATATATTAAGTTTAACAAGATTTAAGACTTAATATATAGCATATTAAGGTAATCTCTCATGTTAATATTGCACTGTACATCATACGCATGTTTATATAAAAAAACTTTACAAAAAAAAAAAAAAATAAATAAAATTATGATTTTCTCTTTCGGATAAAAGCATCGCTTTTTATGAGTTTAAAAATTAATTAGCAAATAATATTCGGTGATGGGAGAGGCTTAAGGATGTGATTAATGGAGAGTGGAGGAATGCTTTAGCAGGTGACTGGCCCACAATACTGGTTTTAACCTCCGCTTTGAATTAGGACTGGCTTGATTTTCATGGTAGTAACACTAGAAATAAGAGCCTGATTGGTCATATCTTACCCCAAATGACTGTACTCCTGTTATCACAGAAAGTGGCCCAAAATAGGAGTAAAACTGTCGAGAATCGGCTGTTTTTAGAAGCAGTTCCTCAGCAGCTTACCCTTCCTACTGTACGCCTCCGTAGGCTTCTGACTACCCTCATATACCACCTAGACCGTTGAGGTTAAACACTGATAATTCATCAAATGTTTAACCCCCAAAATCCTAAAAAAGTGTATATTTTGGGAATAATTTGAGGAATAACCAAGTTTGAGTGTTCACCTAACAAAACTAAATGATGAATTTTGCTACAAATTGTTCAAATGCTGTAGATCTCCATGTATTTTGGATCGGTAATCAGCATTTCATGCTCATTACAAAACAAGTAAGAAAATGGAATATCCCTATATTAGAGGTTGCCAACTTTGCCTGTGAAAGGTCAAAGGACCATTCACAAATAAGCCGTACACAGGAGAACCTTATGACGGAGTGTCAGTCCAGATGGACCGAAATGTTGTCATAAGTTTCTACCCCAATCACGGTATTATGCATTTTTATTGTTTATCAAACGACTATAATTAGTTTTATCTTGAACACTAAACGTGGTACAAAGAACAGAAAGCATGTTTGGAATCAGCGTTAACAGATCTATACAGCACTGCAATGAAAATTCACAGGGAAGCGCGAAACTCGTACAGTGCCTGAAGAATTGGGTGGTAATCATATTCGATCCGAGGAAGTGAAGGGTAGCTTTAATTCCAAGGATGTGGAAACCTTCACCAGCATCAATGCACCTTTCCAAAAAGGAGGAGTAGAGTATTTGTCAGCTCCTTACTCTTTCAGGGAGGTGATGGAATTTACAGTATATATAGCCTATGTACAGTATTTACAGTTATGTATAAATAGGCAAAAATACAAGCACAGTAAGAACAGTAGCGACCAGCAGTGAAGGCAAGTCTACCAAAGCTGCTTCACGAGCGTTCCATGTAGCTTCACAGCTTTGGCGGGTTCTTTGTAATTGGCTGGTTGAGCCAAGGTACTGGTGTTATATAAGAACGGAGCCCCTTATCGTTAAATCTTTAGCACCTGGTTTGCTGGTTGGGAGGCATGCCTATTTGGGTGTGTGACATACTCTGAATAAAATGTAATATACTCTTAGCATGCCACAGAAGATAAATGCTAATATTACTAGTACTCAGTACGTTGAGGTCAGTGGTCACGTGTGGTCATACCTGCCTAAGCTCTTGGGAGTTAGCGTGGGCTGTTACCAAGCACCATGGCTTGTTGTAGTGTTTTAGAATCTCAGATTCAAGTGTTGAAGAAGGAGATTCTACTTTTTCAGGAGGAAAATAGGAGGCTGAAGCTTCGCATAGATGAGTTTGGGGGTGAGTGTGAGAAGGATTTAGCTGGTAAGGACGAAATGGTCAAAAGCAATGATAGTGGCAGCCACTTTAAGTGGAAAGTGGTTCACAGTTCAGGAAGAAGGAAGATGATGAGAGTTAACAGAGATGATGTGAAGGTAGGAAATCGATTCTCTATTCTCCAAGACGAGTGTACTTCAGTGGTTAGTGAGGTTGAAGGTACCACTGATTCCCCTGCTAATCAAGGTAAGAATATTTTAATAGTAGGAGATTCTCAGGTAAGATATATGGACCATGCATTTTGTAACAGACACAGAAAGGTCAGACAGAGAGTGTGTCTTCCTGGAGCTGGTGTTGGTAACATAGTCAGCAGGTTGGATAATATTATGGCAGGTAATGGGAACAAGCCCATTATCTGTCTTAGTCCTGGGGGTAATGACATTGGGAAGGGCAGGAGAGAGGAGCTGCTGGATAAGTACAGGTCAGCCATAGAAGTAGTTAGGTCTAAGGGAGGTATCCCAGTCATATGTAGCATCTTGCCTAGAAAGGGAGTGGGCAATGAATGGATGTCTAGAGCAATTGGTATAAATTGCTGGCTAGACAGGTACTGCAAGGAACTTGCAGTCCCATTCATTGATAACTGGGACCTATTCTTTGGCAAACGTGATATGTATGCAAGGGATGGGGTTCATCTCTCTGGGGAACGAGTGGTTGCATTAGCCAGTTCGACCGAGAGGGTAATTGATGGCTTGTCTAGGAATTTAAACTGATAGATTATAGAGGTATGGGTGTTTGTGGGAAACAATCAGGCTGCAGCATTAGAGTTAAAAACTGTAGTTATTACCGGGATACCTCAGGGATATGTTTAAAAGACAATATTCAAAATAAAGTTGCAAGTAATGACAAATCAATTGATCAACAAACAAAGAGAGATAGTAGAGGGTAACGAGTGACTATCTTCCTTAAGGTTTACTATACAAATAGTAGGAGTCTAAGAAATAAGATAGATGAGTTAAGATTACTTGCAAGTGTAGGTAATATAGATATTATTGGTATAACAGAGACCTGATTCAATCTGAAAGATAGAGAAATGTCTTCTGAATGCAACATACAGGGTTATAAACTATTCCACACTGATAGGGTCAACAAGAAGGGTGGTGGAGTGGCGATGTGTGTCAGAGAAAATTTAAATTGTTGTCTTAGACATGATGTAAAATTAGAAACATCGGACACAGAATCTGTTTGGCTACAGTTTCTCGAGGGACGTGACAAATTAATTTTGGGTGTGATTTATAGGCCCCCAAACCTAGATAGGGAGTGCAGTAAGCTGTTATAGGACGAAATTCATAAGGCATCTAGATATGAAAATGTTGTGATAATGGGAGATTTTAACTTTAGACAAATTGATTGGAACAATACGACAGGAAATCTCGAGTCTAGTGACTTTCTTGATACGGTTCAGGATTGCTTCTTAGAACAGGTTGTGACAGAACCAACTAGAGGAAACAATCTGCTTGACTTGGTTCTTGCCAACAAATACTCACTAATTAATAATCTTGAGGTTAATGATGAGCTTGGGGAAAGTGATCACAAATCACTTAGTTTCAATATATCATGGAATTACCCAGATAACTGCAATCAAATCTCTGGCCCAGATTTTCGCTTGGCTGACTTCAAGGGACTGAAAAATTACCTGGGTGGGCTAAATTGCGATGTCCTGACTATGGGTCAGGTTGGTGATCTTGGTTGCCAATATAACGTTTTTCAAAGCATAGTTCTAACTGCCCAGACAACTTTTGTTCCAAGTAGGGAAATTAGATCTAACAAAAATGATCCCAAATGAATGAACAATAGATTAAAACATCTCATTGGTCAAAAGAGAGGCATATATAGGCGTATCAAAAGAGGGGATGGGCAGTTAAGAAATCAATATATTCAATTAAGAGAGAAATAAAGAAAGGAATAAGAAAAGCAAAAAGGGATTATGAGGGTAACCCAAAAGGGTTCTTTCAGGTATACAGAAGTAAGATTAGGGACAAGATTGGCCCATTTAAGAGTAACTCTGGTCAAATCACTGACAGTGTAAGGATATGTGTGTGAAATTCTCAATACTTACTTCCTCTCAGTTTTCGCCCAGGAAAATACTAGAAATATTCCTGAAATAATAGATTACGTAGACAGGACGATAATAAATTATGCACGATTGCGGTAACTAGTGACATTGTCCTCAGACAAATAGAGAAACAAAAACCTATCAGATCCCCAGGCCCTGATGAACTGTTTGCAAGGGTGTTAAAGGAATGTAAAGGGGAACTTAGCATACCTTTGGCTAATCTTTTTAACATATCACTATAAACTGGCATAGTGCCTGTTAAGTGGAAAATGGCAAATGTAATACCTGTTTACAAGACAGGTGACAGGTCCTTGGCTTCGAACTATAGACCAATAAGCCTTACCTCCATAGTGGGAAAATTTATGGAATCAATAATTGCTGAAGCAATTCGTAGCCATCTTGATAGGCACAGATTGATTAGTGAATCATAACACGGTTTTACAAAGGGGCGTTCCTGTCTTACGAATTTAGTAACTTTTTTCACTAAGGTGTTTGAGGAGGTAGATCATGGTAATGAATATGATACTGTGTATATGGACTTCAGTAAGGCTTTCGATAGAGTTCCTCACCAGAGGCTATTGAGGAAACTTAAGGCACACGGAATAGGAGGAGAAATTTTTTCCTGGGAAGAGGCATGGCTGACAAAAAGGGAGCAGAGAGTTTGCATAAATGGGGAGAAATCAGATGGGGGGCACGTCACAAGCAGTGTTCCTCAGGGGTTAGTGTTGGGCCCGTTGTTGTTCACAATTTACATAAACGACATAGATGAGGGAATAAATAGCGACATAAGCAAATTTGCTGATGACACCAAAATAGGTCCTCCAGTTCATTCTAATGAGGACACTAGAGCACTCCAGGATGGTTTGAATAGACTGTTGCAATGGTCGGAGAAGTGGCAGATGCAGTTTAATATTGACAAATGCAAAGTTCTAAATGTTGGACAGGTAAATAAACATGCCACATATAAACTAAATAAAGTAGATCTTAATACTACTGACTGCGAAAAGGATTTAGGAGATCTGGTTAGCAGTAATCTAAAACCAAGGCAACAGTGCATTAGTGTTCGCAATAAAGCTAACAGAATTATTGGCTTCTTATCTAGAAGTATAAATAATAGAAGTCCTCAGGTTGTTTTTCAACTCTGTATATCCTTGGTTAGGCCTCATTTAGACTATTCCGCACAGTTCTGGTCACCGTATTACAGAATGGATATAAATGCTCTGGAAAACGTACAGAGGAGGATGACAAAGATGATCCCATGTATCAGAAATCTTCCCTATGAGAATAGACTGAGGGCTCTGAATCTGTACTCTCTCGAAAGGCGTAGAATTAAAGGGGATATGATCGAGGTGTATAAATGGAAAACAGGAGTAAATAAAGGGGGTGTAAATAGCGTGCTGAAAATTTCCAGCCAAGACAGGACTCGCAGCAATGGTTTCAAGTTGGAAAAATTCAGATTCAGGTAGGATATAGGAAAGCACTGGTTTGGTAATAGAATTGTGGATGAGTGGAACAAGCTCCCGAGTACAGATATTCAGGCTAAAACGTTGTGTAGTTTTAAAAATAGGTTAGATAAATACATGAGTGGGTGTGGGTGGGTGTGGGTTGGACCTGACTAGCTTGTGCTGCAGGGTTTGGTGCCGTGCTCCTTCCTTGAGTGGAGGTGACCCGACTGGGTGGGTCATTTGGCTAATCCAGGGGGGTTAGTCATTGGGCTAATCCGGTGTGGTTACATGGACCTGCTCCACATGGGTCAGTAAGCCTGTTGCAGTGTTCCTTCTTTCTTATGTTCTTTTGTTCTTACTACTACTACGACTACTACTACTACTACTACTACTACTACTACTACTACTACTACTACTACTACTACTACTAATAATAATAATAATAATAATAATAATAATAATAATAATAATAATAATAATCCACTACATAGTAAGTGAATGATTTAAACGTATATGCACATTCTTCTAAAAGAGGATGTCAAGCGAATGTCCTGCATTATATTAGTGTCGTGATTAATGTTATTAGAGCTACAGGCTGTGTTTCCTGGCCATTACTCATGTGTTGTGCTGGAGAGAAGAGTGCCACCTGCTGTCATGTTGCTCACAATGACTGAACGGTGTGTGTTACATCATGCGCCTCTGCTGGGAGAGATAGTCAGGACCATCAGCGTACAAGGAAAGTTTAGTGGAAATAATCTGTTCCTTAATATTTCAAAATTCTCCTCTCTCTCTCTCTCTCACTCTCTCTCTCTCTCTCTCTCTCTCTCTCTCTCTCTCTCTCTCTCTCTCTCTCTCTCTCTCTCTCTCTCTCTCTCTCTCTCTACCTCTCATCTCTACTCTCTCTCTATCTTTCTCCTCTCCTCCTCCTCTCATCTTCGTACCTCTCGTCTCGTATCTTTCTCCCTCCTCCCCCCTTTCTCCTCTCCTATCTTCCAAATATCCTCCTTCCGCCTCGCCTACAGCCTTTTCACCCATTCTTTCTCTTATCATCTCTCTCTCCTTCTTATTCCCACACCAACGGAAGCAGCATCCTAGGTCAGATCGCCACAAAGTTCTATGATAAATTTCACCCCATCTCTTACCTCTTCCTTCCATCCAACCTTTTCCCTCCTTCCTACCTCTTCTTTCTCTCTTGCAGTGTCTACCTTACCACCACCTCCCTCATCCTCCCGCACCTACGGAGGCAGCATCCTAGGTCAGATCTCCTGTGATAAATGGCAGCTTCTATATCGTTCCAAGTCACGTCGCGTTATTCATTTCCAAGTTGTTTACTCTCCGTAAGTATACCTTGTGCATAATCTTCAGGCTAATCTCATTATACGGGAGTAGCTTCTGCGTACAGACTTGATCAAACTGTTGTAACATATTCAACCATCCAGTAACGCTGTATGTCTTGTGGAGGTTAAGATTCTGATACTGTGTTCCTGCGCACAAGACATTTGCATAAATCTTTAGCGTCGAGATGGATATAATTTATATTGTCTGTAAATCTCACTTTTAAAAGGCGAGCAACTCGTCGTGAAGAAAAGGCACGGTTGTCCAAACAAGCTTTTTTTTGGCACCACGTCTCTCTTTGTGTAGAGCTGTATCACACTATGCATTAATAATGCTTTACAAAGGTCCCTGACAGATTACACCGTGATGAACACTGACAGATTATACGGTGATGAACACTAAAAGTGTTCATCACGGTGTAATCTGTCAGTGATCGTTGAGCAGCATGCCTCATAAATTCATTAATTATATGGAAAGGCTCTATGTAAAACATTATTAATTCATAGTTTGATACAGCTCTACGCAGAGACGTGGTGCCAGAAAAAAAAAAACTTGTTCGGTTACCTGTGTCTTAAAAGTAACATTTACAGACAATATAAATACAGAGTACATATCCATGCTTGCATAAATGAGCGTGTTAGACAAGAGTGAGCGGAGGCAAGTGGTTTTTATGACTTGACGTGCTGTTGGGGTGTGAGCAAAGTACGGTGGCCAGTAACTCGATCGTTAGCGCACTCAGCTCACACACTGAGGCTCGGGGATCGATCCCCCGGTACGGCTGAAACACATTAAGACGTGTTTCTATAAGAAACATGCTGTCCCTGTTCAACCATCAGTAAAATAGGTACCTGGGTGTTGGTCGACTGGTGTGGGTCGCATCCTGGATCAAAACTGATTTAATTTTCCTGAAATGCTCCTCATAACAAGGGGCTTTCTACGTAGTAGTATATCACTGATGTCAGCTAGGCGTGTATACCTTGTACAAGTACTTGCAAAAATGATAATGTAATATAATAAGTTATGAAGGAATTCAGGGAAGCCAGTTAGGAGGGCTTGAGTCTTGGAGGTGGGAAGTACAGTGACTGCACTCTGAAGGAGAGGTGGGAACACTTGCAGTTTTGAACTGTCGTATCGGCACCCTTCTGGTAAGACAGTGATGGAGTGAATGATAGTGAAAGTGTTTCTTCTTTTTTTTTGGAGTGTTCACTCTACCTCGGTGAGAGACGGCCATTGTGTTAAAAAGATACTTATGAACATTAACAGCTCTATGAGACTGAGTAATATAAGTTGAATAAAGTGCGTGTGTTGCAGTAGATAGGTACGGAAAAAGAGTGAACTGTGATTAATATGAATTTAGTACATTTAGGAATGTTATCAACACATGTTAAGTGTCCCGAAGATCGATTGTTAGTGGACTCAGCTCACACACTGAGGTCTGGAGTTAGAATCTCCTCCGGTACGGCTGGAAAACATTAGGGAAGTGTTTCCATAAGACACCTGCTGTCCCTGTCCTTGTTCACCCATCAGTTTAAAATAGGGACCTGGGTTTTAATCGACTGGTGTGGGTCGCATCCTGGGACAAAACTGAACTAATTTACCCGCAATGCTCAGCATAACAAGCGGCTTTCTATATAGTAGTATGTCGTTGGTGTCACCTAGGCTTGTATACCTTGTACATGAATTTCTAGTAAATAAAGATGTTATTATAGTATTATTATTATTATGTTCGTAAGTTTACTTCAGAAATCTGCTTCTAAAGAGAAGAATGGACGAGAAAAAGAAACATGTTGTCGAGCACATGAATTTATTAAAGAGAGGTAATAAAATCAAATTCTTATTTAATTCCTGATAAATCGCTGCCACACTAGACATCAGTACCTGGCTGTGTGGTTTTTCAACCAAGACATCTAGACTTCCTCTCGACAGTTACTTGAAGTCGGTACATGGTTATGCTTGATAGTTTATACACAGGCAACTCTTCAATTATCTCTGAACAATTACACCACGTCACTACCTAGCAGTCTGAGTAATCATCACAGATAATTCTTCAGTTAAACCCCTTACAATTTTTCACGTTGCTCAGTGACGGAAAGGATAATATGCACTGGTGAAAATACGCCTAAGAGGAAATGAAATTTGAAATTGGCACAGCTGGAACGAACAGGTGCAGAACCAGTAATTTAATCTTCAACGTGTATAACATTCTGTGTATTAGGAAGATTTATTACAAAAAGAGAAAATTTGCTTATAAGTGGTGTGGAGGCCATATATTAAATAAAAAAAATCATAATTTGACAACCCAAGTCGTTTTGGCCCACCTCATGGTAAGCAAAAACCACATGATGCTCTAACCCATAGGACTACCAAATCCTACAAGAATCAAGCACCCAGCAGAGCTAGATGTTTTACCTTGATCCGAGGACATACCGTGGTGAGGGTTCCTCTGAGCTAATTTCATTCTACACCCCGTTTGGTGTGCTAGCCTCCATGAGCAGAATTTATATTATTGTAACCACGAACAAGTGGTATTTAATCAATAACAACACTGTGACTGCCAAGGGAGCGAACGCATGTCGTTTTGGCCACCTAATGGTAAGCAAAAACCACATGATGCTCTAATCCACAGAACCACCAAATCCTACAAGATTCAAGCACCCAGCAGAGATATTTGTTTTACGTTGATCCGAGGACATACGGTGGTGTGGGTGCCTCTGAGCTAATTTCCTTCTACTCCATGTTTCGAGTACTAGCCTCAACGGGGCTATTACACATGCTGTATTCACCTAGTTGTGGTTGCAGGGATCGAGTCACAGCTCCTGGCCCCGCCTCTTCACTGGAAGCTACTCAGTTACTCTTCCCACTCCATGAGTATAAATATGCCTCTTCTTAAAGATATGTATGGATAATGCCTCCACTACATCACTACGCAGGCTATTCCACTTCCTGACAACTCTGTGACTGAAGAAATACTTCATAACATCACTGTGGTTCATCTGAGTCTTCAACTTCCAACTGTGACCTCTTGTTGCTGTGTCCCATCTTTGGAACATCTTGTCTCTGTCCACCTTGTCGATTCCTCTCAGTATTTTATATGTCGTTATTATATCCCCCTATCTCTCCTGACTTCCAGTGTCGTCAAGTCGATTTCCCTTAACCTCACCTTGTAGGACATACCTCTTAGCTCCGGGATTAGTCTTACTGCAAATATTTGCACTTTCTTTAGTTTCTTCATATGCTTGCCTAGGTGAGGGTTCCAAAGTGTTTTTGCATAATGCATTGTGGGCCAAACGTACACAGTGTACAGGGTCCTAAATGACTCCTTATTTAGATGTTGGAATGCTGTTCTTATGTTTTCCAGGTGCCCGTATGCTGCAGCCGTAACTTGGTTGATGTGCGCCTCAGGAGATGTGCCTGGTGTTATACTCACCCCAAGATCCTTTTCCTTGAGTGAGGTTTGTAGGCTCTGGCCCTCTAGATTGCACTCCATATGTGGTCTTCTTTGCCCTTCCCCAATCTTCATGACTTTGCACTTGTTGGAGTTGAACTCCAGGAGCCAGTTGCTGGACCAGGCCTACAGCCTGTCTAGATCCCTATGGAGTTCTGCCTGGTCCTCGTCCGATTGAATTCTTCTCATCAACTTCACATCATAAACAAACAGGGACACTTCAGAGTCTATTCCTTCCGTCATATTGTTCACAAATATCAAGAACAGCACCGGTCCTAGGACTGATCCTTGTGGCACCCTGTTCGTTACAGACAACCACTCTGACACCTCGCCACGTATCATGACTCGCTGCTGTCTTCCTGACAGGTATTCCTTGATCCATTATACTGCCTTCCCTGTTATCCCTACCTGGTCCTCCAGCTTTTGCACTAATCTCTTGTGTGGAACTGTATCAAACGCCTTCTTACAGTCCAAAAAAATGTCTTCCGTACCTCAGGTAGTCGCCCTGTTTCGATAGATGTATGTTGAAGACAGTTGTTAGTGGTACACAAAGCACCTCTGCTCCCTCTTTCAGGACTCATGGAGAGATGCTATCCAGCCCCATCGCCTTTGAGGTATCTAGCTCGCTTAGCAACCTCTTCACTTCTTCCTCTGATGTATGTATTGTGTCCAACGCTCTCAGTCACTCCCGGTCCATATAGACTCGACAATGCAAGGCTCCTGGACTTCTCCTGAAGACTCTCTTAATTATATGCCTCCAAGATATCCAACATGTGTATTTCTTACTCCAGTATCTCCTCACAAACCCCCATGACAAATGGTGACAGTGGTGTGGGCATGATTGTGAAGATTACGCAGATATAAGGTGACTAAATTCTACAAAGGCCACTTGGACATTGTATGTGACTGCGTGGGAGCTCAATGGGACCCAAGTTACCCATAGAAAAGCCAGCATTCTCCAGCTTTGTTTCAAGCACACACTCAAGCCCAAAACTAACACTCCCACAAGCACTCATGTACATACACATACATATACACACACAGGCCAATTGACACCTCACTGTGACTTGATAATACTAGACCTATTCCTTTCCAACATCTCTCTCTCTCTCTCTCTCTCTCTCCTGTTCTCTCTTCCTCTCCCTTCCCCTATTCCCCCCCTCTCTCTTTTCCTTCCTCCCCCCCTCCTTCACTTTCCCCCTTTGCCTCCCTCCAACCCAATTCCTATTCTTTTCTCCACCTCCCCCATTCCTCTCCATGTCCCCCTCCCTCCCTCTCCCCATCTCTCCCCATTACAACTTCCCACCCTCACCTCCTTTATCCCTCTTTCTCTCCACCTTTCTCTTTCTCTTCACCTATCTCTTTCTCTTCACCTATCCCTTTTCCTCTACCCATTTTTCTCTCCACCTATCCCTCTCTCTCTCCACCCCTCTCTCTACCACTCTCTTCCTGTCTTGTGCACGTGCACACACACACACACACACACAAACAGCATTCACACACACACACACACTACAAAAGCCAAACCCATTATAAAAATGGTGGCTCAGAGAGGAAGCTGAAGGCTCGGGGGATCAGAGGAAGATGGTCCTGGTAAGGAAGAATGGATGGAAAAGCAATGTCAAAGGGTGGAACAAGAGTGGGAGAGCAAACTAGGTGAGCTTTCTGTGAAAATGGAAAAGAGGGTGGAGACAGAGAAGAAGTGGGAGTCACAACCTGAACTCACAGAAGCCAGGATACAGTCCCTAAAATATGAGGTAAATATGCTGAAGCGAGTTACAGGGCTATTGCCTAGAGGAGACATGGCATCTGATGCAGGTAGACCCCGATTAATTGAGGTGCCCAGTGGAAAGGAAGGATGCAAGATTTACACTAAGGCACTGTGACTCCACCAAGCAAGGCCGGGGAATGTAGGGGGGAGAGGTGTTATGAGCAGGGATAGCAGTAAGTGAGGGAAGAGAAGGTAGAGAAGGTGACAGGTCCCATGCAGAGGGACGACCATGCCACCAAGAGTTACAGGAAAAAATAAGGGAGACAGTGGCTATGTTCAAATGCGACCCAGTGATACAGAGGGAAAGGTAATGGGAGGAGGAGAGGGAGAAGTCAGTGTTTATTGATGGGCTTAAGGAGAGTGAAAGGAGGACATATAACGAAAGACAGCAGAAAGAAAAACAGGAGATTGATATCATCAAAGAAATAGGTGAGGAGGAAATGACTGTGATAGTAAATTTTCAGAGGTACTTGAAGGGGAGAAATCGACCAGTTATTCTGATTTTCAGGACAGAAATGGTGCAGAACAGGATCCTGCAAGAGAAACCACGGCTGAAAGAATCATCAACATACAAGAGGGTGTTCTTGGACTGCAGCAGAACAAGAAGAGAATGACAGCAACTGAGGGAGAAGACAGAAACGAAAGGGGCTAGTAAGAGAGACAAAGATAGAGTCAGCAGAGGACAACCAGAGCTGCACAGAGAAACAAACAGAAACACACACAGAGCTACCATTAGAACCCCACAGCCAAACACACTATTCCAACACAAACCACAATCCATATTTACAGACCCACCCCACAATATGCTGTAAAATCCCACAGCACACTACTAGGCCCCCACCCCCATAGACCCCCAGAACAGTGTTGGAGAAGAAACTGAAGGTATGGTATACCAATGCTGATGGAATAACGAAGAAATGGGAGGAGTGGCACGAAAGAATCAAAGAGGCATCACCAGGCATCATAGCTCTCACCGAAACCAAGCTCACAGGAATGATAACAGGCGCCATCTTTTCAATGGGATATCAGATCCTGAGGAAATACAGAGGGAACAGAGCGGGTGGAGGAGTAGCATTGCTCATCAAATACCAATGGGATTTTGACAAGCTGGAGAGAGGAGGCAGAGGAGAAGCAAGAGATTGCAAAATAGGAACACTTCAGTCTGGAGGTCCCAAGGTGGTAATTGCAGTGATGTATAACCCACCATAGAACAGCAGGAGACCAAGGCAAGAGTATGATGAGAATAACAGAGCGATGGTTGACACACTGAGTGAAGTGCCCAGAAGAGCTCATGTGAGCAGTGACTTCAATCACAAAGAAATTGACTGGGAGAACTTGAAGCCACATGGGGGCCCAGAAACGTGGAGGGGTAAGATGATGGAGGTGGTAACAGAAAACTTCATGTACCAACACGTAAGGGACACTACCAGAAAGAGTGGAGAGGATGAACCAGCAAAGCTGGACCTAGTGACTACCTTGAGTAGTGCAGATATTGAGGATATCTCATATGAAAAAACCCTTTGGGGCAAGTGATCACGTGGTTTTGAGTTTCGAATACATAATAAAGTTGCAAGTGGAGAGGGAAGCAGGATGAAAGAAGCCAAGCTACAAGAGATGGGACTACAGAGGCATGAAGAATTTTCTGCACTAGGTTCTGTGGGACAAAACACTGGCAGGGAAGTCAGTAAATGAGATGATGGAATACGCGACAACTTTATGCAAGGAAGCTGAGGTGAGATTTGTACTCAAGGGTAACTGAAATAACAAGATGGCCTTGGTTCACTCAAAGGTATAGAGAGGCCAAAACCAAGTGTGCTAGAGAATGGAAGAAATATAGAAGATTAAAGAACCCAGGAGAATAAGGAGAGCAGCTGTAGAGCCAGAAGTGAATAAGAACAGATAAGAAGAGAGGCCCAACGGCAATACGAGAATGACAGCAGCGAAAGCCAAATCTGATCCGATGCTGTTGTACTTCCACATCAGGCAGAAAACAACAGTCAAGGACCAGGTAATCAATCTGAGGAAGGAAGGAAGGGAGATCATAAGAAACGACCATGAAGTATGTGAGGAGCTCAATACGGGATTCAAAGAAGCGTTCACAGAGGAGACAGAAGGGACTCTGGAAAGACAGAGAGTTGAGGTTCACCATCAAGTGTTGGACACAATACATATAATCGAAGAAGAAGTGAAGAGGCTGCTAAGTGAGCTAGATACATCAAAGGCGATGAGGCCGGATAGCATCTCTCCATGGGTCCTGAGAGAGGGAGTAGAGGCATTTTGTGTGCCACTAACAACAATCTTCAACACATCTATCAAAACAGGGCGAGTACCCGAAGTATAGAAGACAGCAAAGGTAGTCCCAGTTTTTAAAAAAAGGAGACAGACACGCAGCTTTAAATTACAGACCAGTGACACTGACATGTATATTATGCAAAGTCATGGAGAAGATTATCAGGCGAAGAGTGGGGAACATCTAGAAAGGAATGATAAGGATTCGGAGATGGGAAATCCTTGTCACCAACTTACTGGAGTTCTATGACAAAGTGACAGCAGTTAGACAAGAGAGAGAGAGAGAGAGAGAGAGAGAGGGACAGGGGTGGGTAGACTGCATTTTCTTGGACTGTTAGAAGGCTTATGACACAGTTTCACATTAGAAATTAGCGCAAAAGCACTAATCTCTTGAGTATAACAGGGGAGGCACTGCAATGGATCAGAGAATACTTGACGGGAAGACATCAGTGAGTCATGGTAACTGACGAGTTGTCAGAGTGGGTGCCTGTGACGAGCGGAGTTCCACAAGGGTCAGGCCTAGGATCGGTGCTGTTTCTGGTATATGTGAATGACACAACAGAAGGAATAGACTCAGAAGTGTCCCTCTTTGGAGACGATATGAAGTTAATGACGAGAATTCAATTGAAGGAGGACCAAGGAGGATTATAAAGGGATCTGGACAGGCTGCAGGCCTGGTCGGGAAACTGGCTCCTGGAGTTCAGTCCCACCAAGTGCAAAGTCATGAAGACTGAGGAAGGGCAAAGAAGACTGCAGACAGAGTACAGTCTAAAGGGACAAAGATTACAAACCTCTCTCCAAGAAAATATGTTCGGATGAATATAATGCGAAGCACATTTCAGGTGCACATTAGCCAAATGACTGTTGCAGCATATGGACCCTTACGAACATAAGAATAGCATTCCGACATTTCAGTAAGGAATCATTCAGGATTCTCTACACCGTGTACGACTGGCCTATATTGGAGTATGCATCACCAGTTTGGAATCCACACCTGGCCAAGCTCGTCAGGAAATTCTAAAAAGTGCAAGTGTATTAAAGGAAAGTGCAAATGTTCGCAACTAGACTCGTCCCGGAGCTGGAGAACAGGAAAGACTGGGGGAGATATAATAACGACAAATAAAATACTGAGAGGAATCAGCAAGGTGGACAGAGCCAGGACCTTCCAGAGATGGGACACAGCAACTAGGGGTCGCAACTGGAAGTTGAAAACTCAGATACGTTACAAGATGTTAGGAAGTTCTTCTGCGGTCATAGAGTTATCAGGCAGTGGAATAGTCTGGACTGTGATATATTGGAGGCAGAATCCATACATAGCTTTAAGAAGAGGTAAAATAAAGTACATGGAGGAGGGAGAGTGACCTAGTAGCTGCCAGTGAAGAGGGGTGGCCACGAGCTTTAAATCGACCCATGCTACCACAATTAAATGAGTACATGTAACAATATGTTATGATAACCGTTGAAGGAAAGCATTACCTCATAATGTAATGTGTGGGTACCACGGTGATGAAAAATTACAAATTTGCTGTCAAGAAAGAAAAACCCGTGGGGGTCATAGATCACTTATTAAATTTGAAGCAATCAGTTTCATACGAGAAAGGTGGCTCAAATTCCTTGGATCAAGAGGCTTTTACTAGCATCAAGGCGTCAAACGAATAACCCAAATTGGTTTAGCACTTTTTCGAGGAGAGAGTTCAAATGTTAATAATGATAATAATCATTAAAATAAATATGCAATAATAATAATAAAACTAATAATAATAATAATAATAATAATAATAATAATAATAATAATAATAATAATAATAATAATAATAATAATAATATCTACATTATTACATATTTTTTATTAATTTAAAAAGCGAATGGGACGTGCTAATAAGGCATATAAACATTAAACTTTTATCATCATAGTGAAATGATTTGTTTCTTGCAAAATTTAATTAATATTATAATGTTTCAATTACAGTGATGTGGTGCGCTGTTTCATTATAAGTCAATTATTAATATTCATTGCTAATTAGTCTCCATCTGATACCCACATTTATTACCTGATGAAATATGAATTAGTATATTTGTTCGTTACTCACTCATGTGAGTAATTGTGAATCACTGTCTACTGGTTATTCACTCACCTGAGTAACTGTGACTCATTATGTTATACATTCGCAATTCACATTCGCTCTTGGCAGCTGCACATGAACAGAGTTAGGTGTCTAGAATAGGTTTTGTATGTGTGTGTGTGTGTGTGTGTGTGTACTCACCTAATTGTGGTTGCAGGGGTCAATTCACAGCTCCTGGCCCCCGCCACTTCACTGGTCGCTATTAAGTCACATTTCCATCTCCATGAGCTTTATCATACCTCTTCTTAAAGCTATGTATGGGTTCTGCCTCCACTACATCACGTCCCAGACTATTCCACTTCCTGACAATTCTGTGACTGAAGAAATGCTTCTTAACATTCCTGTGATTCACCTGAGTCTTCAACTTTCCCTTGTTGCTGTGTCCCATCTCTGGAACATTTTGTCTCTGTCCACCTTGTCGATTCCTCTCAGTATTTTATATGTCGTTATCATATCCCCCCTATCTTTCCTTTCCTCCTGCGTCTTCAGGTTGATTTCCCTTAACCTCTCCTAGTAGGGCATGCCCCTTAGCTCCGGGACTAGTCTTGTTGCAAACCTTTGCACTTTCTCTAGTTTCCTTACGTGCTTGGCTAGGTGTGGGTTCCAAACTGGTGCTGCATACTCCAGTATTGGCCTAACGTACCCGGTGTACAGGGTCCTGAACGATTCCTTATTGAGATGTCGGAATGCTATTCTAAGGTTTGCTAGGCGTCCGTATGCTGCAGCAGTTATTTGGTTGATGTGTGCCTCGGGAGACGTGCCCGGTGTTATACTCACCCCAAGATTCTTTTCCTTGAGTGAGGTTTGTAGTCTCGGGCCCCCTAGACTATACTTCGTCTGCGGTCTTCTTTGCCCTTTCCCAATCTTCATAACTTTGCACTTAGTGGGGGTTGAACTTCAGGAGTCAGTTGCTGGACCAGACCTGCTTCACATCATCTGCAAACAGGGACACTTCGGAGTCTATTCCTACCGTCATGTAGTTCACAAATACCAGAAACAGCACTGGTCCTAGGAGTGACACCTGTGGAATCCCGCTCGTCACAGGCGCCCACTCTGACTCCTCTATGTACCATCATTCGCTGTAGTCTTCCTGACAGGTATTCCCTGATCCATTGCAGTGCCTTCCTTGTTATCCCTGCATGATCCTCCAGCTTTTGCACTAATCTCCTTTGTGGAACTGTATCAAACGCCTTCTTACTGTCCAAGAGAATGCAATCTATCCACCTCTCTCTTTCTTGTCTTACTGCTGTCACCCTGTCATAGAACTCCAGTAGGAGTCATGGAGAAGATTATCAGGAGGAGAGCGGTGGAGCACCTAGAAAGACACAAACTTATTAACGACAATCAGCACGGTTCCAGGGAAGGAAAATCCTGTGTCACAAACCTACTGGAGTTTTATGAAGAGGTAACAGAAGTAAGACAAGAGAGAGAGAGAGGGGTGGATAGATTTAATTTTCTTTAACTGCAAGAAGGCCTTTGACACAATTCCTCAAAAGAGGTTATTGCAAAAGCTAGAGGATCAGGCACGCTTAACAGGAAAGGCACTGCAATGGATCAGAGAATATCTGACAGCATATGGACGCCTGGCAAACCTAAGAATAGCTTTCCGATACCTCAGTAAGGAATCGTTCAAGACCCTGTACACCATGTACGTCAGACCCATACTGGAGTATGCAGCACCAGTTTGGAATCCATACCTGGTAAAGTACGTTAAGAAATTAGAGAAAGTGCAAAGGTTTGCAATAAGACTAGTCCCAGAGCTAAGGGGATTGTCATACGAAGAAAGGTTAAGGAAATCGGCCCAAAGACACTAGACAGGAGGGTTAGGGGAGACATAATAACGACATATAAAATACTGCGAGGAACTGACAAGGTGGACAAAGACTGGGTGTTCTAGAGATGGGACACAGAAACAAGGGGTCCCATTTGGAAGTTGAAGACTCGATAAGTCAAAGGGATGTTAGGAAGTAATCCTTCAGTCATAGAGTTGTCAGGAAGTGGAATAGCCTTGAAAATGACGTAGTTGAGGCACAAACCATACTACTTGGTTTTAAGACGAGGTTTGATAAAGCTCATGAGCATGCAGAAAGAGAACCTAGTAGCGATCAGTGAAGAGGTGGGGCCAGGAGCTATGACTCGATTCCTGCAACCACAAATAGGTGAGAACAAATGGGTAAGTACACACACATAACCTTACAGCTGTGAATCGACCCCTGCAACCACAGATAGGTCAGTACACATGACCCCTGCAACCACATATAGGTGAGTACACACACACACTCTCTAATAACAGATGAATATTCATGATGTATGAGCCACTGGTTCCATTACCAATAATTTTAAGTGCCATCAGTGCTGACATCATTTGTTCACTGAATCACTGGCTGACATTGCTAACAACCAACAAAACAACACTCTATAGCCCTTATCTGCTTAAGCTACTGTTCAATATGTGTGTGTGTCTGTAAAAAACTCACTCACAGCAAATTGTTCTAATTATTATTATTATTATTATTATTATTATTATTATTATTATTATTATTATTATTATTATTATTATTATTATTATTATTATTATTATTATTATTATTATTATTATTATATTATTATTATTATTATTATTATTATTATTATTATTATTATTATTATTATTATTATTATTATTACTAACACATCGATCGTTTCCCACCGAGGCAATGTGACCCAAAAAAGAAGAAAACATTTTCATCATCATTCACTCCATCACTCTCTTGCCAAAGGTGCACCTACACTTCACCAACATTTTCTAGACCGACCCCTAACTCCCTTTCCTTTCACTACAGATTTGTATGCTCTCTAAGTCATTCTATTTCGTTCCATCCTCTCTAGATGCTCAAACCACCTCAACAATGCCTCCTCAGCCATCTTGATAATACTTTTAGCAACCCTGCACCTTCTCCAAATTTCCAAACTACTATTTCATGCATTATATAAATACCACACATTGCCCTCAGACACGACATCTCTGCCTTCATCTTCTCCTTGTTGCAAGATTCACCACCTATGCTTCACACTCATATGAGAGCATTGATATAACTAAAGTCTCATACCTTTCCCTCTTTGCTTTCATGATAACGTTCTTTGTCTCCAAAGAACCCTTAGTGCACCACTCATCTTTTTCCCCTCATCAATTCTATGATTCAACTCATCTTTCATAGACCTATCTGCTGACAAGTCCACTCCCAAATATCTGAATATATTCGCTTACTCCATACTCTCTACTTCTTATTTGATTATTAATCTTTCATTACCTAATTTTTTTGTTGTCTTTACCAATTACTTACTATGTTTACCTTTAATTTTCTTCTTTTACATACCATACCAATATATAAATAACAAAAAGGCACAATGCCGTGACTGGAACAATACAAAAATAACTCGTACAAAGGAGAGAGAAACATATGACAACGTTTCTATCTGACTTGGACCATTTACAAAGTCACACTAACATTTACAAAGTCACACTAACGTTGGTGTGACTAAATGGTTCAAGTCGGACCGAAACGTCGTCATATGCTGCTCTCTCGTATGTGCAAGTTATTTGTGTATACCCTACCAAAATCGTCCACCAACCTCTGTAACTTAGTAACTTATCTTCAGAGTCTCCAAAAGCACAGTGTCATCAGCAAAAAGCAACTGTTACAACTCGCACTTTGTGTTAGATTCTTTTTCTTTTAATCCCACACCTCTTACCAACACCCGAGCATTTACTTCTCTTACAACCCCATCTATAAATATATTGAACAACCATGGTGACATCACGCATCCCTATCTAAGGCCTAATTTTACTGGGAAATAATCTCTCTCTCTCTCCTACATACTCTAACCTGAGTTCACTATCCTTGTGAAAACTCTTCATTGCTTTCAGTAGCCTGCCACCTATTCCATACATTTGTAACATCTGCCAGATTGCCCCACTATCCATCTTATCATGTCTTTTCCAAATCCATAAATGCAACGAAAGCCTCTTTACCCTTATCTATATGTTTCTCTGCGAACTCTTGATCTACACACCCCCTACTCTTCCTGATGCCTCTTTGGCCATCTGCGTTCTGTTCTCCGTCTTATTATTAATTCTTTCAAGAATAACTCTATCATACACTTTACCAGGTATACTCAACAGGCTTATTCCCCTATAATTTTTACACTCTCTTTTGTACCCTTTGCCTTTATGCACAGGAACTTTACGTAAAGGATCATTCTGACAACGAAATATGTATCCCAGGTTATAACCTATTCAATGCGACAGACTAAACAGGCAACTAGGAGGGGGTTGGCTTTTACGTCACAGAGTCGCTCATTTGCTCAAAACTACAAAACACCTCAAAAGATGTAGTTGAAGTTTTGGCAATAAAGAATGAAAACCAAAATTTTGTCATTGTGGTTGTATACAACTTCCCAGCAGTTCTAGAAACAGCTTTAGAAAACTAACCATTGTCTGGAAAATCTCCCAACTCTTGCCCCGAACATCTTACTACTGGGAGATTTCAACTTGAGACACCTAAAATGGAGGAGCGTAGCAAATAATATTTTAGCAGAGATCACCCCAGGAGGCTTCTCAGATGAAAATTCACACACACACACACGAGCTATTAAATCTCTACACCAAATTCACTTTAAACCAACAAATATTAGAGCCTACAAGACTAGAAAATACGTTGGAACCCATCTTCACTAACAATGACGATCTGATAAGTAATATAACCGTATCAAAGACAATACACTCAGATCACAATACAGTAGAGGTCAGGACATGTATGTAGATGGCTCCTGACCCGTAAAATGTGATCAGTCATGAGAATGTCTTCACAAAATTCAACTTCAATGACAAACACAAACTATGTGAACAAGTCAACCATGTCCTAAATGAAATAAGCTGGGAAGATATCCTAAACAATACGGTACATTCCATTAAGAAAAGAAAGAGAAGATATAAACTAGACAGAGACGCTCCCTATTCAGACGAAGGCGAAGAATCACAGAGTTGCTGAGTAGGGCCATTATATTCGAAATACGAAGTTAGGCACTGGTCAGAGAAATAGCAAATATCGAACGTAAGCCTAAGGAATCTTACAGGAAACAAAAATCTCAGGAAGAACTAAAATAAAATACTTCTTCTCTTATGCCAAATCTAAGGGCGAGATGGAACATACACAGATGATGCCAGAAGACTTTGAAAAGACAATAAATGCACTCTGCCCCAGGCCCAGACTCATGGAGCTTCGTGTTCATCTGTAACGTGCCATCAGCATTTTATGAAAAGGGAGCATGGACACGAGTTATCCCACACTCACTAAAACAACAGACATAGCCTCACTCTACAAAGGTGGAAGTAAAGCAACTGCAAAGATCGACAGACCGATAGCTCTAACATCCCATATAAAAACCTTTGAAAGGATTCTAGGAAGATACCCATCAATTACACAACCCAGAGCAACACGGGTTTAGATCAGGTCGCTCCTGCCTGTCCCAGCTACTGGATCACTTTGACAAGGTCCTGGATGCTATAGAGGATAAACAAAATGCTGATGTAGTGTACACAGACTTTGTAAAAGCCTTCGACAAATGCTATCATAGTGTAATAGCACACATAATGCGTGATAAAGGAATAATAGGAAAAGTTGGAAGACAGATCTATAATTTCCTAACAAATAGAACTCAAAGAGTAATAGTAAACAGGGTAAAGCCTGATGCAGCTACCGTGATAAGCTCTGTTCCACAATGCACAGAACTCACTCCCATCCTGTTCCTCATCCTCATATCTGACATAGAGATGCAAGCCATAGATCCATGTCTTCCTTTGAGGATGACACACGAATTGCCATGAGAGTGTCCTCCATTGAAGACACCGCAAGACTCCAGGCAGACATCACCCAAATATTCAAATGCGCAACTCATATCAATCGTGAAGTTCAATTAAGAGAAATTTCTACTACTCAGATATGGAAAACTTGAGGAAATTAAAACTGTATCAGTGTATACAATAAATTATAATCATACAACAGAGCGAAAAAGTAATGTGAAGGACCTGGGAGTGATAATGTCAGAGGATCTCACCTTCAAAGACCACAACGATGTATCTACCACATCTGCTAGAAAAATTACAGGATAATGAGAACCTTCAAAACTAGGGATGCGATGCTCCTGATGATTCTCTTCAGATCACTTTCTCTCTCTAGGCTGGAATACTGCTGTACACTAACTGCCCCCTTCAAAGCAGGCGAAATTGCTGACATGGAGAGCGTACAAAGAGCTTTCACGGTACACATAAGTACGATAAAGCACCTAAATTACTTGGAACGGTAATGCAGGCGAGAGAGATACATGATAATATACACTTCGAAAATATTAGAGGAATTGGTATCAAACTTGCACACGAAAATCACTCCCTATGAAAGCAAAAGTCTCAGCAGGAAATGCAACATTCCCCCAATGAAAAACAGGGGCTCCACGAGTACACTGAGAGGAAAAGCAGTAAGTGTAAGGGGCCCAAGACTGTTCAACTGCCTCCCAGCATACATAAGGGGGATTACCAATAGATCCCTGACTGTCTTCAAGAAGGCACAGGACAGGTACCTAATGTCAATACCTGACCAGCCGGGCTGTGGTTCGTACGTCAGTTTGCGTGAGGCCAGCAGTAACAACGTGGTTAATCAGACCTCGATCCGCCACGAGGCCTGGTCTCAGACCGGGCCTCGGGGGCGTTGACCCCCGAAACCCCCTCCAGGTATTCTCCAGATACGCTCTCTGCCAATGCCTAGGTACCTTCCCCTCTTCCATACATTCATTAAATAAAAGCATCAATCATTCCAAAAATATATCCCACCTGTTTTTAACATTTTTGTCTTTATTCCATCAATAACAGTTGTTTTAACCTCCACCACACTCACAAGTGGCTCTTTCTCACTCCTACAATAGGTTATACCTCCCTGCCCAATGCATGAAATCACAGCTTCCCTATTTTTATCAACATTTAACAATTTCTCAAAATATTCCCTCCGAAGCACTAATATCACAAGTATCATACAGCGTCTGGGATTTGGGAGGTAATCAAATTTGATCCGAGATAGCAAAGGAATAGTTCCATTTCAATTGATGCAGAGTCCTTCCTTCACCGATATCAAGGCACCGCTTGAACGGCTTAAGAAAAGACATGAGTGAGCCAATGTCCTCACCAGTAACATCACCTTCTGTGTCAAAGCAGAAACATTGATTATGTAAATATGGAGAGAGGTGAAAATTAGACACATGTGCTACAGCTGGGTAACTTTATTGTAGACGTTTCGCCATCCAGTGGCTTTATCAATACAGATTCAGGGACACAATTTGAAGACAGTAGAACTATATACAAAAGATGAGGTAATCAGTCCCTCAGCCTTGGAATTGGTGTGAAGAGCACCGTAGTTGTGGAGATTCTTGTGCACAGGTAAGGAGGCTGGCGCTTATACAGGCGCTCCAGAATCTCCTCAACTACGTGCTCTTCTCACCAACTCCAAGGCTGAGGGACTCATTACCTCATCTTTTGTGTATAGTTCTACTGTCTTCAAGTTATGTCCTAGAATCTGTATTGATAAAGCCACTGGATGGCGAAACGTCTACAATAAAGTTACCCAGATGTTGCACATGTGTCTAACTTTCATCTTGTCGATATAGTATACCATTCATGTATAACGGAGAGAGGTATTTGCGACTACATTAGCACCATCCGATGAAGAAAAAAGTGTGATGAATGGTTTGAAAAACCGACAAGTTGAAGATTGAGACACTTATGCAGCATATGGGAATCTACAAGATTGATGGACTGAACACATCGACTCCAGGTTGAGGGACTGATTACCTCATTCTCCTCCTCTCCTTACGCCTTCCTCTTTGTATTGGACTGATGAAGCCACTGTGTGGCGAAACGTTTCCTGAATAAAGATTCCCATATGCTGCATAAGTGTCTCAATCGAAGAAAAAAGTGTTCGGCGCTGGAGGATCCGTCAGGTATACATCCAGAGGCAAGATGATATCTGTCATGGCGTCAATCTGGAGTCGAGTGAAACCTATAAAGGTTTCGTCTGGCTAATAATAATAATGTAATAAAGTAGTAAAATTACCGACAATATGTAAAGTAAAAGGACACAAGTGCAACTAATGTGACATTTTATTGTGGCAACGTTTCGCTCTCTAGGAGCTTTGTCGCTCCTGGAGCGAAACGTTGCCACAATAAAATGTCACATTAGTTGCACTTGTGTCCTTTACTTTACAATAATAATAATGGTATACAATACCGACAAGCTGACGAAACGAAATGTTTTGCCTGCACAACAGACGTCTTCAGTTGAATAAAGATAACAAAGTGTTGTATGTGTTATTATTCATCAACGTGCCGTCTTGAGGTTGAATGAGTCTCTCAGAGTATTATCTTAAGTATAGATGAAGTCTCTTAAATTCTTTTCTTGAAAATAAGAACATAAGGAAGAAGGAGCACTGCAACAAACCCACTGGCCCATGGTAGTCATGCCCTGTGGACGGACAAAGTCTGTCAAGGCCTCATCATAAAAACGTGAGAATGGAGGAACATCCTTATTGGCCAAGGTACCTACTACACAAGCTATTGATCTCCTGCGCAGGAAAGTTGGCGACTCCCCTGACCTTCTTATTCCTGCCAGCGACTTCATAGACCTTGTTGAACTGCTGAGTGCATGCTGAATGCCCCTTAAGTGCATGCACAGGGTATGCTGATTACTGAATGTATGCTGAAACGCTACAAGGAACACTCACATCTCTACTGAACGTATGATTCAGGACGGAACGAAAGGTCGTCATAAGGTTCTCGTCTTGGCACGACGTTTCGAGTGGTTCAGGACCAGCTGTAACTTGACAATGGTCCGGGACAGAACGAAACACTGTCAAAAGGGACTTTTCTTTGGTGAGTTTTTTCTTTATTTAGTGATCTTTAGATGACGCTTTGGTGCGTCCTAAACCCTAGTCAAGTCACTGCGGAGCTCAGACTTTGACAACAACCAAAACATGAGACACACACCACGAAACAGCGGAAACTACTTCGAGAGCAGAGTCGCTCGAGTGATTAAACAAATTGATACGACACAGCCGTCCACATCGTTAAGCATCGTAAGGGTTTATAATTTTCAATTGAGCGAATGTATCGACAGCATAGAGTGCAGCAGCAGGATACGCAGCAGCGGCATAAATGACAGAAGCAGCAGTAGCATATGTAGCAGAGACTGCAAGGATGTGACCTCTGAGAAGTCGTGACCTTCTGACAGCGCAGACATATCCACTATCGCCTGCTATACTTTTATGGGGTCAACCTCGCTGAAGCGATACAATGCTTGCTGCATGCAGCTGGTGTTCACTTCTCTCTCTCCGCACTAAACTTCGTGTGGGCAAACATACGAAGCCTTCTCGCTATCGGCAGAGGCAAAAATGTTTTCCCAGATCAAATACACACGCCGTATTTTTGTGACCGAAGCAGCAATGAACGTCAGATGGAAGGAGAGCCGAGCGGGAGTTCCCTATTGATGATGCTCCTTTACAGTCGGTTATGTATGTCATAATTGTGAAAAATTCTCTAACAGAAGGGAGATTTTTTCACCTTAACCTGGAGTTTAGAGAATTAAAAATATGTTTTAAATGAGTAGGATCTTTGATTTTCTGTATTATGGAGTTATTATTAGAAGTAATATTTTCGAAATAATATAAAAAAATTATATAAATAAATAAATAAATAATGATATAATAATCATAATATAATTATTGTTTTATTATTATTATTGTTTTATTATTATTATTGTTTTATTATTATTATTGTTTTATTATTATTATTGTTCTATTATTATTATTGTTTTATTATTATTATTGTTTTATTATTATTATTGTTTTATTATTATTATTGTTTTTGTTGTTGTTGTTGTTGTTGTTGTTGTTGTTGTTGTTGTTGTTGTTGTTGTTGTTGTTGTTGTTGTTGTTGTTGTTGTTGTTGTTGTTGTTGTTGTTGTTATCACATCGGTCTTCTCCCACCAAGGCAGGGTGGCCCGATAAAGAAAAACTTTCATCATTCTCTCCATCACTGTCTTACTAGAGGCATACTTACACTACATTTATA
This sequence comes from Cherax quadricarinatus, assembly GCF_026875155.1. Lineage (NCBI taxonomy): Eukaryota > Metazoa > Arthropoda > Malacostraca > Decapoda > Parastacidae > Cherax > Cherax quadricarinatus. The sequence continues at coordinate 74,252,914 of NC_069399.1, read as the reverse complement.
AAAACTGCAATAGTTACACCCCTCCTTCAGAGTGCAAACACTGCACTGCCTATCTCCAGGACTCATGTCCGGCCTGCCGGTTTCCCTGACTCATTTCATAAATGTTACCTTGATCACACTCCAACAGCACGTCAAGTCCTAAAAAACATTTGACTCTATTCGCTCATATCTAAAACGCTCACATATGCCTACTGGAAATCAAAGCCCCTCGCAAACAAAACCTTTATACCCCCTATCTCCAACCTTTCCTAGGCCGACCCCTATCCCCGCCTTCCCTCCACTACAGATTTATACACTCTCGAAGTCATTCTATTTCCTTCCACCCTCTCTACATGTCCAAAGGACCTCAACAACCCATCTTCAGCCCTCTGGATAATAGTTTTGGCAATCCCTCACCTACTCTTAATTTCCAAACTACGAATTATCTGCATTATATTCACACCACACATTGCCCTCAGACATGACGTCTCCACTGCCTCCACCCATGTTTCACACCCATATAAGAGTGTTGGTATAACTATACTCTCATATATTCCCCTCTTTGCTTCCCAGGACAAAGTTCTTTGTCTCCATAGACTCCTATGTGCACTACTTACCTTTTTTCCCTTATCAGTTCTATGATTCACCTCATCTTTCATAGATCCATCTGCTGACATGTCCACTCCTAAATACCTAAATACATTCACCTCCTTCATACACTCTCCCTCCAATCTGATATCCAATCTTCTATCACATATTTTTTTTGTTTTCCTCATCACCATACTCTTTCCTATATTCACTTTTAATTTTCTTCTTTTACATACCCTGCCAAACTCATCCACCCTCTGCAACTTCTCTTCAGATTCTCCAAAAAGAACAGTGTCATCAGCAAAGAGCAACTGTGACAACTTCCACTTTGTGTTAGATTCTTTATCTTTTAACCCCTCACGTCTTGCCAACATGCGAGCATTCACTTCTCTTACAACCCTATCTATAAATATATTGAACAACCACGGTGACATCATACATCCTTGTCTAAGGCCTACTTTTACTAGGAAATAATCTCCCTCTCTCCTACAGACTCTGACCTGAGCCTCGCTATCCTCGCAAAAATTCTTCACTGCTTTCAGCAACCTGCCTTCTGTTCCATATATTTACAACATCTGCCAAATTGCCCCCCTATCCACCCTGTCATACGCCTTTTCCAAATCCATAAATGCCACAAAAACCTCTTTACCCTTATCTAAATACTGTTCACCTATATGTTTCACTTTAAACACTTGGTCTACACACCCACTACCCTTCCTAAAGCTTCCTTGCTTGTTTGCTTTCCTACTCTCCGTCTTATTCTTAATTCTTTCAACTATAACTCTACCATACACTTTACCAGGAATCCTCAACAGACTTATTCCTCTATAATTTTTTCACTCTCTTTTTGTCTCTTTTGCCTTTGTACAAAGGAACTATGCATTCTCTCTGCCATTCCCTAGGTACCTTACCCTCTTCCATATCTTCCACACATATATTAAATAAAAGCACCAACCATTCCAAAACTATATCCCCACCTGCTTTTAACATTTCTATCTTTATCCCATCAATCCAAGCTGCCTTACTCCCTTTCATTCTACACACTGCCTTACGAACTTCGCGCACACTCACAACTGGCTCTTCCTCACTCTTACAAGATGTTATTCCTCCTTGCCATATTCACGAAATTGCAGGTTCCCTATCTTCATCAACATTTAACAATTCCTCAAAATATTCCATTTTCCAGATACCTTTAACTCTCCATTTAGTAACTCTCCTCTCCTATTTTTAACTATGAAATGCACAGGTTCCCTTGGCTGCCTCAACTTATTAATCTCACTCCAAAACTTTTTCTTATTTTCAACAAAGTTTGTTGATAACATCTCACCCATTATTATTTTTATTACTGTGATACTGCTTTGAGACCTGACAAACCATGCTTGTGATGATGGTCTGAGACCTTGCAAACCATGCTTGTGATGATGGTCTGAGACCTGACAAACCATTCTTGTGATGATGGTCTGAGACCTTGCAAACTGTGTTTGTGATGATGGTCTGAGACCTGACAATCAATGCTTGTGATGATGGTCTAAGACCTCAAAATCCATGCTTGTGATGATGGTTTGAAACCTTGCAAACCATGCTTGTGATGATGGTCTGAGACCTGACAATCCATGCTTGTGATGATGGTCTGAGACCTGACAAACCATCCTTGTGATGATGGTCAGAGACCTGACAATCCATACTTGTGATGATGGTCTAAGACCTAAAAAAACATGCTTGTGATGATGGTTTGAAACCTTGCAAACCATGCTTGTGATGATGGTCTGAGACCTGACAATCCATGCTTGTGATGATGGTCTGAGACCTGACAAACCATCCTTGTGATGATGGTTAGAGACCTGACAATCCATACTTGTGATGATGGTCTAAGACCTAAAATACCATGCTTGTGATGATGGTTTGAAACCTTGCAAACCATGCTTGTGATGATGGTCTGAGACCTGACAATCCATGCTTGTGATGATGGTCTGAGACCTGACAAACCATGCTTGTGATGATGGTCTGAGACCTGACAAACCATGCTTGTGATGATGGTCTGAGACCTAGCAAACCATGTCACGGCTGTGTATGTACACTTTGAACGTTCGAACACTTAAAGTGCACATAGATTATTCGTACGCTCAACGTACCTATTGAAACCACGTACAATCAACATATGCTGAGACGCCACGCACATTCAGACGTACGTTCAGTTAACACGCACACTCAACTCCAGCCAATGGAGAGGGAAAAAAATCAGAAAAACTAAAGCTAAAACGAAAGTATTAACGTAAAAATGCAACTAAAACGAAACTATTAACGTAGCAATGTAAATGATACGAGAGTTTTAACGTAGAAATGTAATTGTAACAAGAGTATTAACGAGGAAATGTAGCTGTAACGAAATTATTAACGAAGAAATGTAACTGAAACGAGAATATTAAAGAAGGAATATAACTGAAGAAAAATAATGAAACGAGAGTATTAACGAAGAAGATCAAGATACGAAAGGAATTTAATAACATTTGAATATATTTTATAACGAAAATAATAAAAGCGTTCTGCGAACTGTAAGAGAGATTGAGACTATTAGACCACAAGACGGGCAGCTTTCAACAGATTTATTGCAGCTGTATATTACATAAAATTACATTGTTATTTAGGCATTATTCAAAATGTTTTATAGAACTATGTACACATGTGTTCATCTTCCTGTTCTTTAATGAAGAAGGAGAACAAGAAGAAGACGAAGACTGAAGGAAGAAGAAGAAAGAAGAAGAAGAAAGAAAGAAAGAAGAGAAGAAAGAAAGAAAGAAAGAAAAGAAAGAAAGAAAGAAGAAGAAGAAGAAAGAAGAAGAGAAGAAGAGATGAGAAGAGAAAGATGAAAGAAGATGAGAAGAAAGAAATGAAAGAAGAAAAAAGAAAGGATGAAAAGAAGAAGAAATGATGAAAGAAGAAGAGAGAAAGATGAAAGATGATGATGATGATGATGATGATGATGATGAAGAACCAGGAGTGTATTGAGATAATATGTGAACAAGGGTGGTACAGGCATTCACCCAAAACACTCGCACTCTCCTAAGTGCGGATTTTTGGTGAATTATCCCACCCAAAGTGTTGTGACTGTCCATTTATTACGGGGTAGCAGGTGTGATGTAATATAAACTCGTCTCTGCAGTAAAGACAAAGTTACCATTCCAAAAACTAAAAATATTATAAATTGTTATTTAAATATATTGAGACGATTTGGAGATTATAGAGGCAAGGGAACGTACAGTATAGAACTCTGACTGAGGCAGAAAAAAAAGATGATCGCTCTTACCTGTCTTATGCATATTTTTTGAACAACTGGTTTCTGGCACCGCACTTCCCGAGACATTGATTAAAGACTGAGGCTCATGTACGAACTTTTAAGTAAAGTTGGTTATCGCCACGTGTAAGCTTTAAGCGTAATGGAAAATCACGCTGACATAAACCTGAACTTGCTAGACTGAGAGCGCCTCACTGAAAGCTGGACCTCGGATCACCTGCAAAAAATGTGGACTGCAAAATAGGAGTTTCAATGAAAGCGGCAGAAGAGCCAGGACTGTAAAAAAAATTATGATGAACACCAAATGGAGTCGTTAGAGGAAAAATGAGAATAATATACAGAGAGTGAACAATAACCCTTTGCAGTGAAACTGCACAATATCTGTGTTGCTTTCTGTCCTCCGTACATTGTTCGTTCAGTGTTCATGTTCTCTCTTGTTAGGTTTATTATCCAGCGGTATAACTATTCAAAGTTGACAGGTATTTTCCAATGGTATAAGTATAGAGGGATTTTAAGTTTGTTGTGCAATGGAGCATGTTTCCAGTGATGGCTAGTATGCCGCGTATTGTTCGAGGATAATAAATTGTTATCCAGTGAAGCAATTGTCTAGAACTGGTGTGGATGATGAGCTTTAATTAAATGAAATGAAGTCGAAATTACAGAAATAGGAGTCTGTATGTCGACCTCTAGCTTGTCTGTTGACCTCGTGTGTTGTGTTTATAACGCTGTGTGTTGCTTCTGGCGAGGAGTTGATATGTAAGCATATGTCAGCATCCCTTTGCTGTGATGTTGCATAAGATGTCAGGTGCTCAGCCCATACTCAAGAAGCGATCGATGAAGTTGTTGGGTGTGTGGCAGTCACGCCATAATGCCCAAGACACCATCTTCAAAACATGAATATATGCCACCAGAAAGCCACCATCGAGGGGCCATCGTGACGTGGTATGCCCTCAGACGTCACCTTCAAGACGTAGGAGCATGCCCCAAGACACCACCTTCAAGACGCTAGGGTGTTTTCTCGATACATCACTTTAAAGAAGTAACAGTATGCTCAGTGAGGGGAGAAAAGTTCCTTAGATAAGAGTGGAAGCATGAATTAGTGGTGGTGGTGGTGGTATAACTGGTTGAATATTTGTTTGGCAAGGGGTGTATATCGTTCCCTTTACCCCCCTCCCCCATCTCTCCACCCACTAGGAGTTATCATGGGACCTTCCTTGGCTTTCTGGTCCCTTCAGCACTGAGTTCCACTTTTGTTTATTGTTACATTGTGTATTTTTTTTGTTAATTTAACCAGACTTGATTTGAGTTACGTATTTTAGCATAATTTTTTCTGAGTCCTCGCCATTTCTTTTAAAGGCCTTCTACCTATCTTGTGAGTGACTACTGGTCCTTGTTTTTTTATTCTATTTCAAGCCTTACTGATTGGACTGGGTCACTCGACACTCGTGAGACAAGATGGGCAGTTGGATCTAGGCAATAGATCAGAAACTTCACCTCGTCTTTAACTGAACACAGCAATGTGTCACTCCACCTTTGTAATTGATCATCTGTGCTATTAATCGTCCTACAGAAAGCTTCCATCGATTACGCCTCCAGCCTATTATACATGTTAAACAACTACTGGCAATTTTACTCAGTCTCGGGCTGAATTTTATACCATTCACGTCCACCAGTGACTACCTCGTCTCACACAGGCTTCTTGTTTACTCCTCATGAATCCTGAGATTTACCACAACCATCGGCACATCAGAATACCATCTGTCTGCTGTATATATTAGCTTCGTTTCACGACATTTACATATGTATTTTAATTTTTCATTGTTTGTTTTAGTTAGGAACACTTCATATTTGATTATTTTACATTTTTTATAATATATTTTTGCTTATCAATAAAATTGTTTTTCTTCTGCTATAATTTATTATTCTATATCTTTATCCATGTGGAGGAATGGTCCTTTCAAATACTCTTTGAGGGGTCTGAAATGGCCGTTATATGTTCACTACCATTAAGATGCAATATGTACCAACAATCGGTTTCAAGATGCATTACACCACACTCAATACCATCGAAGCACAGTATACAGTGTGACACAAGCATCACCTTCATAATGCACTATATTCTAAACCATTTAACCTCATGAAACATTATATCCCCAACAGTGGCCGACTTTAGACACACAAAAGATTCCAAAACCAAGACTTGACAATGGTCCACTACGAGCAGAAAGTTCGCATTAATATCCCACTCCTAAGTGCATTTTTTTAAGTGAATATTTATTTCACTGGTAAGTGCTTCAACGTGTGTAGATAATATATTGCCTCGAGGAATGTGAGGGAAGCAGATTTGATCCAAGGAAAGGGAGAGGCACCTAAAAACATTTTGATCAAGACCCTTCAAGGCGCCTACCTCCCATATATTTTCCAGAAGCTAATTTTACGTCTGTCGCGAGGCTTGTCTCGACTCGAATGTCAACAAATTAGCTTTATGAGAAGGAAATGTCACACATTCATTGTTGGAACACCTCTTTAAGGGGGGCTCCTTGTCGTGGTAAAGAGGCTCTTGGCCTGAGGAATTGGACCTTTAGGTCTTCTTCCTCAGACCGTACCTAGTTACCCCCAAACCCCCTTCCCTATCCCATCCCACTTTTTTTTCCCTTTCCTCCCCCTCCCATCCCTCCCTTTTCCCCATCCCATTTGAAGCCTCTGGGGTCCTCTGGCATTATGGTTTCTAGGTAAGGGAAAGTGTGCCTGGATACATCCCACTCCGTTGGGTTCCTCAGGAGTGGTGTAGTTTATCGTAGAATCTGGATCATCTGGAGGCACCCTGCTCCCTTCTAGGATTTCCAGGAAGTGGGGCAGGGAGTCCTACAGGTGAGGGGTGCATCTCCAGAGGCTACCTGTCGGTTTTGGGAGGTGGTAGCCGAAAGAGCTTTGCTCTGTGGCGCGTACCCACCAGCCCTTTCTCTTGTCTGCCGAGGTGGCTCGGAAGATGTGAGGTTGCTATCTCCGAGCGCTGGTTTACGAGCGTGAAGGGTAGTGTATCATACACAAATAACCCGACTTGGACCATTGACTTGGTCAATGGTCCAAGTCGGACCGAAACGTCGTCGTGAGCTTCTCTCTTTTATGCGCGGGTTATTTGTTTATCGTTCCAGTCACTGTATTGTGCCTTTTTTGTTATTTAGTGTATCATATGGGTTCCACACTTCATCTGCGCTGCTGGTGGTATCAAGGTCCTCTTGGATGAGAGGGGGAACTTACAGCCCTTTCATGCCTTCTGGTAACTATCTCTCTACTGTCCCTCTTCTTCTTTTTCTATCCTTTCCTTTTTGTCTTTAAAATAATAATAAGAAAGTAGTGCCACCATCATGGAGTCTTCGTTCCCAGACCCCCCTCCTCCTCCCAGGCCCTTTTTTGTTACCTCGTCCTGTTCTGGCCTAGCTTCATTTTTGGACCATTCTCCAGACTTTTCCCATACCCTGAACCTCCTGCTGGTGAAGCTTCATCACATGCACCAGGTACCAAGGCTCTGCCAGTTTCTTCTAGTGCCTCTCCCTCTTGCACATTTTTAACTATGCATCCAGCTTCCCCAAATATGGTGCGACGGTTTTCGGATCACCCACCTGCCTCAGATCGGGCCGCCCACGGTCCTAAGCCTAAACGTTCCTGACCATTTGCTGACGACGGTTCTTTGATTTCTGCTCATTCCTCCCAGAAACGTCCTACATGACACCCACTTTCTTTACACACTATGTTTACAAGTACACAGTGGACTAAATTCTTTTCCATACATTCAACGTCTCCAACTGATTATCTTGCAGACCACTATACTAATAAAGCTCTTTTATTACACGCTGGACAATATATATCCTTTCACACTCTTTGTAGTGGTGCCCCTCAAGGAAGGTTCCTTGATGTTGGTGAGGGGCTCTTGATTTAGGGAATTGGATTTGTGCTCCAGTTCCCCGAATTAAGCCTGAATGCCTTCCACATCCCCCCCCCCAGGCGCTGTATAATCCTCTGGGTTTAGCGCTTCCCCCTTGATTATAATAATAATTTGGAGTGGTGCGCACATCGTTACATCTCAGAATGCAGACCAAGCTCACGATCTTTCCCATATGACTTCCATTGATAACGTTCCTATCACAGTTCACAAACATGCTACTCTCAATTCTTGCAGTGCTATGGTGGTCTTACCGCGTACCAATGTACACTGTGCTTTTCTGTCTTGCAATGACGATATTTTAGAGCAATTAGCCTTACATAACCTTCCGATACTCAAAGAGGATACATATGTGCTGCATGCTTGCTGGTGGAGGAGCTTTCCCAGTAACATCACCCGCTTAACCTTTGTTGTAAACTCCCGTCCGCTGTTTAAATCGCTGGACATCGCCTAGAGGTCTGCAAAGTGGTTCCTACACCCAACAGTGTCGAAATTGCTGGTGCTTCAGACATCCAGCTAAATACTGCAGGTCTGAGGCAGAGTGCCTGGTCAGTGGTGCTGCAGATCATGTTGATACATCTTGCAGTCTTCCTCCCACTTGTCTTAATTGCAACGAAACTCATCCTTTTTTTTCCCCACCGATGTCAGGTCTATCTTAATGAATGTGAAATCCAGTGTCTTAAGGAGAGTGATGGCCTTACGTGTGCTATGGTTATCTCTCGGCTCTGCCTTTAGGGGTAATCTTCCTCGTGTTCCTTATTCTCGAGTAGCTAGAAGACCTCCAACCTTGGTGGTTTCCTCGCCTACCAGCTCCTCTAGTGTCATATTTTCCAGAGTCATCATCTCTAATTCTTTTGCGGATTTATCCTCTGAAACCCCCACCTCCTTACCTCTTCCTACCTCTACTTCTTCATCTCGCCTGCTAGTTTCTCAGTCTGCGAGGCCTCGCACCCCCCGCACCTTCACGTCTATCACCTGCAAAGTTGAACCTGTCGTCCTAAGCCCAGGTCTCTTCGCATTCCTCCGGTGCTTACAATTCCCAACAGTTCTCCATCTCGGCCATGGTACCTGGTCCTCTTCCCCTTTCTAACTCTCACACGATGGTGGAGGTTCACCCCCTCCCTCGTGTGGTCCCCTCTGTTCCTGTTCCCCCTAAACTCCTTCCTCTCCTGTTTCACCAAAGAACTCCTCTGTCTCTGCCAGCACATCTCTCCAGGTTAATACTCCCCTTCCCTTTCAGACTTCTTTGGTCCCCTTCATAGTCTCCCCGATCGCTACTTGCTCTATCTCACCTGTTTCTGAAGTCATGGTATCGACTTCTTCGTCCGCTGAAACACTTGATACTATCTCCGACTATACTGCGGAAACGAAACTCTCGATGGACACCAGTGTGTCTCCTTATGCCCCTTCTTATTTTTCACAACCCTAACAACAATTTTTTCCTTCCCAGTATTCCGATTCCTCCTTGCTTACACGCTGTCTGTTGCCTCCACACATTGACTTCACTGACCCTACTAGCTCCAGGTGTTGCTCTGCCATTTCTCCCCAGTGCATTTGAAACGTGTTGCGTGGGGCCATTATCGATTAAATCAGACTGAAACGTCTTTTGGATTTCAAGCGGGAAAGGGGCAGCCGCTACCGCATCATACTGACTAACCGCATTGGGGACAAATTTTTTCTATTTTTTACCTCTGTTTCCCCTACTTGTGCGATTTGGAAAAGGGATGGAATTTACGGGGAAAGTCGCTACAACCCAGCCCGTTTTGGGGGGGTGTTACTGTTGCGGAACCCTTAAGTTGCCATGGAAATGGGGAACTGTTTTGAAAAAATGATCAGTATAAGTACCTTAGGGCAGATCCACACTTTCCGCTTGCCGGTCAGGGGCACGGGGCCGAATATTCATATCATAGCACAAATCTGTATTCTACAACCCTTACAGCCCTTTTGCGTCTTTCAATCTTGTTTGGACGCGGGGGGCTCCCCAACAATAAAAAAAATCTCCCATTACTACCGTCTCACAAACCAGAACTTCGGATTGATCCCTCACTATCGCCCATTTCCGACCATGTAGTCTGCAAGGTATGGAACGATTGTGAAAAGACGTCTGATATGGTAAGGAGACTCACAATAGTCCTTTTTCCCACGCAATATGGTTTTTGCAAGGGCCCCTCACTTTGGACCCCTTGCTCCACTTTGATAGCATACGAAAACCTTTGCTAAAAACATCTGTCCTACAATCTTTATTTGATCTCGAGAAGGTATGACATCTTGGAGGGATAATATCGGCCCAGGCCACAAATTTGGGCCCCCATGGGTTTTTACCCACCTTCTTTGCTGCTTTTTTATCTGAAAGACATTTTCGTTCGTGTTGGCGATTCGCCCTTTTGACTTTTTTCGGCCGAGGGGGTCCCCCAGGTTGTGTCCATCGCATATTTGGTCGTCACTTTTTGTGGATACTTCTCTAACTTACGTGGCGCAACTATCGCAAAACAGCCTCCTTTTAGGATGCAATTACCCTGTTTCTCATTGGGGCCAATTCCATGGATTTAAAATTTTTTATTTTAAAACCCTTTCATTTCCTTCACCGACGTCCCCCGTCCCAAAATTCCTTGTATTTGCACGGCTCGCTTATCCTGGGAAAATGAAACGGTCAATTTTTTTGGGCCTTCTATTTTTATCGGGTTGACAAAGGAAAACCCCAAAATTTCCCGTTTGAAGGGAGCTTGCCATGTTTGACTGAACCTCCTTAAAATTCTTGCGCATCGTTCGAGCAGATCGCCGGGCTCACCTCCGTTTGCAATCCGCCCTAGTCTTGTCAAAGCTAGATTATGAAGATTGAGACTCTTATGCAACATATGGGAATCTTTATTGAGGAAACGTTTCGCCACACAGTGGCTTCATCAGTCCAATACAAAGTAGAAAGGCGTAAGGAGAGGATAAGTTTGAGGTTTATCTGGAGTTTATCTGGAGAGAGTTCCGGGGGTCAACGCCCCCGCGGCCCGGTCTGTGACCAGGCCTCCTTAGGTCAGTGTCCCAGGATGCGACCCACACCAGTCGACTAACACCCAGGTACCCATTTTACTGATGGGGAACATAGACAACAGGTGGAAAGAAACACGTCCAATGTTTCTACTCTGGCTGGGAATCGAACCCAGGCCCTCACCGTGTGAAGCGAGAGCGTTAACCACCAGGCCACCAGAGTCCCTCAGCCTGGAGTCGATGTGTTCAGTCCATCAGTCTTGTAGAATGTACAGCATAGGAACGAACGAACGAACAAGTTCAGGTAAGATCCCAAATGGGATGAGCGGGGAAGACGGGACAGACGAAGAATAGCACTGGAGAGGAGTGTTCATAGTCGTAGAAACAGAGCCAGGGCTTAACCCAGCAGCTAAGGCGATCGTGGGACAGACATTGATAACAGAAATTCAGGCTCTTCTGTTGGGACTCCGGTGGGGTGAGCGGGGAGAACGGAACAGGCGAAGATTAGCGCTAGAGAGGAGTGTAGAATTGAGCCATGTCTTAACCCAAAAGCTAAGGCGAACGTGGGTCAGAGAATGAACAGCGCAAGGTACCTGTCAGAGAATCCAAGGTTATTTGTAAATAGGGTTAGGAGCAGGATCATACAAGGAGTAGAAAAGGTTGTGTTGGTTTGTGGGTCTGCGAATGTCTTCGTCAAGGAGGGAGGTCCAGTAGTCATGTCGTGTCTCAAGTTTGTCTATCTGTCACTGAGCGTTTTCCAGTACAGATTAAGCGCAGGGATGTCTAATTGGGCATGGAGAGACTCGCTTGTGGCGAAGTCCTCCCATCTGACATCAAGCACCCAGTGCAGTGCCTTGTTCTGGACACGCTGCAGTTTAAGTAAGTTCGTTTTAGCTGCAAGAGAGAGGGCTAGAGGAGAATAAGTTATCAGAGGACGTCTTAGGGATTTGTAGAGGTGCAGTTTGATGTGTTGGGAGGCATGTTGCATCTTGTAGAGGTCCGCAAGGGCCTTACTAGCTATTGCATGCCTTGAGTAAATGTGTCCGTGTAAGCGAAGAAGGTAGTCAAGATTAACGCCAAGGACAGTGACGGATTGTGTGATGGGGATGTAAGTGCGGGTGTCAGCAGTTCTGAGCTCGACAGGTAATGGAGGATCACGTTTCCTATAGTTAAAATATGTAATGCTGGATTTAGCTGCGTTGGATTTGAGCATCCATTTTTTTTCCCAGATTGCTATCCTGTTGAGCTCATTTTGTGTTTTGTGTGAGTGTATCTATATTGGCGTGAGTAATAAGTTGTGTAATGTCGTCTGCATGGGCTAGAGTGATGGAGTTGTGGTATACAGGTGTTGGAATGTCGTTAGTGTATAAAATGTAGAGGGTAGGGGAGGGGACAGATCCCTGGGGTACTCCAGCATTTAGTGTGAAGTATTCAGAGTAACAGCCTTGGAATTTGATTCTCATAGTGTGGCCGTCTAGGAAGTTGCAGAGGAGTTTACGAGTAGTGAGAGGCAGGTTAAAGTTAGTGAAGAGTTTGTGTTTGAGCCCTTCATGCCAGTGTCAAAAGCTTTTTCAACGTCTTTTGCAACCAGGGCTGTCCTGTTTCTTTGTTTTGTGTTTATGTGGATGTAGTTGAGAATGATGTTAATGGCATCCTCTGTGGATCTGCGAGTTCTGTAGCCAAATTGACCATCATAAAGTAGAGAGTTGTGTTCCAAGTATCTGCGAAGGCGACGATTGATGAGTTTTTCAAAGAGTTTTCCTAAAGTTTCGAGGAGGCTGATAGGACTATAGTTTCTAGGGTCAGAGTGGCCTTTATTGAGTTTAGGAAGGAGGATAGCAGTAGCAGCTTTGAGGAGGGAAGGGAAGTATCCAGAGGCAAGGGAGGCATTGAGAAGGTTTGTGTAGGCAGTAATTATAGAGTTTAGGCCAGAGGCACCAGGAGCCTTGGGAGAAAGGTGTCTGAGAAGAGTTTTAATGTCTGTGTTGGTGAAAGGAGTGTCAAGTTCTTGGGAGGAGGTAAGAGAGTCCAGATGGATGTGGCTGTCTGGTGTTGTTTCGTCTGTGTGTATAGTGTTCCAGTGTTCTATGTTCTGAATGTGTTGGATAGCGTTAGGGTGGGGTGGGTGAGGGTGGAAGATGTTCTCCCAGATGTGTTTGAAGATGTCTGTGGGTCTGAGATGTGTGTGTTGTTGTGGGTGATGTGTTTGAATTTGTTGGTGGGAGTGGTGTCTCTGATTTTTTTGATAAAGTTCCAGGAGGCTTTAGTGTTTTTAATACGCTGTTTGTCTGCTTGTTGTATGTGCTGTGACCAGTGATTGTTGTGGTCTTGGTCTAGACTGTGTAGAATGTTGTTTCTGAAGTAAGTGAGATATAATCGGACTTTATTAAATCTGTGTGTGTTGTGGAGGAAGCAGCCGTGGCAGCAGACAACTAGTCTTCTTGTTCTGATTGAGGGTTTGAAGGAATAACCAGTGGTGTGAATTTTCTTTGGTATTGCAGTGTTGGCTGCTTGTGTAATGGTGTCCTGGATGAGAGCAAGTTGAGTGTCGATGTTAGAGATGGGTTTGTTGTTGTAGTCATAGGTGAGGTTAGTATTATCTGTGTGTTGTTTGAAGGCATCCCAGTCAGCATTCTTGTAGGAGAAGGAAGGTGTGGCCGGGATGAGGATAGGGTTGGAGGAGATGTGTAAGATGACGGGAATGTGATCAGAGCCTGTAATAGGGCCAGGTGATATGTAGTGTTCAAAGAGAGCTGGCTCGGTTTGCCAGAATGATGTTGGGTCTGCGTTGGCCAGTGTGGTTGTAGAAGGTGTTGAAGTCTGGGGCGAGGTGAACTAGGTGTTTGTGGTTTGTAAAGTTGAGTAATTGGTGACCAAGTTGGTTGTTACTGGTGTGATGGAAGGTGGTGTGTTTAGCATTCATATCAGCTAGTAGGTATGTTGGTGTATTGGTGTAGTTGAAGACTAAGGAAAGATTGTGTATGTTGAGAATAGTGTTTGGGGGAGCATAGGTGGTTAAAAAGATGAAGGGTCCAAGGTGGATGTGTATTCTGACCGCAAGACAATGTTGGTGAATAAAAGGGATTGGGAGAAATTCATGTTTTATGTTGGATTTGACAAGGATGGCAACCCTATCGTGGGGATCATAGGGGGACTGTAGTGCAGTATAACCATAATGGCAGATACATTGAGGGGCTTTGAGGCAGGTACTGTTTAGCAAAACAATATCTGGCCTCTCTGCTTCAAGGAGCTCAGCCAATAGGTGTCTAATTGTTAAGCAAGAACGTAGGTTGAACTGAATCACCTTAAACATGATCTAATGGTTTCGTCATACCAAAGTTAGTGTCGGGGGAGGAATTTGGATTAAAGCCCGTGATAGTGGTGCCATCGGTGGATGTGTGTTTGTAGGTATTACGGACCCCTTTCCTGGAGGGGGAGGAAGAGATGAATCTGTTTTTATGTTCTTTGGTCTGTATATCAGAAGTTGGGGCAGGTTTAGGGTTGAGTGGATTTTGTTTTGAGGAGGTGGAGTTGGACCTGGATGAAGTCTTGGATGTGGTGGAGGAGGAGTGGGCGATGGTGGATGCAGAGGAAGTAGAAGCTTTGGTAATGGAGGAAGAAGTGGGTAAAGAGGTGGGGGAAGTAGTAGAAGTAGTTAAGAGGGGTAGGGGAGGGGGTAGATGTGAAGAGGGGTAGGGGCAGAGGGGTGTTGGTGGGAGTGAAGAGGGGTAAGGGAGGAGGAGAGCTGGAGGGTGTAGGAAGAGGGGGAGTGGGAGAAGTAATAGGGGGTTTAGAAGAGAAGCAAGAAGAAGGGATGATTAGAGAGGAAGATTGTTAGCAGACAAGATTAGGTTAAGGACATTGTGGAAAATACTGTATACATTATCCAGAAATACAGTAGTTATATGTAAATAGATGGCCATACTGTATTTAATTAAATTTACGTTATAAAAATTGGGAAAAAATTCTGTGCCTGCACATAAGAGAGTCACCATTGTTGTTTGAATTAGACACTAACATTAGAGAATAATGGGAAGAATTTTCGTGCTCTAGAGGTTAAAATTGGGCTGACACCTCTCAAATAGGAGCCGAAATTGTTGGATGTGCATTCCTGCATAACTTGAGATGTCAGGCGACTGGACAAGACAGCTCCAGGAACCTCAGATAAGTCTTATGTTGTAACTCTGGCCAGTGTTATTTTCATAGATAGACAATGAGGTTTTCTGAGTATGATACACATTAATCTCCAGTCAAATTGGTGAGTGATATTAAGATATATTCTCCTTCTGTTATGTAAATTGTATATATATATATATAATCGTTTATTAATTTTAATATAGTCCACAAATTTATATATTTACCAGAATTCCTGGTGTATGTACATTTCATTTGTAATTAATAGGTCTAGAGCAATTTGTGGATATGACAGTGGTAGGTATCGAAGGGGGACATTTTTTGTGACCTAGGTGTCCCAAATTCCTACTTGTCTATGTAACTCTGATAAATAATAATTATCTTTGTTATCATTTACTGTTATGTACATAATGAGTTACATTCAGATAAATGCAATTTTCCAAATTTAATTTGCCCGTTGGTCCTTCTTGAACCGGAGGTAATTAGTGAAGTCATTAATTAGTTAATTACTTAATAATTATATGGGAAATGACAGAAGGAGGTGGATGTTAAGTTCACAAATTTACTTAATGTGTAGTGGATTATAATTGCAATATTAATTTGATAAAACAATTCTGGCCAAGATTTATATCAGTGTATGTGTAATTGATAAGCCAAGTGTAGCTAATTATATTAATGTGTATAATATTAATTTTGCTATGCCAAATTCTGGCAAGGATTTATATTAATTTATAATATTAATTTTGATAAGCCAAGTCTGGCTAAAGGTTTGTATTAATGTACATTTAAAATTTATATTATAATTTTCTTACATGTGTAATTACTAAGCTCAAGTGTAGCTAACATTATTAATGTGTATTTAAAATTTATATTACAATTTTCTTACATGTAATTGTAAAGCTCAAGTGAAGCTAGGATTTATTCAAAAGTAAGTTGTACTATTTACCTTTATAAAGTGCATAATTTAGTACACAATCAGTGTTAATTAATTAAGTTGAATTTAATACATTGCATCATGGTTGAAAATGAGGAAATTAATGTAGAAGACAAACATGGAATACAGAGCAAAGAAAGCATCACTACAGGCTAGAAAGGGTCATGTAACCAAGGCATATAATAAATGTTTGGAATTAATGAATCAAGAAACTCTGAATACTGATGATTTAAAATTGTATTTAGATGCTTTAGGGAATAGATATTATTCATACAAATTATATTACAACAGATATGAAGGAGATTTGTTAGTAAACTGTGCAGATGAGACTGAAGTAGATCTTATGATTAATCAATATTATGAATTAGAGGAAAACATTTTTTCTTGTAAAAGTCACGCCTTGAATAAATTAAAATGTGTAAACCAGGCAGTTAATCAATCTGCTCCAACAAATAAGATGTCTACCAAAACTCCCAGAATTATGTTTACCTGTATTTAATCCTGGAGAGAATTGGGAGGAGTTTTGGTCAATTTTTAAAGCAGCTGTGAATGATAGGAGTGATCTAGCCTGTGTAACTAAATTATTTTACCTCAAAGGACAGATTAGAGGAGCTCACATACTCATACAAGCCTTTCCCAATGTAGATAATTCTTACAAGGAAGCAGTTGACTTGTTGAAAGTCACTTATGGTAATATAGAACAATGTAGGTTGGATCTAGTGAATATCATTGTTAATTTAAAATCTCCAGATCACACTTACAAAAGTTTACAGCAGTTTTAGAGTTAAACTGGAGAGCACTCCCCAAAACTTTAAGTAATAAATATAATATGAAGGAATCAGACTGGTTATTGAGTGCCATGGTACAGAATAAATTAAGCTGTAAAACACTTGAATGGCTCTCGAAAAAATATCACAAAGGTTATTTTGGTCTGGAGGAAATAAGACTAGGTCTACAAGAATTAATTGTTCAGTTGCAGACCAGCCAACCAGCTCATTTTAAAGATGCAACACTGAGGTATCTGTCAAGTTTCACAATGGGAAAAATTATCCCAATGCTAATAATCAAAATTCATTTCCTAAAAAGAGTTGCATAGGTGCATATCAAGTAGCAGGAATCAGAAATAATGATTCTCCACAAGGTAAGAAGAATAAGTACCCTCCTAAGGGTAGCACAGTAATAGGAAACCAGTCAAAGAAAAGAGAGATTGTCTTTTCTGCAAGGGTACTCATTTTTCTAAGAATTGCAATGCATACAATTCATGGAATGATAAAGTTGAAAGATTGGAGGAACTTGACAGATGTATCAGGTGTTTAGGTAATCACAATGTAAAGAATTGTCATGCCAAATTAAACAACTGTTATCAATGTCACAAAGGAAGACACCATATAGTCATGTGTAAGGGTCTATATGACAATGTTGATAATAATGATAATGCTGATAATCCTGACACAACAGTAACTAATGTAAAAATTGCTGCTAATGTTAATAATGATGGTTTTGCTGAAGTAGCCTTACCTGTGTTACAGGTAAAAATTGATAAAAGGCATAAATAAAAAAAATTAAATGCATTATTGGACCAGGGATCCCAACGTACTTTCATAAAACGTAAATGTCTTGAGGGTATGAAAGTACAGATGGGAGATCCCAAAACCTTTAAAATTACTGGTTTTCTCTCGGATAAAGGCCCTCAATTGTATGACACTTTTTATATAACTGTCGGGTTTGGGAAATGAAAAAAACGTGTTAATGCAGTAATTGTAGATAGACTTCCAGAGAAAATATCTACAGTAGGGCTTAGTAAAGCTACAGGCTCTCACATAATGTAAATTTAGCCCCTTTCTGGTGTAAGTAAATGATTCTGTAGGCCCAAAAATATTTTGATAAGTAGTTGACTATTATGCCTCCTTTGTAAAGGGTAGGCTAAAGAAATGTGTATCACCGTTTTGAAGACTGCGGGAGGGCCATGAAATGTATGGTAGGATTCCTCGTAATAATTCATGACTAGGGGGAAACTACAAATACCATAACTTGTGTCTTACTCATGAAGTCGTACCCCAGTATAATTCTTCTATAGAGGATGGTGTTGAGCCAGTGCAATAATTGGGGGAATTAGACAGCATTAAATAAATGTAAATGAAGAAAGCCCAGACGATTTTTTTACTCAGGAGCAATACCTGAGAGATGAAAAAATTTGAATCTGGACAATACGGGGTACGACTTCCGTGGAGACTGAACCATCCAGAATTGCCCACTAATTACAGAATGGCATATGGAATTTAAAGGCTCAGCTCCGCGAACTGAGTAAGACACCGGGAATTGTTAACTGCCTATAATGATATAATTGCTGAACAGTTAATTAATAAATTTATAGAAGAGGTACCTCATGAGCAAGCCAAATTTTATAGTCACTATTTGCCACATCACGGAGTGAAGAAGGATTCTAAGAGCACTCCTCTGAGAATTGTGTTTAATTGTAGTGCCAGGAGTAACAAAAATGTACCTAGTTTAAATGACTGTTTGATGACAGGTCCGTCGTTGACGGAAAAATTAGGGGATATCTTATTAAATTTCAGGGTGAAGAATTATGCCTTTACGGCTGACATAAGTAAAGCTTTCCTAAGAGTGGGTTTACAAGAGGCTGACCGGGATTGTACCCGCTTCTTATGGCCTGAGAATCCTAGTGACCCACTTAGCCCTCTGAAAACCTTTCGCTTTAGGAGCGTATTATTTGGTGCTACATCCAGTCCTTTCTTACTTCAAGTGACGATAAATGCACACCTTAAACGTATGATTAGTCCATTGAGTAAAGTAATGAGCAAACAATTTTATGTGGACAATTTCCTTGGTGTGATGTCAACTGAAGAGGAACTTTTAATGACTTATGGAGAGGCTAATAAAATAATGCAAAGCGCATATATGCCTCTGAGGGAATGGAATAGTAATTCGTCCAAATTAAAGAACAAAATAAGTAAAGATTACCCTGGAGATGAAGTGCCAAAATGTAGTAATGTATTGGGATTAACTTGGGATACTGAGAGAGATTTGTTAATGTTAAAACCTAATAATTACAGTATGCCCAATAAATTAACAAAAAGAGTCTTGCTTGCTGAAGTTTTTAAATGTTTTGTTCCACTAGGTTTAGTGTCACCCCTTACTATAAGAGGGAAATTATTAATACAGGAAGCATGGAAACCTAAATGTGCTTGGGATGAAATTCTACCTGAGGAATTCATTAACAGGTGGGATGAATTATGAATTATGATTATGAGAAAATTCCAATGTTGGAGTTCCCACGCCAGGTAGCCAATCCAAATGGGAAAAATGTACTCCACATTTTTTGTGATGCTTCAAAATTGGCATATGGAGCAGTTGCTTAACCCTTTAATGTTTAAAAGTGTTTTTTCTCTTGTTTTTGTCTAAGCTAAAGTTCTCCCAATTAAATCACATACTTTACCTCAGTTGGAATTAACAGCCATTTATGTAGGTGTCAAATTAGCTAATTATATGAGAAATAAGTTGCAGGAGATAAATATTAGCGACACTGTAATTTGGTCTGATAATGAGGTATCTTTACAATGGATTCGTAAAGGGGAAAAAGTAAAATTGTGTACGTACAAAACAGTCACTGAAATTAATCAGATGCAAGAGAAGTATAATAGTTTGGGTCAGCATATGTTAACATTTAATCATATACCTGTGAGGAGAATCCAGCTGATTTCTTGTCTCGAGGTTACCTTATGCTAAATTTGTAAATGCTGTATCTGGTTTAAATGACCGAGCTGGTTGGTAAATAAAGCTAATTGGCCTGTACAAAAGGCATATACTGCTCCTGTTGAAATTACTGTGACCACCGCTCCAATAATTTGTCCTTCTTTAGCCATTGATATAAATAGGTATTCTTCTTTACCCAAACTAATCAAAGTAACAAGTTGGGGTTTAAATTTCTAAACAAGATGAATGTCTCATATAAGTTTTCACATCCTCTTGAATATTGGATAAAGAGGGTACAAGAAGAAATCTATGGAAATGAGATTAAATGGATGATGGAAAGAAAAATTGTGAAAGGTTCCATAATAGAGAAATTGGGACTGTATTTAGAGAACAGTGTAATTAGATGCAGAGGTAGGTTACAAAATGCTGAATTGGATGATTATGCTAAACACCCTATCTTACTGCCCAAAACTTATCATCTAAGAAATTTGATTGTTCTAAATGCCCATAAAAATGTAATGCATGGTGGGGTACAAGATACCTTAAATTGTATTAGGGAAACTTTCTGGATTCCACAAGGATGGCAAAGTGTAAAAGGGGTGATTAAATCTTGTGTAATGTGTCACTGTGTGGATGCCAGATGCTATATGTACCCAGGTCCTCCACCATTGCCAAATGAGCAATTTGAGTCGTTTAGCAACGAACTCCGCCCGGCCGCAGTGTGGAAAATACTGTATATATTTTCCAGAAATACAGTAGTTATATGTAAATAGATGGCCATACTGTATTTAATAAAATTTATGTTATAAAAAATGGGAAAAAATTCTTCGCCTGCACAGAAGAGAGTTGTTTGAATTGGACACTCTATCGCTAGTGACTAATGGGAAGAATTTTCGTGCTCTAGAGGTGAAAATTGGGCTGACACCTCTCAAACAGGAGCCGAAATTGTTGGATGTGTATTCCTACATAACTTGAGATATCAGTCGACTGGACAAGACAGCTCCAGGAACCTCAGATAAGTCTTATTTTGTAACTCTAGCCAGTGTTATTTTCATAGACAGTGAGGTTTTCTGAGTATGATACACATTAATCTCCAGTCAAATTGGTGAGTGATATTAAGATATATTCTCCTTCTGTTATGTAAATTGTATATATATATATAATCGTTTATTAATTCTAATATACAGCCCACAAATTTATATATTTACCAGAATTCCTGGTGTATGTACATTTCATTTGTAATTAATAGGTCTAGAGCAATTTGTGGATAAGACAGTGGTAGGTATCGAAGGGGGACATTTTTCGTGACTTAGGTGTCCCAAATTCCTACTTGTCTATGTAACTCTGATAAAAAATAATTATCTTTGTTATCATTTACTGTTTGTACATAATGAGTTACATTCAGATAAATGCAATTTTCCTCAGACATGTGAGTAGTCTGATTGGTAAGCTTGAGAGATTACCATCGCAGAGTGGGCAGCAGTGGCGAGTTGATAGTGTAGGTGTATGTGTAGAAGAGGTAGACCAAGTGCGTGGGGAGGCCCAGGCATTGGGGGTGGGGGAGGGCGGTTTGGTAGGGGAGGGATGTACAGGGATGGGGTTGGGGAGGGAGGTAGGTTGGCTTGCTCTGAGGGAGGAGAGAATGTCTTTTCTAGAGGGGCAGGAATTTGCAACTGCCGCAGTTAGAACATTTAAGGGGGAGGTTGCAAGTATTCCAGAAGTGGCCAGTTGCTGAACATCTGGAGCAGACTTGTGTGGATGTGCATGTGTTTTTGTCGTGGCCGAATTTGTAGCATTTAAGACACTGTGTGATTGGGTGGAAGTTTGGAGTGAAGAGAGAGTTTGGAGGAATGCGGATGGTCTTGGCAAGGATTCCTTGACTGAAGAGTGTAGAGGCTTCAGAAGGAGTAGAACAGCATATTTTGAGAATGGTAGAGTTTTCTGGTCTGTAAATATCGTCAACAGAGACTTTGTTCTTAGTACTGATGTCTTTGATTAAGTCTTCTTTGTCTGTGTCATTGGCTGTCAGAAGAGAATAGTCTACGTGTTTAGCAATGACTGTGCTTTTGGCATGGTGCTCAGGAGTCCAAATAATGGTGAAGCCTGCGTTGAGAAGTTTTTGTCTGGTCTTGGTTGATGTGTACGTTTCGTAGGAATGTCAAGAAGGAGTTTGAAGCCTGAGTTGGTTTTAAAGACTTTAAGTTGAGGTGCACCAGTGATCTGATATAACAAATTTCAGGACAGATAGTGGCATCAGGATTAGAGAATTTGAGGTTTAGCGAGAAGGAATTGGATTTAGAAGTGGCAGGTGTGGGCAGTAGAGGGAGAGTGGAAGAGGGGTGGGGGGTGGAAGGCAACGAAGGCATCTAGTTACGTAAAGATGAATAAACAGTTGTGGCGGTGACAATCGGCCAAAAGGTGAAAGTACGCAGCTAGGTAAGTACATGTAAGTAGACACACGTACTTGCCTGGTGCAGGACACCGAGGAAGTGAGCTGTAGCTTGATGGAGCACTATATCCTGAGCGGCGGCGAGACTGGCTGTATGGCATGCAGTCGACAGGTGTAGACTTCAGGCAGCAACAGGTTTCCTGCCCTTGGGTAGGCAACCATCGACGCACCAATCCTGATGGTGAAGGGGAAGACGAAGGTCCAGCAAGCATCACTCTAAGCAAAGTCTCTCCCAACATTCGAGAGAGGCGAGATCGTCGATGATCAATGAACAGACTTCGACATAGGGCCGTAGACGTGGCTTATATACTGTTGTCAGGCGAGGCGAAGCAGGAGGGGGCTGGGTCATAGTGGAACCATCCACTAGTCTAAGTAGGTCTTCGTCCAAAGGTTGGACAAGTTTTGAAAAATTCATGGGTACATGGGAACCTTATGGAGCGACACCCTATTCCTCTCTGTGAGGTTTGCAGGGTCCCTATTTCTTCACTTTCACTTGCTTCATACATAGCCACACCCTGAAAGACACAGGAAGTACATTCTTAAAAAGATACTTTAGCATAATAAAACCCACAGCCCTTTTGCACAAAAGAGCTCACAGTCCAAAGTACCAACTTAAACCCTTTTCAAAATTTAAAGCCCTTTACTCAAAACCAGTTTCCTAAAAGGGAATCTGACAAAACCTCACAACCCCCCGTTTTTCTCATACCCCCAAAATTTAAAAAAAAATAAAAAAAAACAAAAAAAATTTCCCCACCCCACCATTAAAACCCCCAATTCGAATAACACTTCTTTTAAAAACCCCGCACCAATCCACTCCTTGCCCCCCCCCTCCTTTACACTCTGTCCCCAAATGCCCAAAATAGTTGCCCTTTCCTCGAAACCCTCTATCCCTGAATTTGTTATGCCATAACCCTCCCTCGGTAAATATCCATCTAAAATTTAAAACCCTCATCCCAAACCTACCCCTTTTTTCCTAAAAAAACATCCCAGGGCCCAAAATTTCGCTCCCCCCCACCGGCCTCTCCGTAAAACCCACGAAGTAACACGAAGTCAGCAAACCAAAAAACCCATCGCATTTTGTACCAGCACCCCCCCCCCCCCCCCACATCCAACTTAATTAATGCCCGAACACTACAAATACCTCTCCACCCACAATACGTAAAACCCCCGCTAAACCCACTCCCCACGGTTCCAACCTTTCACAAAAAAATACTGCATGGGAAAAAAGTGTCAAAAAAAAACCCCCCACTCAAACATTCCCGTCCCCTGCACACCCTATTACCTAATACCTTCCCCCACGGCAATCATTTTGGAGAAAAAAATTTAAAAAAACATTACCTCCCGCACCACAGCCAGATGCCCCCCATATATCACTCCATGCATACATCGGATACAAACCCACAACCCTAGCAACTACCTCCCCACCACCCACCCGAGCCAGAGTACCTATCTTAACCCCGCAGGGTTGCCTTGCATAACACAACAACCTCAACATTCCCTCACACAGTTGAACATCCCTACCCCTCACCCAACGTACCAAGTCCCTTCTCACCCATGCCAAACCTGTACCTGTGATTCTGCCCTTCCTCAAATAACTATGTTTAATGTACATATCCAACAACCTTTGATGCAGCGCCATTAACATCAACCCCAGCCCTCCGTGGCGTACCGGTAGACACACATCTCTCGACAACCATTCACAACCTGAACCCCAAATATATTGATACACATGCTTCAACAGACGCTTCTCATCTCATGTTTCCAAGGGATATATGCCTGCCACATGCCATAGCTTACTATACAGTTTCACATTCACCACAATAGCATGCTGGTGCACCGCCAAACCTCCTGTACGCAAACCCGCTAATCTACCCAAAAACCCTATCTACAGCTTCTTTCGAATTCACCTTCCGTGCCACCAGGATATTTTCCATGTGAACCACCCCACATACCTTAAGTCTACTTACCAGGGACCAACCTTCACCCTGTTTGTATACCCCACCCACACCATCCCCCACCCTCAATAACATCGACTTATCTCTATTAAGCGTCATTCCTGTTGCCATGCCAAAACTCTCCACCAACTCACTAACCCTAGGTAAATCTTCAGACCTAAATAGCACTGTGGTGTCATCAACATATCCAACGATCCCCGGTTCCACAGACACCCCATCCCTCACCATCCCTTCCCGTATGCCCCAACGCACAGCCCTATAGAACGGGTCTTGGAGCAATGCAAAGAGAAGCTGTGACACAGGGCATCCCTGCCTTAAGCCCCTTTCCATCCTAACAGGTTGACCTAATCTACCATTCACTTGTACCCTAAACGTTGCCTTCTCATACAACACCTTAGTCCAACTGACGATTTCCCTCCCAAACCCCTGCCATTGCATAAACTTCCACAACGCCTCACGCTCCACACAGTCATATGCTGCATACCAATCTAATGCTAAAACCCCACCCTTGATATTTCCCCCGCTTTCATCTATAAACCTACGTATAATTCCCTGCCCCACACACATCGAATGCCCAGGCACTCCATATTAACCCTCGTTCAAAACGCTTTAGCAAAGATCTTGTAATCGCCACACATTAAGGTGATCGAACGGTAGTCGTGCACACATTCACAAGACTTTTTTTTAGGGACCATGACCACTACACCCGTTTTCTGCTGTTCCCCCAACCTACCCCTGGTTTTCATGGCATTAAATAACTCCACTAAAAACCCACGCAAACACTCCCAGTTTTCCCTATAAAAATCACAAGGGATGCCATCAATACCAGGTGATTTACCCATGCTCATCCCACCCACTGCCACCCTAATCTCCTCCTCACTTATAAGCCCACTCAATCTCAATCAATCCTTATGCACTAGATTACGGTTAACCCATTCGCCCATTGCGCCTAACACCTCACAATTAACCCCCACACTTTTACCATTCTTCTCGTACCATGCATCCACATAACCCATACCCTCTGTTGATGAAAGCACCTGCCCCTGACGATATCCCGCCAATTGCTCCTGTACCCGCAAACTCATCACGTCCGTTGCCCTATGATGTGTCCCCTGCTCCCGCAAGACATACCCCGACGGACGGTCCCCCCATAAGACCTCATCAAGGCCCCCTGCAACCCTTGCAGCATCTAAATTGCGATTTTGAATATCCCTAATCCGTTGTTTCAAACCCTCAATCTCACCCATCGGATATGGACCCCCCCTCCCATATAGCATTCCTGTACATTAAAATGGTATAAAATACCGACAGGTTGTTAGGAAGACACATAGAAACAGTTAGGATCTTTATTTGAAACGTTTCGCCTACACAGTAGTAGTTTTGAGGTGGCATCCCTCAGGGGAGTAGACATTGTTCCTATATGAAACAATATTGTTTCATACTATGGAACAACCCTTTCTCCAGACTGGGGGACTGACCACCTCAAAACTTTAAGGGTGAGGACTGTTTACATCTCTTAAAGTTTTCTGCTTCTTAAACTTTTCTGTACTTGACTGAAAACCACTGTGTGGGCGAAACTTTTCACAATAAAATCCCTAACGTTGCATATTGTTTTACCTAACACTTTCCTGTATTGACCTCAAGGAAATTTAAAAACCCCATATTGAAACCGCCTCTCTTCCTTTTCCCCGCTTCTGAAAAAAATCCCTCACCTTTCCCATCCCAAACCATTCCCACCACCAAGACATCAACTCCCCCCTCCATCACCCCACCCCTTTTCCAACCACACGCAAAAGATTCCTCCCCTCCCTTGTTTTCAAAACCCCAACATTCATTTTCCAGAAACCTGTAACGTTTTCAAAAACCCTCCCAATTTTTTAAATCCCCAAAACCCCTCGTATCAGAGAAGCTTACATTCAACACACACGCTCACCCCACCCCCCGGGAATACAAAAGCGATCGCCTCACTCAAAATCATGCTTAAAAAATGAACTTACCCGCTACCTCCCCTCCAACATCCCCCTTTTTAACCCCTCAAAAGATCCCCTAAAAAAACCGATAAAAAAACCCTCCCCCCTGGCCTACTCCCTTTGTCGGGCAACACAGTTCCAATTTACCCCCTATAATTGTAATACCTGGCACGATCTGAAATGGTAGAAAAAGGGACATCCCTAAAAATTATTGTTAAGACCCATTCCCCCCTTCCCCCGGGCCCCTACACCCCAAGAAACCCACTCGAACCCCTCCCCCAAACCCTCGACCCAACCACCCGCCCCTTCTCCCCCCACCTCATACCTATGAAAGAAACGGTGGCTTCCTTAATTAATAGCACCACACCCCCTTTCGTCTGTAAAAACCCATGACATGTCTATCCGGTATTGACAAACACCCAAATATTTATAATTATGTCCTGCAAGAACACAAGTCTGCACTATCTCCTCAAAAAAACCCTCCAAACTTTTCATTTCCCACTGCCTTCAAAAAATTAACATTTAAAGTAAGACACCTGAAGGCCGTAATGAGGGCTTTCCCTTTAAAACCCCCAACCATTAGAACCCTGGTGGAAACCCCACCAGCCCCCCAACTTCCCCCACCTTCCCTTGCTCACGCTCAAAAAATCTTTAAACCCCTTTATCTCTAGGCATTAGATCATGCCAGGGGTTCTTCCCGGGCCTTTGCCCAGGCGTCAAAAAATCCTCATTCAAAATACAGCCGTCCCTTGCGAGAGCCCCGCTTCTCACCTTCACTCCTCCGGCATCTTCCCCGGGACCTCCACTGCCACACCTGAACCTGCCCCCCATCACCCCAACC
This sequence comes from Cherax quadricarinatus, assembly GCF_026875155.1. Classification (NCBI taxonomy): domain Eukaryota; kingdom Metazoa; phylum Arthropoda; class Malacostraca; order Decapoda; family Parastacidae; genus Cherax; species Cherax quadricarinatus. The sequence goes on along the minus strand of NC_069399.1, from coordinate 74,226,136 downwards.
TTCTCATTGAGGCCACCCACCTCACCTCTACGCTCACAGCATCCAAGCCCGCATTGACCGAAACATCCAGTAATCGTCTAGGGGCCCCCTGAATTGTAGCTTCCAAAACATGGTGAGCAATTGCAGACCCTCACCCCTCTTTGCCGACCCAACCCACGTTTTCGCAAGGCCCGTGTCCACACTCGGGTACACGCCTCCTCCCCCCACCCCACCTCCCCGCCTCCCCTACAAAAGCTTACGTTGCGTTGCCGTTGCATAAGTCAGTAGTACCATCAGATCCCGCCTCAGCATCAGGTTTCCCACGTCTCGTTGGACAAGTCGGCGCTATGTGGTCGTACGCCCCACACACACGGCACGTACGCCTCTGACCTGTGTATGTTTCATACACCTGAGTCTGGAAGTCCTCCATTCCCACATAAGATGGAATAGGATGCCTTAGGGACATTTTCAGGGAAAACGTCCCTTCAGGGAAGCCAACTAGTGGCCCATCTCGCCAACGTTCCAATGTCGCCATATGGATCGTCCCATATCTTCCAAAAACCTGCCGTAAATCACTTTCATCAGCCTCGAAAGGTACATTATGCACCTTGACCCAGGTGTAGAATCTTGATACATCATGAAGATGAACACTAATGCCAGGGGTAACCGTCTTAACCACGTCCTGATACTTGGCCACCATGTTGTCATATGTACTGCTCAGCCGGAACTTAACGAAAATGCATGCCACACCATTCAGTGAGACTCCATAAAGGTCTTCATTAGCGATGCCATACGTATCCCGCAATATCGCCGTAGGCAACATGTTGGTATTCTGGGCAGTAAGCACGCCCCTCACTAATTTCAGATAGTGTTTACACGTCTGCGGCCCACTCTCCACCATGATGAAAATACTGTCACCTGCCACCAGGGTTCATAGCGCAGTTCCAAGTACGTCCTCTCTACTCAAGAGTTGAGAGACGAATATGAAAACTGCGCAGAAAGCCAGATGATTCGAGAGCTACTGCGCAGCCTGTCCGCACGGCCCGAGAGCGATGTGGACAATCATACTGCATATCATTAACCATTACCGTTCCAACAAAATATGTTGCAAATTATATATTTACATAAAATAACACCTTTTTATAATGCTATACGAAATACACTTAAATTACAATTGAAACAAAGTAACGAAAAGGGAACATACAACAAGCATGTATTTAATATATAAAAATCTTCACTTCACATACACCAGATTATATTATCTTTGTATAGCACCTTTGAAGACAAAAGGAGAATCCAGACAGACTTAAGTCATGCCTTGTGTCACCTCATACCATCAAACACACAAATACTGTATGAAGTACCCTCACACACCTTATACACACAATGTAGTGCAACAACACTACTTACATATTTTATTCAAAACCGTCTAAAAACAATGTGAAAAACATACTTTACACAACCACCCAGACCACACACACACACACCACAAAAGAAGCATATTTGTTATATTACAAAACATACTTCACACACTAACACCTATACACACTTCCACAATCAAGAAACTAGCCCACCGCTACCCCTTACTTTATACTTAAATCTCTTAAATCCTTCAACCTGAATCTACGATAACCTTCAGTAAATGCTGTCTCCCATCTTCCCCCATAAAGATCCCTATTGCGACACTTAGTTCTATATACTGTAGCCCCTAACACTTTTATCCTTTCCTCTACACCCACCTCCCTCATGGCTCAAGATGTATAAATAAAATCAGTAACCACATACGCAACAGCATTCACCACCTTCTGACTCCCCCCACCTATATCTAAACTTAACACCCTCAACACCTGTAACCTTTCCCCACCCACTAACCTAACTACCCTACTTAACCATACCCTCACATCTACTAAACAAGTACAAAAGTACACCGCATGAATTATTGTTTCCGGACATCCACACGCTTTGTGCTCCCCACCCTCCCTTAATCTCCTATTAAATAACAACCCCAGATGGCAAGATCCCATGTAAAAACCTAAGCATAACCTCCCTAACACTTGGTTTTACACGTAGTTGCTGAAGACTTTTCCATATAGAACCCCACGCATTCATAGGGTATGCCCCCTCAACTGCCGCCACCACAAACCCACCCCCCGCCCTCTCAAGAACCTTCAATTTAAGCTGATCTGGATCCCTCACCGTCAGTAAAACTCACAACAGCCTCCCAAACATTAAATCCCTACCCCTCAATCCTATTTACACAAGAACAACAACAAGGACATAACATGTAGGTGACCCCTGTAACAGGTTCAATAATATAATTAAAGCCATAATCCCTTCAGGTATACACTATTTACATATAATTACTGTGACATATTGTCAATGCACAATACAATAAGAAGAATATTACGATAAATATATCGGTTACTCACAACCTGCACAAATAATCAATATATGAAAGGACCTACATCACAATCTCATGATAAAACAAAGTACATACTCTTACTCAACTAACCCTCCAGTACATAAGTTCCCTACAGTCACACATACTCGCCTTACCACAAGTCTTACGAGTCAGCCACAAAACTAGAAAAGCCATAAGCATTCCGCACTCATCTACAGGCTATGCACATTATATAATATAGCAATAAAATACTCGGTACAAACACATAAAACCCCGTTTGCCAGGGCAAAGCCTAAAGGTAAATCAAGTACTTCAACAAAGAAAGAAGGCAGTAGACTGACATGAGACAGCTATAACACATTATATAACTGCACCACCACATCCTCTCACACAACCACATTCACCACAACCACACATTACACTGATACACACAGCAACACAGCCCTTGTGCATACCCAACCCCGGAGACGAGCCCGTTCCATCCCCTGAACTTCAACTCCCCCCCCCCCATTTCCACAACGCTAACAATGTTCTCACACTTACTACGATACCCTGCTGAACAAGCCTGGTCGCAGCGACTTCCATATATTTCCCGATTACAACACAACATTCTATGTGCAAGAAAGGTATAAAATACCGACAATATGAAAGTTAAGACACATGTGCAACATCTGGATATCTTTATTGTAGACGTTTCGCCATCCAGTGGCTTTATCAATACAGATTCTAGGACATAATTAGAAGACAGTAGAACTATATACAAAAGATGAGGTAATCAGTCCCTCAGCCTTGGAGTTAGTGTTGACAGCATCGTGGTGGAGGAGAGTCTGGAGCAAAGGCAAGAAGACTGACGGTTATAAAGGCGTCAGTGGATAAGGACGTGCAGCAGACGAGGGCATAGTCACTGGTAAGCGGGATTCCCCAGTGGAAGTAGGTCCTTCCCAAAGAGATGGGTTAGTTGTAGCAGCCGTGAAGAAGGTCTTGTAGATGTCCTCTGAACCACGATTCCATGATGTTGCAGTGTGTGACAAGTTGTGCAAGAAAGGTATAAAATACCGACAATATGATATCCAGATGTTGCACATGTGTCTTAACTTTCATATTGTCGGTATTTTATACCTTTCTTGCACAACTTTTCAGACACTGTAACATCATGGAATCTTGGTTCAGAGGACATCTACAAGACCTTCTTCACGGCTGCTACCCTCCCCCCACAAATTCTCCCACATTGTCCTAAAATCTAACCCTACCTCCTCCACCCCAAGAAGTCTCACATTTAACTTCCAATACCCTGGATACCTCTTAGGCAAGCTGGCCCAAGTCAAGTCCGTATAAACAGCTCTATGATCAGTGTATACAGCATCTACCGTATGCACGCATATCACCCGCACACTTCTCGTCACATATAACCTATCTAGCTTGGCCGCGTATCCCTGTCTATGAAACGTATGCTCAACCATCAGGTCCCCACTCCAATAACATCCCTTAACCCCACGCCCAGCAAAAGATCCCTTAGGCTAACCAAAAAACACCCTGCCCCCCGTGGCTCCACATCCTTTCTATGTACTACACAATTCCAATCACCGCCTACGATTGTTACCGAGGGAAGAGATCTCAAATAATAAATCAAAACATAAAGCACAAACTCATTCTTCACCCATACATCATGCTCTGCCGGCGCATACACACAAACCACTGCCAGTCACTCACCCACATACACACACACACACACACACACACACACACACACACACACACACACACACACACACACACACACACACACACACACACACACACACACACACCACACACACACTCACACACCCACACCCACACACACACACACACACACACACACACACACACACACACACACACACACACATGACGGAAGGGTTAGACTCAGAAGTGTCCCTGTTTGCAGATGATGTGAAGTTAATGAGGAGAATTAAATCTGATGAGGACCAGGCAGGACTTCAAAGAGACCTGGACAGACTGGACACCTGGTCCAGCAAATGGCTTCTCGAATTTAATCCTGCCAAATGCAAAGTCATGAAGATAGGGGAAGGGCACAGAAGACCACAGACAGAGTATAGGCTAGGTGGCCAAAGACTGCAAACCTCACTCAAGGAGAAAGATCTTGGGGTGAGTATAACACCGAGCATGTCTCCGGAAGCACACATCAATCAGATAACTGCTGCAGCATATGGGCGCCTGGCAAACCTGAGAACAGCATTCCGATACCTTAGTAAGGAATCATTCAAGACACTGTACACCGTGTATGTCAGGCCCATACTGGAGTATGCAGCACCTGTTTGGAACCCGCACTTGATAAAGCACGTCAAGAAACTAGAGAAAGTACAAAGGTTTGCGACAAGGTTAGTTCCAGAGCTAAGGGGAATGTCCTATGAAGAAAGATTAAGGAAATCGGCCTGACGACACTGGAGGACAGGAGGGTCAGGGGAGACATGATAACGACATATAAAATACTGCGTGGAATAGACAAGGTGGACAAAGACAGGATGTTCCAGGGAGGGGACACAGAAACAAGAGGCCACAATTGGAAGTTGAAGACACAAATGAGTCAGAGAGATAGTAGGAAGTATTTCTTCAGTCATAGAGTTGTAAGGCAGTGGAATAGCCTAGAAAATGACGTAGTGGAGGCAGGAACCATACACAGTTTTAAGACGAGGTTTGATAAAGCTCATGGAGCGGGGAGAGAGAGGGCCTAGTAGCAACCGGTGAAGAGGCGGGGCCAGGAGCTAGGACTCGACCCCTGCAACCACAAATAGGTGAGTACAAATAGGTGAGTACACACACACACACACACACACACACATACACACACACATACACACACACACACACATAAACACACACACACACACACACACACACACACACACACACACACATACACACATACACATACACACACATACACACCAGGAGCTAAGACTCGACCCCTGCAACCACAAATAGGTGAGTACACATATATAACAGGCCTAGTGTCTAATGGACATGTGCCTAGGACAAAATGGTAACTAACCCCTCCACCATCCATTTACTAGGAGTACCCTACCTTCCTCCCATCCCTCACATCTAATTACAACAAACGGGCTCGTCTCCCGAATCAGGATGCCAACCCCACCCTTCAAACGTTCCGAATATGCCACAAACACACGATATCCAGCCACATTCAAATCCCGACTAACCTTAAAATTATGCTCCTGCACAAACACAATATCTATGGCATAACGCCTCAAAAACCCCTGGAGCCACAAACGCTTCACATTCGCACACATCCCATTTACATTTACAGTCATACACCTGAAACCTTCATGAAGGGTTTTACATGCTGCCCTGGAACTCCTGTCATAGGCGCATTACCAGCCTTCCTACTTTTCCCACCTCGCTTTCCACTGTGAGCGGGATTCCCCCCCGGTCGAACACGTGACCGGACACACCTGTGGCGCCTCCACTCACCACGTCAGCCCACGGCTTCTTCCCCGGCCTCTGCGCCGGGGTCAAGACATCATCGGAATCAGAGTGCATTGCCGCCCTCTTTCGCCGAACACTCTCTGCATCCATGTTCTGGTCGGGAGATGCCTCAAAATGTACCTCCACCGCCACCTCGACCACGGTCACCACTCCAGTAGAAGCGGCACCCGCAGTCAGCTGAGTGCCTCTCCTCTCGTCATCGCTCTCCTCTGTCCTTCCACCGACTGTACAATCATCCCCAGCTCTCGTCGTCTCCAAAAACCTGTCCGTCAACTGCTCTAAAGCCACATCCTCCGCTCGTTCCAAGTCACTCAACTTGGTCTCCCCCTTCCACCAAAGCGGAGGCCATAGAGCCTACAGGCATTGATGGGCTCGACCCCACCGTCAGGAACTCCCTCTCTCCACCTCCTCGCTCCAAGAAGAACTATGGCCATTTACAGGTGTCCCGCTGACAGGCCCCCCATCGGGTCAGGCCCTCGCTCCGCCCTCTGTCTGCATCCTATCGTCGCTGCTGCTCCTCACACTGGGCTGCCATATGGTCATAAGCGCCACATAGCCTGCAAGTCTTGCGCTGCCCTGCATAAACGCCATAACTTGTGTCTGGAAGTCCTCTAGGATGACAAACGATGGGATAAAATGCCTCAGCGTCATCTTCAGGTTGAACGTACCTTCCGTCAAGCCGGCGTATGCCCCATCCGCCCAAGTACCCGCTGTTGCCAGGTGAACAGTACCGTAACGTTCAAAAACGTTCGTTAGGTCTGCCTCGTCAGCTTCGAAAGGCACATTACGTACCTTCACCAGGTGTAGCGTCTCGACACATCAATGAGACGAACTCGTATTGCCGAGTTAACGTCCACACAGCCATCTTGATACTTCTCCACCAGGCGTTCATACACTGCCGTCGATAGTAGCTTGACGAATATCCGGTGAGCCCCATTGAGTGATACTCCATACAGATCCTGATCAGCAATGCCGTATGTGTCGCGAATAATCATAGGTAGTATCACCTGTGCAGTCTGAGGTGTAACGACACCCCGCACTAAATCAAAGCACACAGTGTTGATGCGCCTTCTTGTATTCTGCGCCATCTTGACCCCTCAAGGAAGGCTCCTTGATGTTGGTGAGGGGCTCTTGATTTAGGGAATTGGATCTGTGCTCCAGTTCCCCGAATTAAGCCTGAATGCCTTCCACATCCCACCCCAGGCGCTGTATAATCCTCCGGGTTTAGCGCTTCCCCCTTGATTATAATAATAATAATGCGCCATCTTGAGAAAATCAAACTGTGCAGGAAGGCCTCTCAACCAGGAGCATGTGCGCAGCACAACCACACGGCCCGAGAGCGATATGGTAAATAGAATAGTGGATATTAGTAGTAAGGGAATAAATTGGTGGGGGAAGTAGGATCCTGCCCGGGGGGGGGGGGTTGAGGGATGACTACTTTAGGATACCCATCGTAAATTTTTTTCTGGTGTTTTACGCCATGCTTTCTTGTAAGCAGTACAATTATTCAAGTGGATGTATTATGCATAGTTTTTTTTTTACATATCATGGACATTTTTTGTAACATTTTTTTGTTTTGCTAGGTAGCTCCATTATGTTTTGCTGATATTATAATGTCTTATTTGCTCTGTATCCTAGGATTGTGGGAAGAGGTTTTGTTTTCACACACAATACTGATGTGTGCATGTACTATCATTGTTGTCTGGACGGCAGACTTGGTAACGCTTTCTCATTTTATTTTATATCTGATATATGGATTTTGATAAAATATATATAAACAAACACTTTTGTTAATAGTTTATAACTTAATGTTTTGTGATTTTGGTGTTCATGTACCACCATTGTTTGTTAATACTTATTACTTAAGTTACTGACGAGTTCAGGATATGTTCATAAATTTAAGTTGGATTAATATGATTCTACAGATTGGTGAATGTGGGTATAATTTTAATGTGTGGGTGGGGGAGAAACGTCAGCTGTGTGTCAGCACAGGCATTAGTAATTATTTTGTATAATGCCGGGTTTTGAATGATATTTGTGAGTCATATTTTTGAGTGTCATACCCCATTAAGTATTGTGTTATTTTCTGTTTGGTGTTGTGATTTTTGGTTTTATTGTTCATAACCAGTATCATGGTTCATTTTATGATACTTTTATACCTCCTTGTATTTGTGCAATGTTTTAAATAAAATATCTAAAAAAAATTATGACCTTGGAAAATAGGTAATGACAAGGTAGGTAAACTTGGTAATGGGACACCTGTTGTGGTAATTGTAGCAGGTATAACAGGTGTTTGACCACTAGTTACAGTAGGTCTCTGTGACAGAGTTTTGTGGCAGGTAGCCTGTACTCCTGTCCACCTTAATTGTTGATACACTCATTCGCTGCCTGACCACGGTAGAGTGCGGATGTGCTCTGCACCCCTCTGCTGTTTTCAGGCGAGCTACCTTGTACCAACATGGCGTTGAGTGTGAGGAGGCGCGTAAATGCCATCGGTATAGAGCTGCTTCTTGGGGCAATTTCACCCGCTTCAGCGTAGGTGTTACTTCCAACCATCATTAGGGAGACGTATGGTATCCAGGACGATGAGGTGTATGGTGTTGCCCTGAATGGGGCATACAGAATCTTTGTCAAACTGAATTCCACGTCCGTGTACGAGTCTTTGGTGACGAGATTCCAAGACGTGAGTCTTGACGCTACTTCAGCTGTGAAGGTGCGTTTGATCGACGTATCTCGCCACTTTACATGGGTTAGGATTCGTAATGTCCCATTTGAGGCGATGAGGCTGACATCAGGAGTGTTCTCGAGGCATATGGGACCGTACATCTGGCACAACAGGGCAAGTGGACGGCTGGTGCTTACATGGGCCGTCTGGAGGGAACCTTTTCCCTGAACATGACTCTGAGACATCCCATACCGTCTTATGTCGTGTTGGAGGACTTCTGGGCGCAAGTTATGGTTTCGTACGCCAGACAGAGACGTACGTGCAGGTTATGTGGGGCGTACGACCATATGGCGGCAGCGTGTGTGAAACTGAGGAGGGCGCCAGCACAAATTGGTGAAGCACCAGTTACCAGTGTGGTAGCTGTTGTTGAGAGCCCCACGCGAAAGCAAGGCCTTGGGTGCTTGTGGAGTGAAGTGGTAGAGGATCCCATACAGAAGACTGGCATGTGTGAGGCAAACTGTGACATAACAGGAACTGTTACTAGGCAGGAGAAAAGTGCAGAAATGCAAGTGCAGGAGGAGGAACAGGCTCTCGAGGAAGAGCTTCAGGAAGTGTTGAGGACATTGACGCCGCCTGCAGAGGATATTGTTTCTGAGCTGGTGAGAGGCACGGCATTGCCTGTGGAGGAATGTGATGATAAAAACCATAGCAGGGATGACAGGTCAAGCAGTAAGCGTGAGATGTCGCCGTGTGCCGTGGGACGGGGCGTGGTGGAGGTCGAGGTTCATCGTGAGGGAACCTCAGAAGACAACATGGAAGTGGAGGGAATCACGAGGAAGAGAGTGGCGGCGTCAGACTCAGATGATCTGACGCCGGTGCAGAGGTCTGGGAGGAAGGAAGAGTACTGTCGAGGTAGTCAGGATAAGAGGCATCGCAAGAAAGGAAGGGGAGTTGATGGTGTGAAGCCCTGTGCTGGCTCTGGGGCAGGAGGCCCTGGGATGAATGAAGAGGGGAGGAAGGGTTGGAAAATATAAAGAGGCCTTAGGTGTATGACTGTGAACGTAAATGGACTGTGTAATAGTGTGAAGAGGGAATGGTTTCGAATGTTAGTATAAATATAGGGTGGATGTAGTGTTCCTGCAAGAACACAATTTTAAGGAGGGAAGAGAGCTGGAGGTGGCGGGGTTTCAGGTCATGACTGCCATCTGCACGTCTGAAAGGTGGTGTGGGTCTATTGATCAGGGAGGCGAGCCCGTTTGTGTTGATAAGAAGTGAAGGGGGAGGGGGGGAGGGTGTTGCGTGTGGATGGGTGGTGGATGGGGCAGAGGGTAACCTTTGTTAGTTTGTATGCACCTGCTGTGAACGATGTGAAAGTAAAGCAGGAATTTGTATGTGATGACCTAGTTTTCTTCTTACGTGGTTTACCTGCGGTGGCCATCGTTGGTAGGGACTAGAACTGTGTTATCAGGAGGGTTGATGTGGAACCAAAAGGGGCGGGGCACATGTGGGCGGCCTTACGAGACCTCTTGAGGGATATTTTGAGGGATGCAGTTGGAGGGGGAGTGTGGGAGGTAGAGCACACTTTTGTGAGGAGGGGTTATGCAGATAGGTTAGATAGGTTGTACATTTCTCAAGGGGTCTTGGTAAAGTTTTTTCCGCACAATAGAGGTAGCTTATTCGGATCATAGGGCGGTCGGGGCAGAGGTGGGATGGGAGTCACTGGCGGTTATCTCTAGGGGTTATTGGAAGTTAAATACGAGTGTGTTAGGAGATGAGGAGGGGTTTGAGGGATTTACAACACTGTGGGAGGGGTTAAGTGCGGAGGTACATGGGGTGGAGGATATGGTAACATGGTGGGATGGTGTGGCTAAAGAACGAATTAGGCAATATTACGTGAGAGAAGGGAAATGAATTAATTCTTTAAAATATGGGCTGGCCAACTATTTGGAGGACAGGTTATGGGGTTGTTATGCAAGAGGGGCGGTGGTGGGTAGTTATCCTATGGATGACATACTGGCACTTAAGGGGAGGCTGTGGGAGCTCCAAGATGAGAGGTTCCAAGCAGTGAGGGTAATGGCAGATGTGGAAGAGGTGTTATGGGGCGATAAGCCTTCGTCGTGTGTATTGCGTAGGCAAAAGCAACGGCAGCATGGTTGGAGGTTCATGAGTCGGTAGGTGGGTATAGGGTGGGTCAGGTTATACACACCACAGACGGAATGGGAGTGTTTGTGGACGAGTGGTATGGAAAGTATTGGCAAAGGGATGAGGTAGGAGCTGGGGTTTTAAAACAGGTGTGTGAGAATGTGATGTGTCTGTTGGGAAACAGTGATAGGGAAGCATTGGGAGGGGAAATAACTGAGGGAGAAACATGGAAGGCTTTAAGTGAATGTGTAAGGGTAAAGCTCCGGGAATCAGTGGACTCCCGGCAGAGTTTCATCTACAGCATTGGGGGTTAATGAAGGGTTTTTTGGTTAGGTTATTAAATTTAATGAAGGAGAGGGGAGAGTTGGGGGAGAAGCAGGCAACAGCTGTAGTAGTATTGGTACCGAAGGGTAAGGGGCAACATACACTTAGGGACTACCGGGCAATATCGTTGTTATGCACAGATTATAAGCTGTTTGCCAAAATTTTGGGGAATCGGTTCAAATGCATAGTGGATAGAGTAGTATCGAGAACTCAGTTTGGGTTGCCAGGGAGGTCTATGGTGGAGGGACATGGGTTCCTAAGGGATTTCGTGGAAGCAAAAGGGGGGAGGGGGGGTTGGTGGCTTTAGACTGACAGGGATCATATGACAGAGTGGAAGGAGAGGCATTGAGAGCCATCCTCAGGGGACAGGGGTTTGTGGAAGAAATAGTGGGATGGGTAGATGCTTTGTATTGCGGTGCAATGGTGAGGGTACAGATTAATGGGAGAGTGGGTGGGAAGATTGTAATGGAAAGGGGACTTCGACAGGGGTGCCCTATGTCACAACTTTTATTTGCATGCATACAGGACCCCTTTTATAGAAAAATGAAGAAGCGTATGTGCAATAGGGGGGGTGAAGGGAGTAGAGTTGGGAGGGTTTGGTCAGTCTTAATAGGGTATGTTGATGACACTACTGTTCTGGTTAGGGAGGGGATGTCAATGGATACCTTGGATGGGGTAGTACAATTGTTCTCGGATGCAACTGGTATGAAAGTGAATTCAGAAGAGTCCATGGTCATGGGGTTAGGAGCTTGGGCTGGGAGGGTTGAGTGGGGTAGTTCAGTGGTGGGGAGGCAGGTGAATTTGTTAAAAATTTGTGGTCTCATCTATGCATACGATCTGGATGTAGCGCGCAGGGAAAACTTGATTAGGTTGGTGGATAGGATTCAGGGGTGATTGGGTGCATTGCGGCCTTATCATTTGACCCTTGTACAGCGGGCCATTGACATTGTCTTTTTGTATAGTAAGGTATGGCACGTGGCGGCCGTGTTCCCATTAACACTGACGGAGATAGCAGACATACTTAGGAGGGTTTTCAAATTTTTGTGGGGCTCGGGATGTGATTGGCTTAAAAGAAACGTGGTAATGTTACCCGTGCGGCAGGGGGAAGGGGTTTGCTGGACTTAAGAGGAGGGTCAAATGTGTCTTTATTAAAAGGGAGGTGGTGAGGGAAGGTGTGGGTGGGGGGGGTATGGTCAGGATCCTTAAAAGATTGAAACGAAAGTATTCGGGAGTGGAGCTGCGGGAGTGTGAAACTGTTTTGAGGGCTATGGCGTGGGCTCGAGATCTGGGGAAGGCCAAAATAGGTGCGATGTGTCCATTGTTGGTGGGGAGGGTTGTGGCGCCTGTAGAGGGAATTTTCCCCATGTATAAATGGGGAAGTATATGGAATAGGTTAAGTAGGATGAGGTTACAACCACAAGCATGTGATGTAATGTATCCGTTTCTGCACGGGATTTTGCCGTCAGGTACGGTTCTGAGGGATAGACGTGTGGTTGAGGGGGGTGTGTGTGGAATATGTGAAGGTGAGGAGTCGGCATTTCATGTTGTATATTTTTGTGAGGGGATGGGTAGCGTCAGGGGTTGGTTGAGTAGGGTACTCTGTAAGATTGGGGGTAAAGGGATTTCTGCTCTGAGAGCTTTAAGTCTTGACGTGGGGGGATTGGATGAGAGTATCATTAGGGCTGTGGGGTACATTATGGTAGATTATATATACATATCGTGGGGAATGAGGGGGAAAGGGGTTAATGAGGTGATGAGGCAGGTTTTAGCGGTTACGTTTTATAAAACGTTGTGCCGTAACAGGAAAATTTATGGGAAGGTGAGAGCGGGTTTTTCTCAGAGGGATATAGAGAACTTACGTTAGAGGTTTTATTAGATTTGTAGATCAGGTGGGAGGGGCAGGGTAGGGATGGTAAATGCTACTGTAGAATAGTGATGTCAGGGGTAGAAACGGGGTCGCCTCCTTGGGGTTGACAGTTGCAAAGAATGTGCGCGACTTTAGTGTGGTGAGAGATTTGGAAAATGAAAATCAAGTTAAACCTTCATTTGGAACGGCAATAAAAGGTGTTTTTCACTGGGGTTTTGGGGTTTTTTTTAATTGGTTATTTTAGGGAAATTTTTACCCTTTAACTGAGGTTTTTTAAACCTTGGTTTAATGGAAAACGGATGCCCCAAATAGTTATTTTTTGCCGACCTTGGGGCCGGAGCCCCCCTTGCCGGCCCCCCAAACCTGGCAGGGACAGGGTTGGTTCCTGCCGGGAAGGGCGGGCCCCCCTTTGCCAACACATCTAAAAAAGGGCAGGGGGAGGGGTGTCTGTGGATTGAAATTGTGGGTTTTCCCCTCCAGTGATGGAGAAAATTATAAAAGGAATACCGCATAAAAACGGGGATTTAAAGGAGGGGCAAAAGGGCGGAAAAAGTGAAGCCTTTTAAGGGGGTTGGACGTGTCAGCTTTTAAACTTCCCCGGCAGGGGGAAGTTACGGGAACAAAAGGGGTTAAGCCCGAAGGTTTTGGGGAAGGAGAATCAATTTTTTCAACTTGGACGTCATCCCCCAAAGGAAGGGGGGGGGGGCCCCGGTTTTTAGGGTTTTTTTAAAAGGGGAAACCAATTTGTTTCTGGTTTCCCAGGAATTCGTGGGGGGGAAAACTGGGGGCAAAGAAAAGGCGCCGTAAAAGGGGTAGGTTCCCTGGCCGGCAAGGGGGGAAAAAGCATGGATGGACCGATGCCTGGAAAAGGGGCAAGAAAGGGGGGGGTTTGGGGGAGGAGAGGGGGGGTTCTTGGAAGGAAGAAGGGGACCTTTCCCGGAAAGAATTTTAATTGAATGAGGGGGGGGGGAAACTTTTAAGGGTTGGGGGTGATAACTTTTTAATTCAGGTGGAGGTTAAAACGAGGGGCAGGGGGGGGGTTTTTGGAAAGGGGGACAGGTGGCACCTTTTGGCGGGGATGCCATAAGGCGGGGGCGGATTAAAGGGTGTGGGTTTAAGCTTGTGTGGCCCCGGACTAAAAAAAAGAGGGGTTTACAGGAAAAAGGCGAGCCCTTTTACCCCCGGGAAAGGGGGGGGGGGAGGAAGAGTTTTTCCCGGGGAAAAAAAGGGGGGGTGGGAAGGGAGGGGGGGTTGGGGAAAAGGCCACCCCAGGGGAAGGGTTAAAGGGGAAGTTTAAATGGGTGGGGAAGGAAAAAACCCTGTTTTAAAACTAATTTAGGTCTGTGGATTTTTGGGGGGGTTAATTTTTGAATAGGAAAGGTGACGTGCGGAGGAGCAAATTTTTTTTAAAAATTTGGTCTTTTGGGGGGCCCTTGGCTTAGGTTCCGCTGAGCTTTGGGGGGGGGTTTGGGTTTGGGGGGGAAACCCGTTTTTTTTGGGGAAGGGGGGGGAAGGGTTTTTTTGGGAAGGTTATAAAATGGGTTTTGGTGTTTAAAAAACAAAATAAAGAGGGTTTTGTCTCGGATCCTAGGCCGGGGATTTGGGGGGGGATTGGAAAATTGGTTTTGGGGCCGGGGGGAAAGGGGGGGTTTTTTTTTATTGGGGGGCCTGAAAACCAATGGTTTTGGGGGATTGGGGAGGGGAAAACTTTTGAATATTTTGGACGGGTTTTTTTCCCAGATTTTTTTGGGATTTTTAAAAAATTGGAGGGTTTGATAAGGGGTAAGTTGATGGGTATTTTTGTGGAGGGAGGGAAACGAAACAGGTTTTGGGGGGTAAATAAACTTTGAATTTTTTTAACGTTTTTTACGGGGGGGGGGTGGTTGGGGTAGGTGGAAATTTTAAACCAAATTTAAAGGGGGGAAAAGAATAATTGGGATTTTGTAAAAAACTTAAAATCAGTTAGGGTTTTTACGGGGGGGGGCGGTCTGGGGGACCCAGTTTTCCGGGAAAGGACAGAAAGGGTTTTTGCAAAAAAACGGTTTTGCAGCTTGGGTGGGGGGTTTTAAAGAGGGGCGAAAACCACAGGGGTGAGGAAAAGGGGTGAAGTGGAAATTTCCGGGAAGAATTTTTGTTGGGGGTTTTGGGAAGGTTTAAAAAAAAATAAAAAAAAAAAAATTGGGGGGGGATTTTTTATTTTTAGCGTGCAAACGGGAGGAGTGATCGGGAGGCACGGGGGTGGGGGTCATTGAGGGGGGGGGAAATTTTGGAGACCCTTAGGACATGAGGAAGGGTAAGGCACCGGGGTCAAGGGTTTTTCCAAGCAAATTTTATGTACAGCACGGGGGTCTGTTTGGGGGTTTCCAGAAAGGGGTTAATAATGCCATGAAAGACGGGGGTAAAGGGAAAATCTCAGGCAACGGTGGTGGTGGTTTGGTCCCAAAGGGGGTAAACAAAGAGTACCCTTGGGGTTACCGACCATTTCGTTGCTTTGTCTATTATAAATTATTTGCGAAAATTTTTTGGGAATGGGGTTTAAAATTTTTGGTGGGGAGGGTCTGTTTGGCTCAGTTTGGTTTACCTGGTAGGTCATTGAGTAAAAGGGTTTTTTGGGATACTCCTACACAGGGTTTGGCGAAAAAAATGTGGGGGGGGGATACTTTGTTTAAAACGCGAAGGTAAGGTGCAAATCAAGGGTTGTGGGGGGGGGAGTCAACTTGGAGTGGGGCTTGCGGGGAGTCCTTTATCAAAAATATTGTTTGCATGTGTTCATGACCCCTTTTATAGGAGGGTGGAGGATCGTCTAAGGACGGGGGGAGGGAGGGGGGGGCTAACCTGGCTGGTTTGGTGGGTTGTTGATGATACCACTATTTTGGAAGTGAGGAGACACGGTTGGGATTTTTGGGGGAAGTTTACACACTTTTGGGAGAGCTACGGGGATAAGGTAAATCTGAAAAAGTCAATAATGGGGGGGAGAGGGGGGGCAGAGAGTTAAATTTGGGGATGATGTTGTCAGCAGAGGCCCGGGGGTCTGAAACCCGGGGGTTCATGTATGAGGCGACCTATGCTGCAAGGGTTAGAAATTCGATAGGATGGTGGAACGGGGGAACGTGGTTGGGAATCTGCGACCTACCATTTAACCTTAGGCAACGTGCAATTGTCATAAAAGTATTATAATAGTAAAGTTGGTTTGTTTCGGCTGTGATGCCGTTAACGGGAACGGCGATCAGGATTTTAAATGGTGTTCAAATTTTTTTGGGGTTCGGGGTCAACGGTTGCCAAGGGGGGTAGTGACTTTCCCGGGATTAGGGGGGGGTTGGGTTTGATGGACTGGAAAGCGCGTAAATGTGTGTTTTTTAAAGGGGGAAAGTGATGATGCAGGTGGACGGAGGGGGGGTCAGCTAGTTTGGGTACATGCCACATAAGGAAATGGTATGAGGGGGGAAATAAGGAATGTAAACAGTGTTACGCGCCTTAATTTGCCAGGGAACCGGGAAAAATAAAGGTGGGAAATTTGTGGGAAATCTTAGGGGATATTAGTGGCGCCGTTGAAGGGAAACTACCCCTGTATGCATGGGGTGTAAAATGGGGAAGATTTATAAAAAAAGGGTACACCAGGGCTGAGGTTTTACCATTTCCCTTTTTTCCCGGGGGGGGGGGGGGGGGGGGGGGGGCTCATGGGGGATTTCTGCCAGGAAAGGGATGCTCGGGGGATAGAGGTTTTGGGGTGGGGGGGTGTGCGATTTCAGGGGAGTCTAATAGTGGTTTTTTGGGAAGGTTTGATTTGCATCGGGTAATAGTTTTGGGGTATGAGGGGGGGGGGTGGGGGGTGTGGGGATTTTTCGGCGTTTTAGCTTTTGATAAAAAGTTTTTTGGGGGAAAGGTGGGAAGGTTTTTTCTAGGGGTTTGGGGCTAAAAAAAAGGTTTATTTGGGTTAAAAAGGGGTTTAAAGGGTGGTGGGGGGTAAAAAGGGGGAGGGGTTTTTTGGGGGTTTTTCAAAAGGGCTTTTTGGGAAAGGTGGGGTATTATCTAGGGTTAAAGGATTTCAAATAAATTTTTGCTTAGTTTCCCTTGAAATTGTTTAATGGGGGGGGGAGGACCACGGGCTAAACCCCCCTTGGGAATTCAATGAAAAATTTTGGGTGGTGGGACAGGGGGGGGAAAAAAATTAAAAGTTTGTAAAAAAGCTGGTACGTGGACCCCCTTACTGGAAAGCAACGATGCATACATTGCTACCTGCTATCATCAGGGGCGCCTATGGGTCCCCAACGAGGAAGTATATGGGTTGCCTTAAATGGGATGACCAGATCTTTTTAAACTGAATCGTACCCGTTCTACGACAAACTTGTTGAAGGTACCGGGAAAAAGGGACGGTGAACTCGGCAGTGGACGTTTTTTATCATGAGTTTCCAGACTATACATGGGTAAGGTGAGGGAAGTCCCTTTTGAGGCAACGGGGTATATAACAGGAGGTTTTTAACAGCTAGGTAAAGTTCATTCGGCAACGATGGGAGTATGGACAGAAGGGCCATTTAAAAGGGGCGACCTGAGGGGTCTTAACCCTCAAAATGACATTGGGGTAGGGCCCATACCTCCTACTCATGCTGGGGGGATCCAGGACGAGGCTTTTTACACATGCCGGCCAGAGAAAAAACCTGTACTATGTACTCATATGACCATATGGGAGCACAGTGTCCTAGAAAGGAGCCTACCAGGGCCCCCTGGGACGTTTGGGAGTGGAGCAAGACCCTTGAGTTATGCCTGAGTTTAGAAGGGGGAAACAGTGACAGTGGTCGTGGGGGAAGAGGGAAACGGGAAAATATCGCGGTCGGTACCTGTGTTACCCCCCCCCGGAGGTGACAGGGGAGGGGCCCCATCGCCTGAGGGAGGTGGACGTGAAGATTCCCAGGGGAAGTTTTCGGAAAACGGTGCGAAGGAGTTTTTTTCGCGAGATGGTGGCCGGGGGGGGTGGCCTGAGAAGTCAAGTGAACCAGCGATGGTTGAGCAGCAGGAAAAAGGTGGGGTTCGAGGAATGCCAGAAGGGACTGAAGGTGGGGGAAGCCCAAGGAGGACGTGCAGGAGGTAATTTTTGTTGAGTGAAGCTCACGAAAAAAAAATGCGGGCTTTTGACCTCGATGAGGGTTTTTAAAACCCGGGCAAGACCCGGAAAAGTCATGGGTAGTTGTAGGGAAAAGGCAAGCAGGGGGGGGGGTTCCGGGGAAGTCAGTGGGGGGGGGGAAGGAGGGGGGGAGGACAGGTTAAAAAAAGGATAAAAATGGTACAGGTACGAGAAAGGTGAAATAGAAGAACGGCATAGGGGGGAAATCCCCCTTCAGCAAATTTAAGTGTGTCACAATAAATGTCTGGGCTTTTTTCTGAGGTAAAAAGGTTTGGTTTGGTGGTTTTTACAAAGGTTTTATTTGGGGGGTTTTGTTTTTTTGAGGAGCATAAACATAGGTTAGGGGGGTGAAATTTATTTGGGGGTTTTTAAAATGTTTGTCATATGCTTTGCAATTAAAAGGAGGGGTACAGAGCTTAAAGGGACCAGCCCATTTCGTGTCAGGGTTTGGGGGGAGGGGGAGGGGGGGGTTTTAAGGGGAATGGGGACTGGGGGGGGAGGAGATATGTTTCATTTGGGTTTTTTATGCCGGCATGTAACAATGTTAGAGCAAAGTTGATTTTTTTTTTGTGATGTTTTGATGTATTATTTTCGGGTTAAACCCTTCCCAAAATGTCTTGGGGTGATTGGAACTGTGTGATTTGGTAGGTGATGTGACCCCGGGGGGCAGGGGTTTTGGGTGCACTAAGGGGGTGTTAAAGGATGTAGGAGTTGTAGTGTGGGGGAGGGGGGGTTGGGGGGGAGCACACGTTTATTCGTGGGAATTATGGGGCGAGGTTTAAAGGAAAAATTGGGGTGCAGGGGTTTGTGGGGAAAAGTGAGGGGTTTTTAGCGTTTTTCGGATCAGGCGGTGATAGTGATCGGGGGTGATGGTATAGTTTTTTTCTTACGGGTATGGAAAATTTAATGTGGGCTTCTGCAGGGGGGGATAAGGCTCATCCCTTTTAGGGAAAGGTGGAGACTTGCTGGGAGAAAATAGGGGTGTGGGGTGGTTTTTTGACTGGTGGGGGATCGGGGAAAAAAACAGCAATAGCAAGGTTTTTAGGATACGTGGAAAGGAAAAGGCAAAGGGGGAGATATGGTTTTTCAAAACTACCCGGAGGGACACTGAAGCTGTTTTCGACGGGGGGGGGGGGAAGGGGAAATGTGCGAGGTGAGGTGGATGGGTTAAGGGGTAATTGAAGAATTACAAAATGAAAGGTTTTAAAGCGATTAGGTTAGGGGAGGATTAGAGGAGGTGTTAAAGGGGATCGCCATCAGGGTTTGTCCTGAGAAATTTTGGGGGAAAAGGGGATGGGGACTTCCATCGCATTATGGTCGCGTGGGGGGGGGGGGGGTTTTTGGTGGGGGCAAGGGCTTTCGATCGATAATTAGTGGTTATGCTGATTATTGGGTTTTGGGGGGAAAGGAGGGGAACAAAAAAGTTGTCAGGGGAGGTATTTGGGTTATGCAGAAATTTGTATTGGGGAAAGGAACCGGGGAAAAGCTGGGGGGGTAGATTAGTGAGGAGAGGTGGGGAGGCGGTTTACGGGGTGTTCAGGGGAAACGCCGGGCATTGATGGAAAAACCGAAAGTTTTTATGAGTTTATTGGGGGAAAGCAATAGGATGGTTAGTGAAGTCTTGAATCATATGGGACATGGGGGGATGGGGAAGACCCAGAAAAAAAGGATCGTTGGTTGGTGCCGAAGAAAAAGGGGGAAAGTATTGAATGATTATAGAGCAATATCCCCTTAAAGTGTCAGATTTTAAAAATTTATGCTAAAATTCTGGGCAATAGACTAAAAAGGTTCTAGGGGCAGTGGTACATGGGGGACAGTTTTGGGATTCCGGAAGAAGTATGAGGGTTGGGTAGTCAATAAGGGGTTTTATTGAGGACTGCACCCGGGGGGGAATCTTGGGTTAGATTGGGCTAATGCGTAAAATTGTGTGAAAGGGATTTCAAAAAATTTTTTGGGAAAAGTTGGGTTTGGGGGGGAAGGGGTGAGATGGGGGCAAACCTTTATAGGGGGGGCAGTTATTAGGGACGGGTTTAAAGGTAATTTTGGGGGACCCCGTACTGATGGAGAAGGTTTGAGGGGAGGGTGTCCACTTCCCCCATTATTGTTTCCTGCGTACAGAATCCATTTTTATGGGGGTGGTGGAGAGGTAAAATGACATGGGGTTAGGGGGGGGGGGGCGGGGGGGGTTGTGGGGTACGTAGATGAACTATTTGTTGGTAAGGGATGAGGGGAAACTAAGGAAATTGGTGGAATCATTCAGATTTTTGGGGACGCCACGGGTATGAGAGTTAATTTAATGAAGTCGAGACTATTAGAGGTGGGGATTGGGTGGGAGGGGGCTTGGGGGAGGGGTTGGGATGGTTAGTAGTGGACAGAATTAAGGTTTGTGGAATATGGTACATGGCGGAAGTGCAGGAGAGTAGGAAGATAAATTCGGAATTAGTTAAGAACATAAGAACATAAGAACGAAGGAACACTGCAGAAGGCCTACTGGCCCATGCGAGGCAGGTCCAAGTCTCCTACCGGCTTAAGCCAATGCACCCAACCTAGTCAGGTCAGGTCACATTGACTTAAGGGAGGAACACGGCAACCGACCTGGTAGCACAAGCTATCAGGTCTAACTCACACCCACCCACATCTACTTATGTATTTATCCAACCTATTTTTAAAGCTACACAACGTTCTGGCCTCTATAACGGTACTTGGGAGTTTGTTCCACTCATCCACAACTCTATTACCAAACCAGTACTTTCCTATATCCTTCCTGAATCTGAATTTTTCCAACTTAAAACCATTGCTGCGAGTCCTGTCTAGGCTAGATATTTTCAGCACACTATTTACATCCCCTTATTTATTCCTGTCTTCCATTTATACACCTCAATCATATCCCCCCTAATTCTACGTCTTTCTAGAGAGTGCAGTTTCAGGGCCCTCAGTCTATCCTCATAGGAAGGTTTCTGATACATGGGATCAACTTTGTCACCTCCTTTGTACATTTTCCAGAGAATTTATATCCATTCTGTAATACGGTGACCAAAACTGTGCAGCATAATCTAAATGAGGCCTAACCAAGGATGTATAGAGTTGAAGAACAACCTGAGGACTCCTATTATTTATGCTTCTTGATATGAAGCCAAGGATTCTATTAGCTTTATTGCGAAACACTTATGCACTGTTGTCTTGGTTTCAGATTACTGCTAACCAGAACTCCTAAATCTTTTTCGCAATCCGTAATATTAAGATCTACATTATTTAGTTTATATGTGGCATGGTTATTGTCCTGTCCAACATTTAGAACTTTGCATTTGTCTATATTAAACTGCATCTGCCACTTCTCCGACCACTGCATCAGTCTATTCAAATCTTCCTGGAGTGCTCGAATGTCCTCGTCAGAATGAATTCGACGGCCTATTTTGGTGTCATCGGCAAACTTGCCGGAGCAGGGTTTTGGGTAGGCTAGGAGGCTTAAGGGCTAGGGACGTAACATTACAGCAGAGAGTTTTAGTGGTCAACTCTCTGGTGTACAGTAAGGTGTGGGGAGTGGCTGAGGTGTTCCCTTTAAGAGCAGAGGATATTGCAGAAATCCAGAGGAAGGTTCTAAGGTATGTGTGGGGGTTTGGGAGGGCATGGTTGAGCAAGGACGTGGTGATGACGGAGGGGAGACGTGGGGGTCTTGGCCTGATGTCATTGGGTCATAGAGTAATGGCTTTATATATTAAAACAAAGATATATCCGGACTGGGGGGAATAGAGGAGTCAGGGTAGGTAGGGTAATGGAGGATGCACGAAGATGGTGGTGTGGGAAGGGATTTGAGGTATTGTGAGGATATGTTGAGGGTTTTATTACATGTTTAAACAGGTGTCCACGTTAAAGGTCAAACGAATGGTGGGTGCTGTGGTAGGCAAGGGTGTCTTACAGGGACTTGCTGTATATCCAACATATGACTGGATAAGCATATGGAGGAAGTTTGGCTTGCTTAGAATACCAGCGAGGGTACGAGAGTTAGTATATCGTTTTCTGATGGGAATATTGGCCTCTAGGGATGTGTTATATAAAAATGGGTCTTGTGAGAGAGGACTCTTGCTTGCATTGTGGGGACTTCAAAACGGCCTTTATGGGGTATTTTTTGTCCCCTTTTGGGAAAGGGGGTGGGGTTTATGGATGGTGAGATTTAAATCGACTTTTGGGGGGGGGGGGGAAATGGGCCTTTCCAAAGGGCCTTAATTTTGGGATGTAACGGGGTTTTGCCGGGTGATGTGGGTGGGAGCCTTAATTTTAAGTTTGACGGATTTTTTTAAATGTATTTTGGGGGGAGAGGGAGTTGGGGGAGAGTTGAGGTTTAAAAGCGTTAGCGGGAAAGATTTTATAGAACTATGTGTAGGAATAGGCAAGTTATGGGGGAGGTGGGTATTTGGCTTTTGGAGGGTTCCGGGAATCTAAATGGGGGGGCCCCTTCTCCTCTTGAACCCGGGGGCGGAAAAAGGGTTGGTCCCCCTACCGGGGGGATACATGAGGGGGGGTTTTGGGTTTTAGGCTTTTTTGTAGTGTGGAGGGTGGGAGGGTTAGGGAATAGAGTGGTGGGGGAGTTGAATGGGATTTGGAATCTAGGGTTTATGTTCACTGCATACAGGATAACCCTTTAAAAAATTTTTGATGCCCAAAACCTTGGGATCTCGGGTTTAGAGCAGAATGATGTTAAGATAACCCACACAATTTAAAACTTGATCTTTTTGTATAACTTATGTTTGTGAGGTCCCTGTGACCCTGCACATTTGGGCTTTGTGGGAAAAATTTTCTATGTTTTTTACCTCTTCAAGGGGGGCCCCTTTGGGCCCCGGGGTTTGGAAGAGGCTTTGGGTTTTGAGGAATTAAAACCTATCGGTCTTCTTCCCCCAGCCCCAAAACCAAATTTACCCCCAATCTCCCCTCCCCTATCCCATCCCCCCCTTTCCCCCCCTTTTTTTCCTTTCCTCCTCCCCCCCCCCAAACCCCCCCCTTTTTGGGCCCTTCTCTTTTTGTTTTTTTGGGGGTTTTTTTCCTCCCACAGGCGCGTATTCCCTGGGTAGGGGAAAAAGGTTTCCCGGGGGGGTCCACCCCTTTCCCGTTGGGTTTCTTAGCGGTGGGTAGTTTCCCGGGTGGGAATTTCGGGTTTCCGCCTGGGGATGCCCGACCCCCTTGGGTATCCCGGGTAGCTTTGGGTGTCTTTCGGGCGACGAGGTATCTCGGGAACCCACCTTTCGGTTTCCCGGGGGTGGGGGCCAAGGAGGTATGTTTTGTGGCGGATACCCGGCCCGCCCCTCTTTTGCCCAACCGGGGTTTGGGCTCGGCGGATGTGAGGTTGCTACCCCGGATTGTTAGTTTATTTGCATGATGGGTGGGTTTTGGGCAGGGGGGTTCCAGGCTGCATCTCCCGTACTTGGGGGTGCTAAAGGCCCTCTTGGGCCCCGCGGGGGGGGAGTTTTTGGCCCCTTTTTCTTTCCCTCCTGGGGACCTATCCCCCCCGGCCCCCCTTTTTTTTTTTCTTTTTTTATTTTTTTTTTCTTTTTTTCCCTTTCTTTTTTTTTTTTAAAAAACAAAAAGAAAGAAGAACCAAACCCCATGGCGCCCTAGTCCATGAAGGGGGTTTCCCCCCGGGCCCCCCTTCTTGATACCGCACCCTTTTTCTGACCCCGCCTCGTTTTTGGGACCACTCTTCAGACTTTTCCCCATGCCTCTGTCCCTATTGCCGGTGCTTTTTTCTCACCGCTTTGGGAAATAAAGGCCTCGACTGACTCCTTCGATTTATGGACCTTCGCTCCCCTCTGACTTGTTTCCCGGCCTTTTCCCTTTCGGTGCGGCAATTTTAAAATTCCCCGGGCCCCTTTTCCACGTCGGCCCAAACTCTGGCCCCAACGCCTAAACGCCAAGAAAATTCCCTGCTGAGATATTCTCCCCCCTTCCGTTTTCTCAGAAAACGATCGACACGTCCTTAAACTCCCTTTTTCCACGCTCATTTTCAGACTAAACCCGTGGCCCTAAATTTTTTAACTTTACGACCACTTCCTCTACTGCCTTTTCTTTCTGACCATAGTTTTGGAAAGGCCCTCTACGCCATTTTGGTAAAGATTTTTTTTTTCTGCTTTTAAGGGCGGTAGTGCATCATTACCTTACGGGAATTTGTCCCCGGGGCTCATGAGTCTCTGTCTTTCCCATATCGATACTGTTTTTGTCCTTTTGAAAAACTTTCATTCCCTCAATTCTTGTAGTGGTACCGTCATTTCCCCCTTTCCAATATTTTTAAAACAAAATTTCCAGACTTGTGGCATGACATTTTTGGAACAGGGGAACCCCAAAGGTTTTTCCCAATCCTCAAGGTGACACTTACGTTTTCCTCCCCCGGGGGCCCCGGAGCGTTCCCCGGGGAAATTTGGGGCCCTCTTTTAAAATTTTTGACAGGGGGAAACCTTTCCCTTCCTCAGTTTTTTAGAGGACAGGGTTTTACAAGTTCAAAAAGATGTTTCCCACACCACTACATTTTTTAGAAATTGCTGGCGTTTTGGGCCCAAACCAGCAAAATATTGAGATCTATCCCCGGGAATACCCGTCTGGGTGCCGATAAACCTTTAATACGTCTTGAAAATCGATCTCCCTTTTGCCTTAACTGTAATGGGGCCCCTAACCCCTTCGTACTCTCGCCGTTGTCGGTCTATTTAAAACGAGCGGGAAACCCGTTACCTCAAAGAGACAGAAGTCCCCTTTTGCCAGGGCGGTTTCCCCATCTCCGCCCCCAAAGGGGGAGACCCCACTTGTTTTTTTTTCCCCGTGTTTAAAAAAACGCCCCCCCACTTCTGGTACCCCATCTTCTACCCCCACCTTTTTTTGGGGTTACCTCTCCATAATCACTCCTGTATTAATCCCTTTTGCTGTCCTCGGCTCAGACTTTCCCTATTTCAACGCCTCAGTCTAATCTCGTTTCCCTTCGAGTTCCCCTTCACAACCCTCAGTATCGACGGGGACCTCGTACGAAACCTCCCCCCAATCGTCCCTTTTACTTTAAAAAAGTAAAAAAAGGTCCTTTACCCTACCCCCAATTTTTCCCACCCTCCCCTTTTTTTACCCTCCCTGCCCTTGCCCCCTAGTTTTCCCCCTTCACTGGTCAGTTCAAGTGCAGGGTTCACCTCCCCCTTGTAATGTACCTTCCCCCCTTTTCCCCTCCCAAGTTTTTTCCTTTCTGCCACCCCCCGGGTTCCTGCCTCTTTTTTCCCCCTGCCCGCTTCCCGGGTTCCCCTTAAAAAACCCCTTTTCGCCCCCCCTACTTTCAGTAATAAAATTTCCCAATCTTTACTATCCCCCCCCTACCTTTCCCCAATATTGTCCCCCAAAATTCGAAATCTCTGAATTCCAAAAACACTTGAAGCAATCTCTGAATATATTGCGAGCCCAAAACCCATCAATGGAATTTGATCCCCTTCCGCTCTTTCTCTCTCCTCTGCCCCCATTGCGAAAAATTTTCCTTTTTTTAAAAGCCCCACCTTTCCTTCGTCCCCCTTAAAACATTTTTCCAGGGCCTCCGCACGGGGGACTTTTTTTAACCCTTTTTAGTCCGTTGGAAACCCCTTTTACCTGCGGATTTTAAAAGTATCTTTATCATTGCCCAATAAAGGGGCCCTTTTTTACAGGGGAAATTTACCGGGGCCCTCAGGGGAAATCGGGGTGAGCTTCAGATTTTTCCCTCCCCCGGGTTTCCCCCCATTGGGTTTTTTGGTTACGGGAAAACCAAAAATTACACTTGCTTTTAAATTTCTCAAAATCTCAGGTTTATAATTTATTTTTATTCTTCAGTTTCCCCTATGGGCCCTTTAATGAAATTTGCCCTTTTTTCCCGCACTGATTTTCGTCCCTCAGCTATTTGTTCATATTCGCTGCATTCCCCAGCAGGCCGTACCCACTTACATGGTTGGTAAACGCTCTGTTCTTTATATCTCTCTCCTTCTCGGGCATTTCTTTTTCCGGATTTTGCCTTTCCCTTTTTTCGTCATTACCGCCCCCAAATTCTTTTATTTGGTGATTTTAAGAACTTAAGAACTTAAAAAATTTGTAGGAACCTCCCAAAAGGGCCCCTATGGCCCATACGAGGCAGGTTCTTATAAAAAACGACATTACCTAAAGCTAATGCCCCCATTTCCTTGGGGGGGTCTCACTGTGATTCCGGGGAAAATTTAGTTGGGAGGTTTTCTTGCCCCCCACCCCCCCATGTTTTAAATACGGGTTTACTCACACCCATTTTGATCCTGGGGCTATCCTTTTTTGCATCGATCTCTCATTTTGCTCTTCCCCCCCGCTTAGACTTCACTTGGTCGTTCTTGGACTTACTTGACATTGATCTTTTTCCCAATCATTTTTTACCCCCCTTTTAATATTCGCCACCTTTTCCCCCCGCCCCCCACGTGGAAATTTTAATTGGGGGAAAAAATTGGAACCTTTACCACCCTAATTTTTTTTAAAGGGGTTTTCCTTTTTTCGCCTCCATCGATGAGCTTTTAACCCCTTCTCGTCCTCCGTTTTCACTGAAAGCTTCTCATTTTTTTCCCCCAAAAATTGGGCGGTTTTTCTCAAAAATGCTTTCCTTTGGGTTTGGTCTCCTGCTTTTTGCTCGTGCAGTACGTTTGAAAAGGCTGCATGGGGCGGGGGTCCCGGTACAATAGAACCAAAGAGGACTCCTTGATTTTAAAAAAAATTTTGGCGATCGCTCGCCGTTGTCTTCCGTGACGAAAAGCACTTGTGGCGAGATTATGTCCCCCAACCATCCCTTGTTTCCCTCTTGAGGCGTCGGGAAAAAAAAGTACGGTGTTGATATAGAAAACCCACTAGATGTTGAAAATAAAAATTTGGAAATTCTTCTGGTCCTTTATTTCTCGGGGAAAACTCCTTTCTTGCCCTAAATTTTTTTCCTCAAAGTCGGGCCCGAGAGTTAGCACCCTTGGACTTTTCTTCTCTCAGAGAAGAACAGTATAATGTTTCCTTTTACCTTTTAAAAAATGGAGGCAACCCCTTTTCAGGGTTGTCGGGTTTTTCGGCAGTGGGCCCGGGGACATTCTTTTTCGTTTGTACAACAAAATTTCATCAGTCAGCCCTTTCAGTCCTATTACGCCTTTACATTCTTATTTGGTCACAAGGAGTTCTTCCAAAGCTGTTTGGGAAAACCGCCATTGTTTTCCTTTTCCCCAAACCCGGCACTTCGGGACATGAAACCTCCCCCAAAACGTCCCCCTTGCTTTACCCGTTTCGTTTGCAAAGTAATGGAAAAAGCCCAGTAAATAGACGTTTAGTGTGGTTTTAGGGGACACACAACAGTCTCTCCACCTTTGTCAAAATTTGGTTTTTGTAAGGGGGGTTCTACCTTTTGGGCCCCCTTCTACGCTTGGTTTCGTATGTTCCCTTAAAGCCTTTGCGAATAACCAAATCGTTATTGCCATATTTTGCCTTGGGGGAAGGGGATTGGGCACAAATTGGGGTTTTAAAAATTTTAGCCCCAAACCCACTCCTTAGGGCCCTTTGAGGGAAATTTCCATCCTTTTCCCTTTAAAAACTTTATAATGCAGGCTTTTCCGTTTTTCGGGTTTATAATGTGCTCTCCCCCGGGCTTTATTTCCAAAACGGAAAAGGGGCCCCCAGGGGTGTGGTTTTGAGCACAAAAACTTTTTTTTTCTTGCTATTAATTTATTTGGCCCCTTTGTCTTCCATCAAAATATTTTGGTTTATCACTCTTTGTTTTATGATTTTGCTTTTGCCTGTGCAGGCGCTGAATGTCACCTCCTTACAGTTTTCTCCAAAAGGGAGTCGGGCCGTGTTTCCAAATTGGGGCCCCCACCCCGTGGGTTTAAAAAATTTTTCCCGCACTAAAACCCCCAAAAAATTTAATTTCACTAGACGCTTTTGTTTATCTCCTCAAACCTTTGTTTCCTTTTGGCTCCCGTTTTCCCCGAAAAGTGATACAGTCAAATTTCTGGGCCCCCTCTTTTATTTAGGTTATCTGGAAACCTAAAATTACCCTCTGAAGGGGAAAAATTGGGCAAGCCCGGTGAACCTTCTTAAAACCCCCTTGGGTTTTCTTTTCGTGGGGGGCTGATCGTTTGAAAACCCCCCTTCGCCTACATTCCCCCCTTATTTTACGAAAAATTTTTTATGGGGAATCCCTGCTACTCTCTCTTTGCCTTTTAACCCCCTTTCACCCCAAAGGTTACGGGTTTTTGCCCTTTGGGGCTTTTTTGCTCTTCCCCCGTCGAAAAACCCCTATGCAGAAGCGAACGTTATCCCTTTTCCCATCGCCGTGATGCCCATTGTGCGCTATATGTTTTCGCTCTCACGATCTCCGCAAACCTTATTTAAGAATGGTCACTGGGTATTTGTAGACATTCTTTATTTGTTCGCCGCCCCCGTTTACTCCGGGGCCCCTTTTCTTTCGCCTTCATTCGCTCTTGGGTTTTTCTTCAACCCCCCAATTTCTATGTACATGTAGCATCTCACTTTCCCAAACCCCCCGGGGAAGTTCCCGCTGTTCCCAGTTGTTTTTTCTCCCTCCCCCCTTTCTCCCCCCCGGGCCCAAATGTCTACGGTCGCTTCCCCCTTTTCTTTTTCTTGACCACTTTTCCCCCATTTTCATGCCATTTTTTCTGTGACACAGATTTGGGTCTAAAATTTTGACGGGGGGTAGGGGTTTGCCCGCGTTTTTTTCCCGGGCAGCGTCGTACAAGGGATTTACTATCTTCGGCTAGATTTTTACTTTCTGAATTTTTATTTCCATCCTTACAGCATTTATCCGTATTGCACTATGGCCCCGTTTTCTTTAAATTTTTTTGGTTGTTTTCGATTTCCCTTTGTGTTTACAGGCTATACAAAAATTTGGGTACCCCCTCCCCCCTTAGTCCTCCGTATTTCCCAAATTTTGGGTACGCCGCATCTTTACCAAGCATTTAAAAAAAATTGGTTTTTTTTTGGGTCCCCGGTTTTATGTTTAAAGTAGGGGAATGAAAAAGGGAAGGGCACTGCTGCGCGGTCAGCCGTACATGACCTACCCGTTTTTTAGGGGATTTTCCATTTCGGAAAACTTTTTTTTTTTTTTTTTTCCGTAAAAATCTTCCCCCTTCCACCCGTTGGCAAAAACGTTGTTCACTTTTTTCGGCAACAAAAAATTCAGTTTTATTAAAGAGTATAGGGGTTTCTGGGCCGTCCCTTTTTTCAACCCGTGTCAGGTTGGGAGACTACTCTCTCCCCCCTTCGCATTGGCCATACTCGTTCTTACTCATGGATATTCATGGAGAGGCGTTTGCTCCCCTCTGTGGGGAAATTTCCCAAACTCCTTATCAGTCACCCACATTTGTTGGACTGCCCACTTTTTCAAAGACACCGGGAAAAAACCTCTGTCGTCGTTTTTCGCCCCCGCTGCTCTCTTTTTTACCCTTCCCCCCTCGCTGATTTGGGCCCCCCCCTTTCATTTTCCCGGGCCCCTCTTTTAAATTTATTTTTGGGCAACGACTGACTTTTCACAAAATACTGATACCTTTTCAGGGCCCCTTTTACTTCAATCTCTTGACCCTTCCCCCGTTTCTATCCCCTGCCCCCCTGTTTTCTGTAAACCCGCTGATCCCCCCCCCTCCTTCTGCCATCCAATTCCCCTTTCTTTCCCCTTTCCCCCCCCCTGCCCGCGCTGTTTTAGCCCCTTTTGGCTTAGCGTTCTTTTTTTTTTATAAAAATAATAAAAGGGTTTTTATATGGGAAAACATGATTTTGGCTTAGTCAATTTTTAATTTAAAATATAATGACCCTTTTTTTTATGTACCTTTAAACATGTTATGTAATTTATATATGAATTATAAAGAATAGTGAGGTTTTAGGTTTGGATTTGGAATTTTATAGGGTGCGTTGCCCTTAATTTGGGGTTTTGTGAGTTTTTTAACTGGTTTTTTTCAATGGTGTTTTTGGGGGGGAAAAAAAAAGGTTGGGGAAAAATGTACGAAATTGGATGTCAATATTTTTTAAATTTTAAATTCTGTATTTTTAATTTAGGGGAAATTTTTTTTTCCAAAGTAACGTCAGTATAAAAGCATTTTATAATAGGGGAAAAAAAAAGGGGGGGGGGATAGTGTGCCCGGGACGAAGTAAGTGCGGCGGTCTTTAGGCAAGGGGAATTATAATTAATGCTAATTATTTGTTTATATATTTCTTTTTTTTACTGTTTTTTATAAAAAAAAAATTTAGCAATGATTTAATAGTGTTTCAAATAGGGAGATAAGTTTTTATGTCCTGTAACTAGACGTTTGTACCTTTTTGTTAGGATTTTGTTTGTTGTATGGGTTGTACTTGGTAATAATGTTTCGTTTTTTACTTTTAGGGTGTTTTCCCGCCCAGGGGGTTTTTTTTGGGGGGGTTTATTGTGTATGTTTCCAATGTTTAAAGTTTATTGTGGCTTTGGTTTGCCCAAAGTTTTTTAAAAAAAGTTTTGATAATTTTTTAAATTTTTTTATGTTAAATAAAAATTTATTGTGACTTTTTTGGGAAAAGGGGGCTAATTGTACAGAGTTGTGGGGGGTTTATTTTGGGAACAGACATAAATTTTTGTTTTTGGTTTTTTTCTAATTTTTTTTTTTCGGGGCTGGAGCTCTCTCGCTCTTTATTATGTTAAAAGTTTCCTGCTATTTGCGGGAAGTATTTTTGTGGTTTTGTCTTTGCCAATTTTTTTTGTAGGGGTTTGGTTCCTTTTTTTTAATTATTGTAATGTATAATTTTTTCCTTCGTTTGCTGCATCATAAACATCTGTGTACTTTGTGAAGGGGGTCTTACTGTACTGTATAACAGATTGATTTTTTTTGGTTTTTGGGCTTTGTTGATGTTTTTTCTGAGCAGGTGTTTTTCTGTTCTTTTTAAATTTTTCGGGGGATGGTATATCCCTTTTTTTACAATTGGAAAAGTAACACTTGTGGGATGCTATGGGGTTTTATGGTAGGTTTTGTATTTGCAAAACGGTTAATTATTGTGTTTTTTTTTTTATTTATTTCTTGTTTTGTGTCCCTTTTTAAAAAAAAATTAAAAAAAAAAAAAAAAAAAAATTTCCTTGATGGGGGAAAGGGGTAAGGAAACAGATTAAATATATAACCCTGTATTAATGTATAAAACCCATTAAAATTTTATAAAGTACATTTTTTTGGTTGCGTATTATGTTCCCCTTGACTGGTTTTGCAATTGAATTTGAATTTTTTTTGAGAGGGGTTTTTCCTTTTTACTATTTTCCCTTTAAGCACTTTAGTTATTTTTGCCCTTTTTTTTTTAAGTGGTCCCGCATCGTTTTGGGGCCCCTAATTACCTATTATTATTATTCTTATTTAAGGTATTGTAATTTTGGTAGTCCTGTACCATTCATGGTTGTAAATAATGTTTTCTCAAGTGACATGTGTCATAATAATCCTAAATTGAGGATAATTAATGTCATGATTATTCAGGTTGGCGATAGGGTTAGTTTTCAATGTGTGTGAGTGTGAATAGGGGGGGGGAGGGATGATGGGTCACCTGTGTTGCGGCACAGGTTTCTTAATAAGGCATATTGTAGGTCTGGTGTATTTGTTGCGAATTGTATTATGGGTGATTGTCATTAAGCTTGGTGCATTATTGTGTTGAGGTTGTAATTTTAGGAGTTTTATTTATAGTCATTTTGTGGCCTTTGTTATTATAACTTTATTCCTTCTTGAATTGTGATATGTTTTAAAAACTTGTATATAGTAGACTGTCAGATGTTGCCTGGATTGTTTTGTGTTTATATATTGTTTTATTGATGTTGTCCTTGTTCATTTTTTTATATATGTACCTATAAATATTTGTACATGAAGTTTTAAATAAAATAAAAAAAAAAAAAATATTTGTTATTAAACATACTGTGTCTTTGGTGCTACTGTTTCACCAATACTTATATAATTACCACTTAGGTTTATTCATATATGTCAAGTTAGGATGTAAGCCAACAAGTTGGTGATAACGGTCATATTATTTTGGGGTGGGGGGGGAGCAATTAATGTGTAATAAGTCTAAATCATTAACGGTAATACCAACTTTATTGGTAGTTGTATACGTGTGTTTTGAAATGTAATATTCACATGTGTTTGTCTTATTTAAGGTATTGTGATTTTGGTAGTCCTGTACCATCCATGTTGTAAATTCTTACCTCACGTGACATGTGTCATGAAATTCCTAAATAGAGGATAATTAATGTCATGATTATTCAGATTGGTGATGGGGTTAGTTTTCAATGTGTGTGAGTGGGGGGAGGGATGATGGGTCACCTGTGTTGTGTGAGTGGGGGGAGGGATGATGGGTCACCTGTTGCAGCACAGGTTTCTTAATAATGCATTTGTAGGTCTTGTGTAATTAGTTGCGAGTTGTATTATGGGTGATTGTCATTAAGCTTGGTGCATTATTATTGTGCTGAGGTTGTAATTTTTTACTATACCTTTATTCCTTCTTGAATTGTGGTATGTTTTAAAAACTTGTATATAGTATAGTGTCAGGTGTTGCCTGGATTGTTATGTGTTTGTATATTGTGTTATTGATGTTGTCCTTGTTAGTCATTTTTTTAATTTTAAGTAGCAGGGAATGTAGAATGTATTCATTGGTGGGGGGGGGGGAATATAAGCAATAATAAGTAGGTTCCACTATATCTATGAACCTTGTTACTTGTGAAACAACGTACGTAGAAGCAGTATGTAGGTTGTGTTAAGTTTATTTTCATGTCTTTATGTATGTGCTTATTCAGTAGATTGTGTAGTGAATGTTTATTGCTCATCACCAGTGTCAATGTTACATATTGATATATTTATGTACTTATATATATTTGTATGACGTTTTAAATAAAATTTAAAAAAAAAATTGTTGATCACTAAAAGTACCCAAAACATTTTTAATTTCATTCTCAGATGGATTTAATTCTAGAAACTTTCATATTTTTTCATAGTCTGAATTAATTATTTCAAGACGTTGTGTAAGTAATTCATAGTTTACCTGAAGATCATCAAAATCTATGTTTGTATCTTGAGTTAATTCTATACAGACTGATTTAGAATTTCTAATTGTGCAATCTTAGTCACTAAAGATTTAAACTGAGTTTTCAAACAAGCCATTTTAATGGGATACTGAAAATTCTAGCACTACACTTAGTGTGTTTATAAACACTGCTTTGCTATAAACAGCTGAGTTTTTATGCTCAAATCAGCAATAATCGAGTCAGACACTACTGACCCACTAAGCTTAACCTAAAGGTCAATGACCATGAAGGGTACAGGGTACATATGGCTGGACGATGCCTCTGGTTGTTTGTCCTGAATTTACAGTGTCAGCTTGACACTGCTGAGTCACAGTAAATAACGACATTATACACTCCATTCACTACACATCACTCTAAATGTCACTGTATAACTATAAATCACACGTGTATATTTCTTACACATATAAATATAAACATTATATATATATATATATATATATATATTATATATATATATATATATATATATATATATATATATATATATATATATATATATATATATAATATATAATAAATATATATGAAAGCTTACATTTTATATATAATATCCTTTAATTTAACAATTAAATCTATAAGACTCAAACATAAACACAATCTCGTCTCTTAATTCTCATCGACACCATGCCTAACCCTTCTAGGGTAGGGTAGGTGCCTGAGCCCGAGCCTTTAGCTCATAAGACTGTCATTCCCATTAGCCCCCTTGGGGCGGGGATGACAGACCAGAGAGGCCTAGCTTGTGGCTAGGCCTGGGGACAGTTGGTCCCAAAGATGAGGAGGTACTTGTGCCTCCTCCCATGGGAGACTTAGGTCTCAGACACTCCCTAAAGAGGGAGCCAAGGCCGGGCCACCACTTGGACAAGGCCCGGGCCGGGAGACTACCGGCTAATCTTTAACTAACTAACTAACTCTTAATTCTGTCTATGAACATTATAAACACCATGTGTATATACACTCAGATAAACTGACCGTCATCTGGCTTGTTGATGTCATCAGCATTTCTTGACCTCGAGAGCATTGGATGACGGGTGCCATCCCCCATTTTCTGTTGGGTGAGTCACCCCACTCCCGTTGGTGAAAACTAGGTGAGTGCCTCCCGTTTTCTTTTGGCTGCCCATTCTCTGTGATTGAGCCTGCGGGGACTCATTTATACTTACTAATTTTGTATAACACTAGTTTTACAGCTTTTTCTCGAACGACCTTGGCTCATAAGTTATTCGTATACCATAGTACAACATATTTGGATCACAGTGTGGCCTTATCCAGTTCGAACACGACCAAATCGTTGAGAAATGGTTCAACTAAGGTTCAAGATTAAATATAGGGGGAACTTAGCTTGATAGACAGCTTTCACCTACACAGCTGACCCTGCAGGCGAGGTCTTGAGAAGCTGTCGTAGCCACTTCTCAACGAGCTGTAAAGGAAATATATTAAAAATAAATTACCCCAAGGGGGTATTATGTCAGCATATTTCATTAACTGATTGCTGACTGGAAAACTTACTTGTGTGGACTCAAAGGTCCGCTCCTCACCAGGGTTTATGATAAGTTACTAGATCGTATCTTTGTTCTCAAACTGTGCAAACTCAATACATCTTAATACACTTACCTGGGTATATGTATCTGACCCATAGTTGCACCTGGATATCTGATGACTTGATTGAAAAAAAGTGTTCTTTGAAGAATGTCGCACTACACTCTGTTGGTTCACCGCACTCATTGCACGATTCATCAAGATTTGTTCATTTATTTATAATCTGTTTACTAAAGAAACTGATCACACTTCTCTGTAAGTGTTTATTGTGTTTTGTGAGACACTTTGTTTACACTAATGCATGGATCATTGTTCTTTGTTGGTTATTCTAGCATCAGTGTGAGTCCCAGTAGGATCAAAAGTAATCTGACCTCAGTGTTTTCCCACACCTAGCTTGCCCCAGGATAAAGGAAACAATGACCTAGTACATTTTGGCTTCCTTGCCAAACTTCCACTAGGAAGCAAAGCAGAATGCTTGATTCTTGCTGACTTAAGCATAGACAACAAGGCACACTATCTTTACCATAGTAATAAAGTGGGAGCAGGATTTTTCTTAATTGTCCTCCTAAGGTAAGAGATGGACTGGCTCTTCTTAAACTAAACTATTTGCAACACCGTGGCCGCGTGACCACGTCACATACTCGTACTGCATCTGGGATCAATTACTTGCTGTAGCATTAAACAAGATGCTTGCCCCTTCTGAGAGGGCTGGGCCCCTCCAGGCTGAAAGGGGCTGATGCCCCCTTTCTGGAGAAAATTTCTCCACATTGAATAACTGAATACTGATGAGAGCCTTTTACTCACTTGTGTTGGGCTTAAAAGGCCAACTATTACCGAGTTTATGGTAATCTACCTAGATCGTACATTAGTTCACAACTGCGCAGTCAATAGAGCCACCATAGGTTAAAGCAGACATACCTGGGTTTGTGTATCAGACCCTTCCTAACAACTCAGGTATCGGTGTCTTGATTGAAGAATAGTGTCTTTGAGTGTAAACATCTTCCCCTCAGTCTGGAAATTCGCAACACTCGCTGGTTGCACACTTTCATCAAGATTTGTCTATTGTTCACCGTAATATCACTAAAGAAGCTGCGCCTACTTCTTTGTAATAGGTTTATTGTTATTATAGAGATTGTTTTAGAGGTACAGCAATGCGTGATTCACTTTCATTGTCCGCTCTTATGGTATGAAGCACAACCTTACTGCACCATTACATACTTCAATCTGAAGGCGCCACAGCGCCCTCTGCCTTTGCTGTCCCTAGCCATAATGAAAAAGCTGATTCAAGCAAATTTCCATTCATTGCCAAATTTCCACAATGAAACAACGCAGAATGCTTGATTCTTGGTGTCTAGACATAGACGTCAATGTACATCTTTAACATGGTAATAAAGTGTGTGCAGGATTTTCCTTAATTGTCTTGCTAAGGTAAGAGATCAATTCTCTCATTAAACCACACATGATTGCAACACTGGTCAGCCATGACGTGACTTACTGGCGTGCCTGGGTACGGACACATGTTCTAAATTAAAGTGTTGGCCAAGAAACTAGCTGCTGTCAGCCCCTCTGGAGGGCTGAGTCCCTTAGACGGCTTAAAGGGGGCTGAAAGAGGCTGATACCCCCTCTCCTGGAGAATTTTTCTCCACAGTTGGTGTATGGTCATATATGAATAATATATATATATTTTTTTTTCAACAAGTCGGCCGTCTCCCACCGAGGCAGGGTGACCCAAAAAAGAAAGAAAATCCCCAAAAGTAAAATACGGTCATCATCATTCAACACTTTCACCACACTCACACATTATCACTGCTTTTGCAGAGGTGCTCAGAATACAACAGTTTAGAAGGCATATACGTATAAAGATACACAACATATCCCTCCAAACAGCCAATATCCCAAACCCCTCCTTTAAAGTGCAGGCATTGTACTTCCCATTTCCAGGACTCAAGTCCGACTATATGAAAATAACCGGTTTCCCTGAATTCCTTCACCAAATATTACCCTGCTCACACTCCAACAGATCGTCAGGTCCCAAGTATCATTCGTCTCCATTCACTCCTATCTAACACGCTCATGCACGCTTGCTGGAAGTCCAAGCCCCTCGCCCACAAAACCTCCTTTACCCCCTCTTTCCAACCCTTTCGAGGATGACCCCTACCCCTCCTTCCTTCCCTATAGATTTATATGCTTTCCATGTCATTCTACTTTGATCCATTCTCTCTAAATGACCAAACCACCTCAACAACCCCTCTTCTGCCCTCTGACTAATGCTTTTATTAACTCCACACCTTCTCCTAATTTCCACAACTCCGAATTTTCTGCATAATATTTACACCACACATTGCCCTTAGACAGGACATCTCCACTGCCTCCAACCGTCTCCTTGCTGCTGCATTTACCACCCAAGCTTCACATCCATATAAGAGTGTTGGTACTACTATACTTTCATACATTCCCTTCTTTGCCTCCATAGATAACGTTTTTTGACTCCACATATACCTCAACGCACCACTCACCTTTTTCCCTCATCAATTCTATGATTAAACTCATCCTTCATAAATCCATCCGCCGACACGTCAACTCCCAAGTATCTGAAAACATTCACTTCTTCCATACTCCTCCTCCCAATTGATATCCAATTTTTCTTTATCTAAATCATTTGATACCCTCATCACCTTACTCTTTTCTATGTTCACTTTCAACTTTCTACGTTTACACACATTCTCAAACTCATCCACTAGCCTTTGTAATTTTTTCTTTAGAATCTCCCATAAGCACAGTATCATCAGCAAAAAGTAACTGTGTCAATTCCCATTTTGAATTTGATTCCTCATAATTTAATCCCACCCCTCTCCCGAACACCCTAGCATTTACTTCTTTTACAACCCCATCTATAAATATATTAAACAACCATGGTGACATTACACATCCCTGTCTAAGACCTACTTTTACCGGGAAGTATTCTCCCTCTCTTCTACACACCCTAACCTGAGCCTCACTATCCTCTTTACAGCATTTAGTAACTTACCACCTATTCCATATACTTGCAACATCTGCCACATTGCTCCTCTATCCACTCTATCATATGCCTTTTCTAAATCCATAAATGCAATAAAAACTTCCCTACCTTTATCTAAATACTGTTCACATATATGCTTCAATGTAAACACTTGATCTACACATCCCCTACCCACTCTGAAGCCTCCCTGCTCATCCGCAATCCTACATTCTGTCTTACCTCTAATTCTTTCAATTATAACCCTACCGTATACTTTTCCTGGTATACTCAGTAAACTTATTCCTCTATAATTTTTACATTCTCTTTTGTCCCCTTTCCCTTTATATAACGGGACTATACATGCTCTCCGCCAATCCCTAGGTACCTTCCCCTCTTTCATACATTTATTAAATAAAAGTACCAACCACTCCAACACTATATCCCCCCCCTGCTTTTAACATTTCTGTCATGATCCCATCAGTTCCAGCTGCTTTACCCCCTTTCATTCTACGTAATGCCCTGTATAGCCCTTGTGGCTTAGCGCTTCTTTTTGATTATAATAATAATAATCTACGTAATGCTTCACGTACCTCCACCACACTAACATTCTGCTCTTCTTCACTCCCAAAAGATGGTATACCTCCCTGGCCAGTGCATGAAATTACCGCCTACATTTCTTCCTCAACATTTAAAAGTTCCTCAAAATTTTCTCGCCATCTACCTAATACCTCCCTCTCCCCATCTACTAACTCCCCTACTCTGTTTTTAACTGACAAATCCATACTTTCCCTAGGCTTTCTTAACTTGTTTAACTCACTCCAAAATTTTTTCTTATTTTCATTAAAATTTCTTGACAGTGTCTCTCCCACTCTATCATCTGCTCTCCGTTTGCACTCTCTCACCACTCTCTTCACCTTTCTTTTACTCTCCATATACTCTGCTCTTCTTATAACACTTCTGCTTTGTAAAAACCTCTCATAAGCTACCTTTTTCTCTTTTATCACACCCTTTACTTCATCATTCCACCAATCACTCCTCTTTCCACCTGCCCCCACCCTCCTATAACCACAAACTTCTGCCCCACATTCTAATACTGCATTTTTAAAACTATTCCAACCCTCCTCAACCCCCCCACTACTCATCTTCGCACTAGCCCACCTTTCTGCCAATAGTCGCTTGTATCTCTCCCGAACTTCCTGCTCCCTTAGTTTATACACTTTCACCTCCCTCTTACTTGTTGTTGCCACCTTCCTCTTTTCCCATCTACCTCTTACTCTAACTGTAGCTACAACTAAATAATGATCCGATATATCAGTTGCCCCTCTATAAACATGTACATCCTGGAGCTTACCCATCAACCTTTTATCCACCAATACATAATCTAACAAACTACTTTCATTAGGTGCTACATCATACCTTGTATATTTATTTATCCTCTTTTTCATAAAATATGTATTACTTATTACCAAATTTCTTTCTACACATAGCTCAATTAAAGGCTCCCAATTTACATTTACCCCTGGCACCCCAAATTTACCTACTACTCCCTCCATAACATTTTTACCCACTTCAGCATTGAAATCCCCAACCACCATTACTCTCACACTTGATTCAAAACTCCCCACGCATTCACTCAACATTTCCCGGAATCTCTCTCTCTCCTCTACACTTTTCTCTTCTCCAGGTGCATACACGCTTACTATAACCCACTTTTCACATACAATCTTTATTTTACTCCACATAATCCTTGAATTTATACATTTGTGGTCCCTCTTTTCCTGCCATAGCTTATCCTTCAACATTATTGCTACTCCTTCTTTAGCTCTAACTCTATTTGAAACCCCTGACCTAATCCCATTTATTCCTCTCCATTGAAACTCTCTCACCCCCTTCAGCTTTGTTTCATTTAAAGCCAGGACATCCAGTTTCTTCTCATTCATAACATCCACAATCATCTCTTTCTTATCATTTGCACATCAACGCACATTCAGACTTCCCGCTTTGACAATTTTCTTCTTCTTATTCTTTTTAGTAATCTTTACAGGAAAAGGGGTTACTAGCCCATTGTTCCCGGCATTTTAGTTGACTTTTACAACACACATGGATATAAAAGGAAAAGTAATAAGACCAAGAACTATTAAGATAAAATCAAAGAAAACTCAGATGAGTGTGTATAAATAAACGTGTACATGAATGTGTAGTGTGACCTAAATGTAAGTAGAAGTAGCAAGACATGCCTGTAATCTTGCATATTTATGAGACAGACAAAAGACACCAGCAATCCTACCATCATGTAAAACAATTACAGGCTTTCGTTTTACACTCACTTGGCAGGACGGTAGTACCTACCTGGGTGGTTGCTGTCTACCAACCTACTATATATATATATATATATATATATATATATATAATATATATATATATATATATATATATATATATAATATAATATATATATATATATATATAATATATATATATATATATATATATATATATATATAAAATATATATATTTTATATATATATATATATATATATATATATATATATAATGTCGTGCCGAATAGGCAGAATTTGCGATTTTGGCTTAAATATCAACGTTCAACTTGCCATATAGGGCAAGTGAAAATTTGTGTATGCAATAATTTCGCCAAATTCATACTCAACCTAACGAAAAAAATATATTTCACTGTATAATTGCAAACAAATCTAAAATATATTTAGTTGGGTTAGGCTGAAATAAATTGTTCTTGTTATAATAAGGTTAGGTAAGTTTTTTAAGATTCTTTTGGTGCAAAATTAAAAATTTTTACATTAACATTAATGAAACAAATATATCTTTAAATTTATAAGAGAAAAATTTAGAACGGACTTAATTTTAAATGAGTTCTTGCTAATTGACCAGTTTTACATATTCGGCACGACATTATTATTATTATCACACTGGGCGATTCCCACCAAGGCAGGGTGGCCCGAAAAAGAAAAACTTTCACCATCATTCACTCCATCACTGTCTTGCCAGAAGGGTGCTTTACAGTACAGTTTTTAAACTGCAACATTAACACCCCTCCTTCAGAGTGCAGGCACTGTACTTCCCACCTCCAGGACTCAAGTCCGGCCTGCCGGTTTCCCTGAACCCCTTCATAAATGTTACTTTGCTCACACTCCAACAGCACGTCAAGTATTAAAAACCATTTGTCTCCATTCACTCCTATCAAACACGCTCACGCATGCCTGCTGGAAGTCCAAGCCCCTCGCACACAAAACCTCCTTTACCCCCTCCCTCCAACCCTTCCTAGGCCGACCCCTACCCCGCCTTCCTTCCACTACAGACTGATACACTCTTGAAGTCATTCTGTTTCGCTCCATTCTCTCTACATGTCCGAACCACCTCAACAACCCTTCCTCAGCCCTCTGGACAACAGTTTTGGTAATCCCGCACCTCCTCCTAACTTCCAAACTACGAATTCTCTGCATTATATTCACACCACACATTGCCCTCAGACATGACATCTCCACTGCCTCCAGCCTTCTCCTTGCTGCAACATTCATCACCACGCTTCACACCCATATAAGAGCGTTGATAAACTATACTCTCATACATTCCCCTCTTTGCCTCCAAGGACAAAGTTCTTTGTCTCCACAGACTCCTAAGTGCACCACTCACTCTTTTTCCCTCATCAATTCTATGATTCACCTCATCTTTCATAGACCCATCCGCTGACACGTCCACTTCCAAATATCTGAATACGTTCACCTCCTCCATACTCTCTCCCTCCAATCTGATATTCAATCTTTCATCACCTAATCTTTTTGTTATCCTCATAACCTTACTCTTTCCTGTATTCACCTTTAATTTTCTTCTTTTGCACACCCTACCAAGTTCATCCACCAATCTCTGCAGCTTCTCTTCAGAATCTCCCAAAAGCACTGTGTCATCAACAAAGAGCAGCTGTGACACTCCACTTTGTGTGTGATTCTTTATCTTTTAACTCCACGCCTCTTGCCAGACCCTCGCATTTACTTCTCTTACAACCCCATCTATAAATATATTAAACAACCACGGTGACATCACACATCCTTGTTAAGGCCTACTTTTACTGGGAAAAAATTTCCCTCTTTCCTACATACTCTAACTTGAGCCTCACTATCCTCGTAAAAACTCTTCACTGCTTTCAGTAACCTACCTCCTACACCATACCCCTTGCAACATCTGCCACATTGCCCCCCTATCCCCCCTGTCATACGCCTTTTCCAAATCCATAAATGCCACAAAGACCTCTTTAGCCTTATCTAAATACTGTTCACTTATATGTTTCACTGTAAAACACCTGGTCCACACACCCCTACCTTTCCTAAAGCCTCCTTGTTCATCTGCTATC
The DNA here is from genome assembly GCF_026875155.1 of Cherax quadricarinatus. Classification (NCBI taxonomy): domain Eukaryota; kingdom Metazoa; phylum Arthropoda; class Malacostraca; order Decapoda; family Parastacidae; genus Cherax; species Cherax quadricarinatus. The sequence goes on along the minus strand of NC_069399.1, from coordinate 74,184,152 downwards.
CTATTCTCCGTCTTACTCTTAATTCTTTCAATTATAACTCTACCATACACTTTACCAGGTACACTCAACAGACTTATCCCCCTATAATTTTTGCACTCTCTTTTATCCCCTTTGCCTTTATACAAAGGAACTATGCA